>CM061065.1:24794366-25394366 GCA_030762895.1 Sophora flavescens | reverse complement strand
GAGAGTGGCGAGCTTCTGGTGGCACTCCGGCGATAAGCAATGGCGGCTTTGAGTAGTGGGGTTCAATCAATTAAAATTAACATACTGAAAATGCAAATACAATTATACCATTTTTTTTTGTAAATACAAAAATAATAAGTGGTCAACCAAAAATAGGTTGAAATGTCAGCCCAGTCAAATGACAATCTAGATGGTCCGGATTTATCCACTTGGGTGGTACACCACTGCATTATTTTGGTGGGTGGTACACCATAGCCTTCACCATGATTCAACGTATAAAAGGTAAAAAAAAATTTTAAAAAAATTCTTGGTGTATAAGGAAAAACAAATTTATGAAACAACACTACTAATTAACTGGTACGAAACGAATTTCATACCAGTGTTGATGTGCGCTCCAAAAATTGCAAGCAATCAATTGAAATAAATAAAGTTAAGAGTCACGGTAAATAAAACACAAGAGTGATAATGATTCGTATGTCGTTTTACGAATCATGTTTCGTATCAAAGAGCATTATCCTTTATCAAAAGCATATTTGATTAAGTGCAATGATTGCATTGTATTTGGAAAATAAATGAACAAATGTAAACATGTTGCCTTATAAAGAAAATGGACACTTTTGGTGAGTTTATTAGTTCAAGTGTTTGTATTTTGTTGTTTAAACCAATTCAAAATTTCATTGTCATAATTTATCTCTCAAACCTTCATCATGGGTACTAGTAAGACTTGTATGAAAAGGTGCACTAACTTCAACTTTACATTCACAAGGAGATAGATTATGTTTGCTATAGGCTATAGCATCAGGTGGAAAAGGTCAGAGTTTGATATAAGTGTGTGTCACGACCAGCGCCTTGCATCGATATATTTATAACGGATGAAAATCATCTATCTCAAAATAATATTTTATTTCTTGTCTCACTCACTTAAATCGTACATCTTAAAAATTTAATCATATTATTTATTATAAATATATTCCTTTTAAATTAGATGACATGATTTAAGTGGGTGAAACATGAAATGAGAGACCATTCCGAGACACGTGATCTTCATCCATTTATAATTATATATTAAGAAGTCATGCATACTGTAGACACCACTCACGTAATTGAATTTTCATAGAATAGGGGACCTTTGGAAATCATTTAATATTAGGGACCCATACATTGTGTTACACAACTTACATTTATACATATAGCTTCAAAAGTCTTCCATGACCAAACATTCAAATGAGACAAACAGTGCACATGGAAAACGATAAGAGACTGAAACTGAAAGAAATGATACATCGACTAGTAATATAACTTTTGTGCCAATTTTCAATAGCATCTCAATTCTCAGCCATTAAGGTGTTATCAACACTCTTACCCTGTAATGTTTTTTTAGTTTTATGTCAAGGTCATGGAAAGGCCCACACATGACTATAGTCAGCAGATGTAAACAAGAAATCAAAGTGATATCTAGAATTTAAGCCGAAAATTCAACTTGTAATATCATTGCTCAATTTTATATTACCAAAGTATATTTTAGATAATTGTTAAGTGTTAACTATGCGTCTATATATGCTGTTTTGGATAAGAATCAAGACTTTTTGTCTTCGAGTTGTTCTTCTCCTTCCTCATTTTTGTCTTCTTTCTCCGTTCTCTTCGAGTTTCTATGTAAAATGGTTAATAAATTATGTGGACTGAAGAATGAATAAAATTATGAAAATTAGTAATTAAGGTTGAAAAATGCTAGCATCGATCACACTCTTTATTACACTTCTCTTCAACACACCATTTATTATTGGGTGGATTTTATGTGAGACCCACCAAAATACATGATTCCACATGAAATCTATCTAATAGAGGGTGTATCAAGACGAGTGTGATGAAGAATGTGATGCTAATATTACTCATTAAGGTTTAAATGAAGAGTTGAAAATAAATACCTGGGAGTCTCTGATTAGAGGATGATAAGGCATTGCTTTTTTTTTGGTAGTGAAGTGCTTTGGTAAGGGTACTCACCTAAACTTAAAAAAAAATAAAAATAAAGTGCTTTGGTAAGGGTGAGGTGAGGAATATTTATGATGTCATGGATAGAAGGCAGCTAATGTAGCATTGTTTTGTTTAACCACACACCTTCAATCCATCATTTTGTTGGAAATGGATCATGATGGTTATATATATATATATATATATATATATATATATATATATATATATATATATATATATATATATAACTTTTAACATGTATGGACCCTTCATATATAATTGACTATAGAGTCTATTACCAACCACGAGATCAAAGAGATGAAGATTAGCTTCATAGGAAAAGTAGTTCTTAGAAGCATGAAAGCTTGCAAGTGAGAATAATTTCTCATGAGTAATCATATTGAAAATGATGGTTGATTGTACACATTAGTCTCTTATTTATAGGTTAGATTAGACTAACCAAATGTAGCTAACTCCTAACTAACTAACTAATCCTATATTCTATTACCCTCCCGCAAGCTGATAAGTGGTAACACCACAATCAGCTTGAACATACAAACAACAAAAGGAAAAAAAATCGCTACAACTTGTAAAAGGAAAATGAAATGGACAGTAAAATAATCAAAAGAAAACATGGACAATAAGGTCGAACAACAATCGAATCAAATCCAGCAGCCAAAACTAAAAAAAATGAAAAAGTAAAAGAAAAGAAGGCCCAAGTAGTCCAGTATAGGAAGCCCAGCCCAATTAGGAGGTGAGTGGGCAACTTCCTTCCATCATTCCAAACCCTAACATTTCTCTGCAACTTCTGATTGAGGGGGAAGCGGTTTGCGACGGCATCGTGGCTGCTCCACCGGGGTCGAACACAATGATGCGACTTTCGAAGAAGGGTGGCGCCACCACCATGGACGGCAACGAAAATGAGAAGAGGAGCAAAAGAAACTTGAAGATATGGTGGTGCGCAAGGTGCGCAACTGTTAACGATGGTGAGCGGCGGCGATTTCCACGGGGATCGAAGACGCGATGTTGCGAGGCGGCGGACGGTGAAATAGTTGGTGCGGTTCCCCCGGGATCGAAGATGGTGATCCATACATCGGAGTTGAAGACGGCGTTGAGAGTTCCGCCGGGATCAAAAACAGTGGTGCCGATGTCGATGAGATCGGAGAGCCAAGCGCAGCTTCCGATGGCGAAAGCGGTGGTCACGATCTGCCGTTCCAGTGCTTCGTCAATAACATCGATTCCTTTTCTTGACTCGCCGACGAAGAACCATGGCGGTGGAGGTGGTGGAAAGGTTACAGTGTCAGATGAGTGATTTACCGGAGCAGTGACCGTTGGAACGAGATTCCGAGACGAGCCAGAAATGATGCAATCTGAGACGACGAGGTTGAAATCAGCATGATGAAGGTCAAGAGGAAGAGAATCGTTCGAAACTAGATTCATCCGATCAACTTTCTTGAAGAAATCATCGGCATCGAGTTCCTTCGCTGTGTTGATGACCTTCTGCGATTTCTCATCTACCCTCACTTCTAGATCCGAGAGCACAACATCATTGACAGAAGCGATGAAGCAGGTGATTTCGTAAATTTGATTGCAGACCTTTGATCTTTGGTTTGATTTCCTTCACTGGCTTGATCCAAACAAGATTGGAGTGGAAACTTCCGAACTCCATGAATCCAGAATCAAGAACAGTGGCGACGGCGGCATCTTCATCGGAGAGGCTCGGTTCTTCTTCCTCCTCTGTAACTGAATCCTCCTCCTCCATGTCAGAGTCGTAATCTTCGTCACTCTCATCTGCGACGGAAGCATGATATCGCTCTGATACCATGTTACCAACCACGAAGAGATGAAGATTAGCTTCATATGAAAAGTAGTTCTTGGAAGCATGAAAGCTTGCAAGTGAGAATAACTTCTCATGAGTAATCATATTGAAAAAGATGATTAATTGTGTACATTAGTCTCTTATTTATAGGCTAGATTAGACTAACCAAATGTAACTAACTCCTAACTAACTAATCCTATATTCTATTAGAGTCCACTAGTTTTATTTTAATTTTTTTCTCTATAACATAATACAATCCGGATTTAAGTAAGGGTCTTGCTAACCAGTGTCCCAAGGGCATTGGTTAATATTCACCTTTAAGTAAATATGAGAGGATCTAAATCCCATTCTATTGTGTGTGCATTTTTCACTGATTACTTAAAATTGGTCTATTTTCATTCATGAATAAATAGGATGAATGAGTGATATCTCATGTGTTCCAGAAGAGCACCACAAGTGGTGGCTCCAAGAAGACAAGAGTACATATTCATCTGCTACATGAGCCTTTGACTTGAACCCGGTTCACCCTCTTCTATTTATCTTCCACCGCTGCTGGACTCATCGGCAAACTCACGTGCCTCGTCTCCAACTTTGACTGTAGTGGAAACACCTGCGACCTTTTGCCTCCTCCTCCACCGCAGCGTCTATCGTGCCACCACATGTACGCTCCTATGATCGATCTAATCGTCGTCCTCCTGGTCGATAACGATTTCACCTCCCTAACTTGAAAAGGATGAAGTGCATTTTGGAACTGCTTTTACTGTCCCTCGGAAATACTTTCAACATTGCTTCCACAGCGAAAACTCAATTCTAAAGTTTTCTACCAGATTCCAAATACACTAGAAGAAGAAGAGGGTTAGCAAAAGACTTTAATTTCTAAAAATTGCAACTCATTCAAAATATGAAATGTTTGACACTTATCATATATTTGTGATTGATTGATTGTGTAAAAAACTTTAAATTGACAATTTATCAAAATCAATCTCTTTTATAATAACAATAATTAGTTTTTTAATTTTTTTAAATAAATAATAATAGTAGTATAAAAACTAATAATAATTGAAAATGCGACGACATTAAAATAATATTTTTTACACTCATAATAGTACTGGTGTGGTGCACCGTTAATCATATCAGCACTCAGCAGTGTCGTCGTAACAACAAAGACTTATTCCTAAGCATTTTAACAAATCAATACAATATCCTAATAAAAGACTTTGGAGGGATTAAAATAAAAATATAACTGCATTATCATATCATATTTTTTTATAAATTTAATACGTCATATTTAATACTTTTTTATATAACACTATGTACAATTTAATATTTGGACACATTATTGCTTATTAGTTATTTCTCTTATTTTCCAACAATTATTCAATAGCATTTCTTAATTATTAAATTATCAAGTAGCCTGTTTCATCGTCAAACCATCATTATAATTTGTTTGCACTATGATTTTCATTCATTGTAATGATACATATCCTTCTTTATGACTCATTTCCCCATCTTCCAAACCATAATATTATTTTTTTTTGGCGAATTCCAAACAAAATTTTCTGTTTTTCACTTCTACTTTTACTTATAGCAATGTCTAGGTCAAGTGCCACGCCAGGGGAAGCCACTGAAACAAAAACTTTAGGCCCCTTCATTAAAATTAATTACTCACCATAATTAAATAAAAAGGCCTCATTTTATATTTTATTTTACGTCTAGATGTACCTTGGGCTGGCACTGGTCAAGGGGTCAGGGAGATCCTGTATGAACTTTGATCATCAAGTATACACAGTACCGTGCCCCAGAATAAATGTTCCCGACTTCCCCTTTGTTTGGTAGAGATGATTTAGAGAGGAAATAAAAAGAGAAGAGAGAAACAGAGAAGAAATGGTCATTTTCACCTGTTTGGTTGTGCAGAGAAGTAGAATATAGAGAAATAAAATGGGTGGTCCCACCTAAAAAAATTTCTACTCTCATCTGCGAAGAAAAGAGGGACAAACGGTCCTTCTTTTGCCATTTCCCGGATTGCCCTTCTCCTCTTATCTCTCAAACCCTCAAGTATTCATCTCCTTCTCTCAAACTGGAATGGTTTTTCACTGGTTGGAGGAGTGGTGTTGTACTGTTGTTGTTAGAATGGAGGAGACCCTTCAACCACAGGAGAACCATCGTTCTTCACTTGTTCAGGCGAGAAATTTGTTTTTGACGAATCATTCATGAATAACGATGAGGATTCTTTCACATTTTCACGTTGGGGAAGGGGTTACGGAGGAGGGGTACATGTTACAGGGGTAGGGATACGTGGGGTGGGGTGGGGTGGGGTGGGGTGGGTAATAAAATTGATTTTTATTAATATTTATTATAAATATAATTATTTTAATAATATATTTATAAAAATACATTTTTAATTATTAATATATAAAATATAAATATTTTTATTTTTAGTTTATATGTTTTAATAAATATAATTATATTTGTTTTAAAAAATATATAATTATATTAAAATAATTATATTTATAATAAATATTAAGAATATATTATCTCATAAAAAATAGTATTTTTTAATAAAGCGCACTTAGGTCATTTCATAAATTCTTTCAACTTCTTTCTTTTCATTTTCTTTCACATTTTTCTCATACCAAACAACTCTTAAAATCCCTTCATTTTCTCATCATTTTCTCTCTTCTCATCTTCTCTATTTCCATTATCTATCTTTCATTTTCTCCTCGCCGAAGAGGAAATATTGATGGATTTTTTTTATTTTATATCATAATTTCTCATATCATTACAAAAATAAAATTGTCATTCTTCTTATTTTTTGTGTTTATATTCTTTACCTTTCTTATATGTAAAAGAAATAAGAAAATATAAATAAATAAATAAATTCTTATCTTTTCATCTTTATTTTAATTAAAAAAAAAGGTTGAGTAAAAATGTAAAAAATAATCTCTAACAATAACATTGTTAAAAAGGGACTAATGAGCTAAGCTGATATCTCAACTTGTAAAGCCAGCTCAACTTCTAATCAGTGTTTAATTTTACCACGACAATATTTTGGCATCGGTGTCTCAAATTTGAAACACCAAAAAGTAATATCAGAATACACTGAGACACCCCAATGTCCCATTAAAGAACAACTAATTAACTAACCTAAATCGTGATATTAGCGTTAAGCGTATATACAAAAAACAATGAAGAAATAAAACATTAAATATGAAGAACAAATATAAACATCACACCACATACATATATATGTATACACTAGTGGAAAATATACATTAGACGGTAAAGGTTTACGTCAGTTAACCAAAAGCTAGACGTTAAAAAGGGGGCGGTTGCAGTTTTGTAAATATGAGACTTCATTAATTCAATTTTAACGTCAGTTGTTGTAAGGACTGACGTTAAAAGTGAAGTGACTCACTTTTAACGTCAGTTCAATAAACAACTGACGTTAAAAGTGAGTCACTTCACTTTTAACTTCTGTTCTTTCATCAACAGACGTTAAAGGTTATTTTAATAATTTTTTTATCTAGTATACGTATCCTTCCACATTGCCTTCCTCAAAGTTTCAGTTTCACAATTGCTTTGATGTTTTGTGTTTCTGTTTTGAAAACTAAAATATATGTACGAAGTATAAGTTGAATCAATAACCCAAACCGGATCTCATTCATGAAGTGTGACTACGATCGATCTGAGAAGATTGGAAGGGTTTAAAATCCTATAAAAAGTTACATTGAAAGGGTTTAAAATCCTAAACATTTGTTGAGGCTTCGTTCCCTTCACGGGTGAGCAAGAGAGGAGAGTCGAGCGATCGATTGAGTTTTCCAGAGCGGTTGAGCAAGGGTGCACCCGATCTGTTTCAGCAATGGTCTTGGAACAGTCATTTGCTTCCAAAGCTGAGGTTCTGGAGCTGTACCTGCCGATTCTAAGGAATGATGATAAGGTGAGCAACTCACATTATGTGATTTACACAACCTTATCACCCATGTTATGTGATTTACACAACCTCAGAAGTTGTTTGACCATTAAGACAAAGATCTTTGAGTCTAGGAATAGGAAGAAAGAGTGATGAAGTTAATCTCCATGGCAGAGCCATATTGTGAAGCAGAAAATTAAAAGGATGGAAGGAAGCTATTTATAGGAGCAGGGGATGAAGTTACTAAGCTATTCTGATTTTCTTGAAAACTTATCTATAAACTTAATGCTCATTAAGAGGATTAAGTTACAAGGTGCATGGGTAAGTAGCACAGTAGTCAAAGGAATGAATGTTCTTGCAGAAACTTATACACCTTTAACGTCAGTTGTTTTAAACAACTGACGTTAAAAGTGTTTTTAAAATAAAAAATATTTATTTTTAACGTCAGTTTTTTATACAACTGACGTTAAAAGTGTGATTTTTACTTCAGTATAATAAATAGCTGACATAAATAATCCTATATATTATAAACGTGCAGAATGAATATTGGAAATAATGTAACATACGGGAACTCGGCAGTCATAAATTAAGTTGACGTTAAAAATGAGGTGGTGGCAATTTGTAAATATTAAATCACTATTTACGTCAGTTGTGTAAAGAACTTGTGTAAATATTAAACAAGTTTATTTTTAATGAAGATTAAAAATAAACTTGTGTAAATATTAAACAAGTTTATTTTTAATCTTCATTGATTAGCTTGAATTAGTAAACATATTCTTGTGAAAATTAAAATAAATAAACACTTAACATAAAAGTGTTATATGTATAATCAAATCGTATCTCATTGAAGCGATTCATAAGTTACAATTACATGATTAAAAGATAAAAAATTTATGCAACATAGCACTAAAATATTAAAAAGTTTCTGCTTCAACATCAATTTCTTCTCAGTTCTGTCCTCAGAAACTCCAATGGATGCATCGATTCCCTCCCTGCTCATTTGAAGTCCTTGATGCTCCATCTGTGCTTTATCCACAGTCACTTGGGGAGGAGATGGAATAAAGTGAGGGAGTCATATTATGTGATTTACTCAACCTCAGAAGTTTTTTGACTATTAAGACAGAGACCTTTAAGTCTAGGTATAGGAAGAAATAACAAAAGTCTCAAATGTGATAGAACGATATTGTGAAGGAATAGAAAACACATGAAATATAGAGGAAAAGAAGAAGGTGTATTTACAGACTGATACAGAAGAATGACACTTTATATAGAGAATAGAGTCTCTCTGATTTTCTTGAAAACTTATCTATAAACTTAATGCTCATTAAGAGGATTAAGTTTCAAGGTGCATGGGTTAGCACAGTAGTCAAAGGAATGAATTTTTTTTGCAGAAACTTATACACTTTTAACGTCAGTTGTCTTCAACAACCGACGTTAAAAGTGCTTTTAAAATAAAAAATATTTATTTTTAACGTCGGTTGTTTAATACAACCGACGTTAAAAGTTTGATTTTTACTTCAATTAAATAAATAGTCAAAGGAATTAATGTTTTTGGATAATCGTATACACTTTTAACGTCAGTTTCTTAAGACAACTGACGTTAAATATATGACCTTTAACGTCAGTCTTTACAAACAACTGACGTCAAATGTTGTTTTATTTTGGTTTACACCCGCGCGCCTTCTGCACTTCGCTCTGTACATCTCTTTTCTCTTTTCATCATGCTCAACCCTCACTCTCAACCCTCACTCTCACTCTCACTCTCACTCTGCCCTAATCGCGAGCTCATCTCCACCGCAACCACTGCGAGGGCTTCTTCGCAACCACCGTGAGGTACACTCTTAACCCTAACTCTGCCTTTCCATTCATTCTTTGCAATAACTTGACATCTCTCTTTCCCCTTCCCGCGCACTAACTCTCCTTGTCCCTCTTCTCTCAGTAACCACATCGAACGTTGGCCACCACTCGAGCTCCCCTCCCCACCTCCACGCGAGCACCTATTTCTGGTGAGTCTTTAGGGCACATTTTTTTATTTTTGGTTTTGAGTGTATGTTGAAACTGTAGTCTCAGTAGTTGAAACTTGAAACCGTGAGTTTGAGTTGTTTGCAATGTCTCTATTTTTGGTTTTGAGTGCATGTTGCTCTGCTGGTTGATCTGTCACGGCCGTGATGCTCATCACGGCTAGGCCGTCATCAGTTCTGCCTGTGATGGTCTTGTTCAATGGGCACGTTACGGCCGTGATGGACATCACTGCCAGGCCGTGACCAGTGCTTGGCAATCTTCAAAAACTATAGTTTTCAATCTCCCGTATTGTCCTTATATTGGATATATGTTTTGTATATATACAGGACCTATCTAGTTATGGATCATAGTTGGATGGTTTGTAAGCACACTAGTGTTGAGTATTTGAAGGGGGTGGGAGAATTTATAGAATTTGCTCAAAGGAATGTTCCTAATAGTAATGGAATGTTCTGTTGTCCTTGTGTCAAGTGTTTGAATACGAGGAAATGTACGGTGAAGGATATACGTACTCATTTGATTTGTGAAGGGATTTGCTTGAGTTATACAAGATGGATATGGCATGGTGTTGTGTTGTTGAGTAGTACGGCAAGTGTCTCCCAAAGTGAGGACGTTGACGTAGATATGGAGGATGATCGAGTAGAGGACATGATCCGTGATATTGGACAAGAATCTTTTCATCGAGCTCATGTGTATGATAGGTTGTGCGGTGATGCGGATAAGCCTTTATATCCAGGGTGTACTACTCATGCACGGTTGTCGGCGGTGCTAAAATTGGTTTGTGTGAAGGCGAGAAATGGTTGGACCGATAAAAGCTTCACGGAATTGCTTGAAGTGTTGAAAGACTTGCTTCCGGAGGACAACACATTGCCTGACCGTAACTATAAGGCCAAGAAGGTATTGTGTCCTATGGGTATGGAGTATAAGAAGATACACGCATGCCCCAATGATTGCATATTGTACACCGGTGTTCATGAAGACAATCACGATTGCCCCAAATGTGGGTTATCCCGATACAAAGTGAAGGGTGGTGATGATGATGATGATCTTGATGATGTGAGAAAAAAGGGTCCTCCTACGAAGGTGTTGTGGTATCTTCCAATAATTTCAAGGTTCAAACGATTGTTTGCCAATGCGAAAGATGCGAAGAATCTTAGATGGCATAATGATGAGAGGAAACGTGATGGAAAGGTTCGTCATCCTGCCGATTCTATGAAATGGAAGAATGTCGATACTATGTTTCCGGATTTCGCCGATGAGCCAAGAAACCTAAGGCTTGGACTTGCTACGGATGGAATGAATCCTTATGGTAACATGAGTAGTATTCATAGTTCATGGCCTGTTCTGTTGGTAATTTACAACATGCCCCCTTGGTTGTGCATGAAGCGCTAATACATGATGTTGTCTATGATGATTTCGGGCCCAAAGCAACCGGGAAATGACTTAGATGTTTATCTAGGTCCCTTGATTGAAGACTTGAAAACGCTGTGGGTGGAAGGTGTTGATGTAGGTGATGGGTATTCTCATGAGACTTTCAAGCTTCGTTCCATGTTATTTTGCACCATCAACGACTTTCCAGCATACGGTAACTTGTCCGAATGCAAAGTGTCAAGGGGCATAAAGCATGCCCTATATGTGAAGAAGGCACATGCTACACTCAGTTGCATCATGGAAAGAAGACGGTTTACCTTGGGCATCGGAGATTTCTTAGACGTGATCACCCATATCGTAATATGAAAAAAGCTTTTAATGGATGCCAAGAGATGGAAGAAGCCAAGCGGCCTTAATTGGAGAGCAGGTTTATCAGAGGGTAAAGGACATCGATGTTATATTTGGAAAGTCCAAAAAGAAAGGTAAAGCTGCTGAGAAAAACATATGGAAGAAGAGGTCGATATTCTTTGATCTTCCATACTGGCGCAAGCTTGATGTCGATAATCGCATTGATGTGATGCATGTGGAGAAAAATGTGTGTGATAGTGTGATCGGGACGCTTCTCAACATTCAGGGCAAGACAAAGGATGGTTTGAATGCTCGTCTCGACCTCGTTGCTATGGGTATACGAGATCAGTTAGCTCCAGTTGTTGAGGATGGTAAGCAGACTTATTTGCCGCCAGCATGTCATACTTTGTCAAAAAAGAGAGACAAATTAAGTTTCTGCGGGGGTCTTCAGGGCATCAAAGTTCCACATGGTTACTCTTCAAATATGAAGAGGCTTGTCTCTAGTGATCTTAAATTGGTTGGCTTAAAGTCTCATGATTGTCACTTCTTGATGCAACAACTTCTGCCCGTTGCTATTCGTGGTATTGCTCCAAAAAATGTGAGACATGACATTACTCGGTTGTGCTCATTCTTCAATTCTATATGTAGCAAAGTTGTTGACCCCCGTATGTTGGATGACTTGGAAGTTGAGGCTGCTACAATCTTGTGCAAATTGGAGATGTATTTTCCTCCTTCCTTTTTCGACATAATGGTTCACTTAATTGTTCATTTGGTGAGGGAGATTAGATTATGTGGGCCGGTTTTTCTGAGATGGATGTACCCAGTTGAGCGCTACATGAAGATCTTGAAAGGGTACGTGAAGAATCCTTATCGTCCGGAAGCATCTATTGTTCAAAGGTATGTTGCAGAAGAAGCTATTGAGTTTTGTTCGGACTACCTTCATAACACGGATCCTATAGGGGTTCCTTAGCCTCGGCATGATGAGATCAGATGTCAAGGTAAGGGTACACATGGCTTAGGAATTAATAGGAAAGATCAGGAGGAAGTGCCTCAAGCACATTTGTATGTATTGAACAACATCGAATGTGTTCAGCCTTTCTTATTTGAACATAAAAGAAAAGTCAATCAAGAAAACCCTCGAATGAGCGAAAGGTGGTTGTTGAACAAGCATAACAAGACTTTCTTACCATGGTTCAAGGAAGAAATGCTTAAGGATGGTAGTACTACTTCTGATGACGTAAGATGGCTAGCACGTGGGCCTAGCTTCAACGTCATATGTTGGAGCGGATACGACATAAATAACTTTTCCTTTTATACAAAGGAACAAGATAACAAGAGTACCATGCAAAATAGTGGGGTTATGATCGTGGCCGAAGCAATGCACTTCTCTAGTGAAAAGGACACAAAACCCGTTAAAGCACCGACACCTTACTTTGGATATATTGAAGATATTTGGGTGCTCGATTACACTAAGCTTACGGTCTTAGGTATTTAAATGTAAGTGGGTTGATAGTAACGGTGGTGTACAAACCGACGAATTGGGGTTCACATTGGTAGACCTCAACAAGTTAGGTCATATAAATGAGCCTTTCATAATGGATTCCCAAGAAAAACAAGTGTTCTAGATCACTGATCCTTCTAACAAAAGGTTGTCCGTGGTTCTCCAAGGAAAAAGCATGTATAATGGTAGTGATGAAAATGAAGATTCAAATCTTGATATTCCTGAGACTCCTTCTTTTTCAACAAACATGCCTACTATAATCGAGGAGACACAGGTGGACGATGTACATGCCACTCGTGATGATCATCATGAAGGGATATTGATATAGGTAGTTTAAACTTAGTATACATTTATTTTTATTTATATTTCTGTATTTATTTTGAGTTATAACCTATGTTAATAAATATATATTGTTTCTGAACAGGCATACATATGGATCATTGTTCCATTTTTCCTTTGCATTTCTGTAATGTGTGTGATATTTTGTGTTACTGGGATATTTACTGAATGCAGGGATAGCTGAGGGGAGTGATATTTAAAAACTGAATTTAAAAAAAAAAATCTATTAACGTCAGTTGTATCAAACAACTGACGTTAATAGTATTTTATAAAATATACAGTACAATATTAACGTCAGTTGTAATAAACAACTGACGTTAAAATTAAAACCTTTAACGTCAGTTTTTTATAACATCTGACGTTAGTTTTAACAAAATTAACGTCCGTTGTCTTAAAGAACTGACGTTAATAGTTTTATGTTTAACGTCAGTTGTTTAAACAAATGACGTTAATTTTTACAAAATTAACGTCAGTTGTGTTAAAGAACTGACGTTAATAGTTTTATATTTAACGTCAGTTCTCAACTGACGTTAAAATATTAACTATTAACGTCAGCTGTATTTACGTCAGTCAGTGTTCTGACGTAAAAAATCAATTTTAATTGACGTAAAAAGCACTTATTGCACTAGTGATAATACAAGTCTATTGTGCTGATACATCGTAAAAGGGTACCTCATCAGTAGGGTCCCATATAGATACAAACCATATATAAAAAGTACATATAAAGATCTGAAATAAAAGATAAACTTACCAACACTCCACACCCAACCCCTCTCAAAATACATCAAAACTAGGCTCACACACTCACCACCTATATATACATAATACATACACTGGCCAAACTTTAGCGTGGATGGCTAGAACTACCCTGACTCTCCCTGCGCGGTCCTCTACCTCTCTTTTGTGGTGGTCTAGATGCTCTTGAAGCGGCTGCACTAATACTGTTGGAAATACTCCCATGTGGACGACACTGGAATCGTCTCCGATAGTGAGCGATGTGACGTGCAACGTCCCGATGTACCTATAGAGTTAGAACTACATTTAGAACAATCATATCTAAGCCTGGTGCTACCCATGGATAAAGCGGTGGCATGGGTGGCATGGGTGACATAGCTGGCGCGAAGAAAACTGGAAACGGAAACGTCTGGCTGAGACGGAATGTCCCGACGAAGCCAAAATGTGGTCCGTCTCCGAACCTAGCATATATTGATGCGGGACCGGTATATACAATGAAGCGAGTGACCGGGTCCATGATCCACCCGTTCTCATCCAGGAACTCAAACTCTAGGGTTCCTATCAGTGGGATCCCTGCTGGACTGGTCATCCAAGGATGATCCGGCATACTGCTGCTCTGAGTCGGCTCCAAGAATCAAGATGGAAACATACACAAAATAAGTGGGGAGATAAGAAACATGCTATCATCATAAGCGAAAAAGGATTACATAGCATGTATACAATAAAGGCACACAGACATGCATCACACATAAACAACAACCATCCTCGAAACACGTTATCATCCTCTACCATTCGTGCTCATGCAACTGATTTGTATTCTGACGTGGTCACCACACAATCCTGTCACACATCCCTCGTCTGATTAGGGGTATTAGTCAGTCGTCCAAGCGGCTCGTCCATAAACACCGGTGCACACCCCTATTCCCTTTAGGGCGCTCATGCAAAGCATGACACTATATTTGCACAGTATGTGATCCTGCTACCCAGCATGTTATAAAGCAAATAATATAAAAAAAACAATTAAAACGAAACATGCATTTCCTGGAATCAATTAAAAACTTTGTCCATGGGTAGAAAGGTCCCACATTGTAACACTTAACACGGAAAGAACATAGTTTTAAAACAATAAAACATAAACAACGTATAGCATAAACATAGGACAACCCCGATGTCACAATTCAGAGCTGGTGCAACTGTTCTGGAAAATATCCTCGGAATACAACTGAACAAAACTAACTAATAAAGAAAGGCCCTAACTATGAGTGGTTGCTCCTCAGAGTCACTCCTCTTCGGCCTGCTCATCATCCTCTGCAAGATGCCAATCAGGCCAAACAAACAAACAGAAAGAGTGGAGTAAGAATCATGTAAACATATACGCCATGAAGATAGGAAGCAAGGTAAAACATACAACATAGCATCATCATAACATACATCAATATATATATATATATATACATATACATATATATATATATATATATATATATATATATATATATATATATATATATGTCAACATCCAATCAACATCATATCAACCGAGTATGCTATGCAGTGCAATGCAATACTACTTCACTACTCCAACATGCATGTGGATCCACACTAACTCAGGATGAACGACTTCGGAGTTAAATATCCACATTGAGGATCTACTCATCACCGGAGAATCTACTCATTGGATAGCCAATGCATTAAACTAATGAATGCCTCGTCACGGGGGCGCCCGATCACCAAACCTTGGGTGACCTATCGTGGATGGCCAGATCGCCGTACTCTAGGATGACCTCCCCTATGTCGAACATCCACCAACAACATCTCTAATGATGCATGCAGCATAACAACAAACAACGAGCAAACGCCACCTCCTTTGTATCAACGGAATCAACCGAAGACTTCAGTGGAATCGATCGCAACGAAATCTACCGTAAAACCTTTAACCAGCGGAATCCACCATAACACCTTTAACCCAACCGGGTCAAGGCTCCCTTGGGACAAACTCTTGGTCCCTAAGGTACAACATCAACAACACCTTAGACCCAAACTGCAGGGTCAAGGTGCCAAAAAGCACCAAGGTACAACTCGCCGACGTGCGGTAACCCAACGGTTACCGGCTTACCCAATTCAACAGCTCACCATCTCATCTTCTTAATCATCTTGTTAAACATTAACCGAGTTATCTAATCATCATCTCTGATTAATTAAGTCAACTTATCATCATTGGGGAAATTGGGGTTAAAAACCCCCTTTAAGTCCTTTAGTTCCATCTCTGTCTGATAGGGGAGCATGGGCGTGCTTGTCCCCTGCACGGCCGTGCTGGTCACATAAGTGAAGCACGGTCGTGCTTCCTATTGAGCAAGGTCGTGCTCAGCTGCACGGTTGTGCTCCTCTGCTGCACGGCCGTGCTTAATGCGTGGCGAATTTCCAGAATTCAAACTGGTCGTGCTCAATGCATGACAATACTGTTCTGAGCAGAGTTCAACATCAATTTTTAACCAATTAAATTAGGGATTAAGTCCATTAATCCTAGGCTAGTTACAACATATTTTTAGGACTAAACATCATCATCAGGAATCAACCAACATTCAACATTATCATCACAGTCATGGCATCAACCATTCAACCCACACAATCAACAACATCAACGATGCATATATCATGCCAATAATCATCATCAACGCAACATCATGTTCATATCAAAACAACCAACAAGAATATAATATGAACATAAGGCATATAAACAACATATTAACAACCGGATCATGTTATCATCAATCAAACCAACATATTAATCATGTATTCATACATAGCAAACCGGGGTTATGGGAACCACTTTACCTTACACTACCCCCAAGGCCTATGATATACACTACCCTTCTCCCCATACTTGGATTGAAGGTCGCTCCAACGTAAGCTCCTAACAACAACTGCCCTCGGTTCCCAAAGAGGCTCAACACAAACTCAACCTTAGCCAAACCAAATACAAACCCATTAGTTTCCTATTAAAAAAATTATGAAAGGAAACCACAAGGGATGGGAACCTTACCTCTAAACTTGAAACAGATCAAACAAACTTCCCAACCGGCTTCCAAAACTCCACTATAGCAATGGATGAAGAGGAAATAAGGAATGAGGCACACTAGGTCGCAACAGTGGCTGCTGTAACCAACAAAATAGGGTTTCAAGTTAACCATCGGGTTCTGTGCCAAACTTATATAGGCTGGGCCTGAGCACGGTCGTGCTCTTCAGCAAGCACGGTCGTCCTGGAGTTAGCGTCAGCGAGATGCGGTCCGCACATTGAGCACGGGCGTGCTCACCGTTGATCACGGGCATGCTCAACTTAAAAACTGAAACACACTTCAGCCTTTAAGCACGGGCATGCTGGCTAATGAGAACGGGCGGGCTTATGCACCAGAAAGGGACTTTTGAACCAAAAATCCCACAAGCCCTTAACCAACCAAACAACTTATAAAAAAAACTTAACGAAAAATCAGGGCGTTACAATTCCACCCCTCTTATAAAAATTTTGTCCTCCAAATTTCTACGTACCTCAAACGAAAAGGTGCGGGCACGCTTCCATCATCTTGCTCTCCAACTCCCAGGTAGCACTTTCCTCAGTTGCCCCACTCTAAACCACCTTGACCAAGGGGATCTCCTTGCCTCTTAGTTGCTTCATCCTCCTATCCTCGACTCGAAGGGGTAACACCTCGAATGTCAAGTTCTCTTTCAACTGTATGGCATCGGGTGCTATCACGTGACTAGGGTCATAGATATACTTTGAGTTGAGACACATGAAAAACATTATGGAAGTTTGACAAGAATGGTGGCAGGCTATTTGATAGGCGACCTTGCCAACTCTTTTGAGGATTTGGTAAGGACCAATGAATCTCGGAGTAAGTTTCCTCGCCTTCATCACTCTACCAACCCCAGTCGTCAGGGTAACTCTCAAGAATACATGATCGCCTTCCTGAAATTCGAGCACCTTCCTCCTTTTATCATGATAGCTCTTTTACCTACTTTGTGCAATTATCATCTTTTCTTGAACCAACCTGATCTTTTATGTTGTTTCCTGGACTATCTCTGGCCCTAGCACCACACAATCACTAGGTTCACTCCAACACAAAGGTGTCCTACATCTCCTCCCATAAAGAGCCTCATAAGGTGCCATCCCAATGCTGGAATGGAAGCTGTTGTTGTAGGTGAACTCTATCAGGGGCAAAAACTCGTCCCAACTACTAGACTGTTCTAACACACAAGCCCTCATCAAGTCTTCTAAGGACTGGATGGTCCTCTCAAACTGCCCATCAGTCTGTGGGTGGTAAGCTGAACTAAGCCTAAGCTTTGTCCCTAAAGCATGCTGCAAACTCTCCCAGAACCTAGAGGTAAATCTCGGGTCTCTATCTGATACTATGCTAGAGGATACACCATGAAGCCTAACTATCTCTTTGATGTACAGCTTGGCTAACTTCTCTAAAGGATACTCCATGTTCATCGGGATTAAATGGGCAGACTTAGTCAATCTATCCACAACAACCCATATAGCTCAAAACCAGCTGGAGTCCCAGGGAGTCCAGACACAAAATCCATGGAGATGCTATCCCATTCCCATTCTGGGATACTCAAAGGTTGCAACTTACCTATGGCTTCTGGTGTTCTATCTTAGCCTTTTGGCACACTAAACAAGTGTACACAAACTCAGCCACATCTTTCTTCATCCTAGGCCACAAAAACACCTCTTAAGATCCTGATACATCTTGGTGGCACCTGGGTGCACACTCAGTCCACTCCTATGTCTTTATTCAAGGATCAACTTCCTAAGCTCCAGAATGTCTGGTATAAAGACTCTATCTTTGAAACTCAACACTGCATCACTTCCTTCCTTAAAGCTAAGGTCTTTACCCTGCGCAAGCAACTCACTCTGGTCTAAGAGAAACTGGTCTATCTTTTGACCCTCTCTAACCTGATCCATCAACCTGTTGGTAACCTTCAAGGTTCCAAGCCTAATACTCTTAGGGGTAACTTTCCAAGCTAAACTCGGGTCTCTAAACTCCTCAATTAGATCCATCTCCTTAACCATCAAAGCGGAGACGTCCAAGGTTTTCCTACTTAAGGCATCTGCCACCACATTGGCTTTTCCTGGGTGGTAGGTTAGGTCAAACTCATAATCCTTTAAAAACTCCATCCACCTACATTGTCTCATATTCAACTCCTTTTGATCAAAGAGATACTTCAAACTCTTATGATCACTAAATACCTCAAACTTCGCTCCATATTGGTAATGCCTCCAGATCTTTAAGGCAAAAACTATAACTCCTAACTCTTGGTCATGGGTAGGGTAGTTCTTCTCATGGGGTTTCAGCTGCCTAGAAGCATAAGCAACTACCTTACCATTCTGCACCAACACACCACCTAACCCTTGCTTAGAAGCATCACAGTAGACTACGAATGGTTCACTAGGATCTGGCAAAACTAACACTGGTGTTTATGTCAGCCTATCCTTAAGGGTTTAGAAACTCTCTTCACACTTAGAGTCCCACACAAACAACTGTCCTTTCTTGGTGAGATGGGTTAAGGGTAAAGCTATCTTAGAGAAACCTTCTATGAACCGCCTACAATACCTGGCTAACCCCAATAAACTCCTAATCTCGGTTACTGACTTTGGCGCTTCCCACTGGAGTGCCATCTCTACCTTAGCTGGGTCTACTGCTATGCCACCCTTTGAGATGACATGTCCTAATAAGCTCACTTTCTCTAACCAGAACTCATACTTCGACAACTTAGCGTACAACTGCTTGTCCTTAAGGGTCTGCAAGACAACCCTCAGGTGTTCCTCATGTTCCTCCTTGCTCTTGGAGTACACTAAGATGTCATCTATGAACACCACCACAAACCTATCCAAGTAAGGGTCAAAGGTCTTGTTCATGTAGTCCATGAACACCGCAGGATCATTGGTCACACCAAAGGGCATAATCAAGTACTCATAGTGACCATATCGTGTTCTAAACGCTGTCTTCAGGATGTCCTCAGACTTAACCTGAATTTGATGGTACCCTGACCTCAAATCTATCTTAGAAAAGATGCAAGCGCCCATCAACTGGTCCATGAGATCATCAATCCTAGGGAGGGGATACTGATTCTTTATGGCCACATTGTTGAGCTGCCGATAGTCGACACACAACCTCATACTACCATATTTCTTCTTCACTAACAACACAGGTGCTCCCCACGGAGACACACTGGGTCTAATGAATTGCTTCTTCATCAGGTCCTCCAACTGCTCTTTCAACTTAGCTAGCTCTAGAGGAGACATTCTATAGGGTGCTATGGAGATTGGCCCGATGCCAGGAACTAAGTCTATGGTGAACTCAACATCTCTCTCTAGGGGTAAATTGTAAACATCCCCCGGAACACTTCAGTAAAATCTCGTACAACAGGCAAGCTGGCGACATCAGGAGGGCTGCTCTCTACTTCCAGGGAAGCTATCATCATGTACACTTGGGCTTAGTCTTTCATTGAAGCTTGAACTTGACTGGCAGTGAGAAGGTCTGGATTGTTAGACTTCGTTGGAGTTCCAAAATACAAGGTTTTATCAAAACAATTCAGAAGGACGTGATTGGAAGATAACCAGTCCATGCCAAGACTGATATCAAGATCTTTCAGGGGTAAACATACAAGATAGACAACAAAGGTTTTACCATCAATGACAATATGACAGCTCTTGCATTCAGAAGATGTGGAAACAGGTTTATTTGTAGGTGTAGACACAAGCAAATCAAACTCAAGAAAGGTAACAGGCAATTTAAGACTCTTGACCCTATCATGCGATATGAAAGAGTGAGTACCACCCGAATCATACAATACAGTTAATTGAGTTGCATCAATAAAACATGCACCTTGGATCAAGTCATCAGACTCGGAGGCTTCAGCTCCACTAAGAGTAAAGACTCTTCCAGTGGTCTTCATTCTGTTGGCCTAGGACTTCTGATTCTTGCTAGCACTGGGAGGCTCGGTCTTGGCTCCTTCACACTCGCGACTGATATGGCCAGACTTGCCACACCTGAAACAAATCACAGCTGGCTCCTTGCACTGGGATGAGTAATGATCCGGTGCCACGGACTTACCACACTTCATAGCCCTAGGGGCATTAGAGAACCCACCCCTAAACCTTTCCTGCTGAAACTGTGGCTTCCTGCCACTCTGCTTGAAGTCCTTGCCGATCGGAGCATACCACTGCTTACCCTTGTCTCTTTGATCAGCCCTCTTGCCACTCTGACTATCTGATCCGTTGGTAACTTTGAACTGACTAGAATCCTCATAAATTCTGCACTTGTTGACCAGAATCGGGAAGACCCTGATCTCCTGATAGCCGATGGCCTGCTTGATCTCAGGTCGGAGTCCAGCCTCAAACTTGACACACTTGGAGCGGTCATCTGTCTCATGCTGATAAGGAGTGTAGTACCTCGCCAGCTCCTCAAACTTGGCTGCATACTCGCCAACTGACAACGAACCCTGCCGCAAGGACAAGAACTCCATCTCTTTCTTGTCTTTGATATCCGTTGGAAAGTACTTCTCTAGAAACCTCTACCTGAACACAGCCCATGTAACAGTTGTGCCCTCAGCCTACATCCTCTGCCTGTAATTGTCCCACCAATGCTCAGCCTCCTCAGTCAACATGAAGGTATCAAAGATGAGCTTCTGCTGATCATTACAATCCATAGCTCGGAAGATCTTCTCAGTCCCCCTCAACCATAGCAAAGCTCCTTCCGAATTATACGCTCCCTTGAACGACGGAGGGTTGTTCCTCTAAAACTTGTCCAATCCTTGAAACTCAGTTGTCCCACCATTGTTGTTAAGGTTGACCTGTCAGATAGCATTGGCAAGAAGTGCCAACGCGTCCGCAATTGCCCGATCGTTGCATCCTTTACCTGCCATGAGTCCCCGTACACGTCCAACGCAACTCTTAGATACAGAAACTTAAGCGGGTAAAAGCTACAAGCAACTAACTTAAAGCATCATTGTCAATAACAAGTATAGACAATTCAAACTAGAGCACACAACAGACTCATACCACGACCTGATAGGACAGACTAGCTCTGATACCTCTAAATGTGATACCCTACTACCCCGCATGTTATAAAGCAAATAATATAAAAAACAATTAAAACAAAACATGCATTTCTTGGAATCAATTAAAAACTTTGTCCATGGGTAGAAAGATCCCACATTGTAACACTTAACGCGAAAAGAACATAGTTTTAAAACAATAAAACATAAACAATGTATAGCATAAACATAGCCCAACCCCGATGTCACAATTCAGAGCTGGTACAACTGTTTCGGAAAATATCCTCGGAATACAACTGAACAAAACTAACTAACAAAGAAAGGCCCTAACTATGAGTGGTGGCTCCTCAGAGTCACTCCTTTCCGGGCTGCTCGTCATCCTTTGCAAGATGCCAATCATGCCAAACAAACAAATAGAAAGAGGGGAGTAAGAATAATGTAAACATATACGGCATGGAGATAGGAAAAAAGGTAAAACATACATCATAGCATCATCATAACATACATCAATATATATATATATAAACATCCAATCAACATCATATCAACCAAGTATGCTATATAGTGCAATGCAACACTACTCCACTACTCAAACATGCATGTGGATCCACACTAACTCAGGATGAACGACTTCGGAGTTAAATATCCACATCGAGAATCTACTCAACACTGGAGAATATACTCCTTGGATAGCCAACGTATCAAACTAACGAATGCCTCGTAACGGGGGCACACTGTCACCAAACCTTGCGTGACCTTGTGGATGGCCAGATCGCCGTACTCTAGGACAACCTCCCCTATGTCGAACATCCACCAACAACAACATCTCCAATGATGCATGCAGTATAACAACAAACAACGGGCAAACGCCCCCTCCTTCGTATCAACGGAATCAACCGAAGACTTCAGGGGAATCGACCACAGCAGAATCTTGACACGCTGTCGCACGCGGGTCAAAAAGTGAGTGGTTTGTAAAAACTGTAGTCAGGGCGCGATAACTCGAGTATCGTCTCTCAAGGACTCTTGTATTGTTGTTAGCAGCAAAATCAGTTTTGGGGGGGTTTTGGATTTGAAATTCAATTAAAAGAAAGCAATGCAAACAAGTGATTATCAATAATTAAAACGATTAATCTACTGTTCTCGGTTTCCCATCATCATTGATTCATGTAAATTCCAAGCCCTAAGCAGATTCTAATCCCTTTTCGATTGTAGCGACAATTAACAAGCGAAATTGACACTACGAGATATATGTTCCTAATTCCCGAATTAAGCAAACGGGGTGAAGCCCTCGTGAATTAAGCAAACACGATTGAACACACGCGAATTAAGCAAACGCGATTAAGTATAGGAACATAACATCACCGAAATAAATCAATACTAATTTTATACAATTCTGAATTAAGCAAACAGAACATACAAAACAATATTGAAAGGGAATAGCAAATCAAATGGGAATTACAGAACCTCAAGTGCGGCGGAACCCGATTACAGCAGATCAATCTTAGGAAATTAGTTCTCCATCACAGATGAAAACACAAAACCTGGAAAATAATTCGTATACAATGGATGATGAAAAGTCCCTCTATTCTGCCCTAAAACAGCAATTTATAACTTTCAGAAACTGCGCACACTCGCGAGGCGAGTAGCCTCTCGCGACGCGAATATTAAGAATGGCGCCAGTTTGAATTTGGATTCTCGCGAGGTGAATAGTGGCTCACGAGGCGAGACAAAAAGGGTCTTCTCATTACGCCCGTGATGAGTATCAGGGCCTGGGCGTGATGGCTTTTGGTCCTCATGCTCGCGGGACGAGACATGGTTCGCGAGGCGAGACAGAAATGGTTGCATTCTCTGGCACAGTTGATAAGCCTTCGGCTTATCTAGTTTTATAACTAGATGGACCGTGGTTTTTGTGCAAATTATTCGAGTTCAATCTCGTTTTCGCCCAAATTTGCCTTGTTTTGTTCCTAAGTTGGACTTTGACTCGTTTTGCGTCTTTTGTGTAGTTTTTAGCTTATTTTGGATAGAATTATGCTTTTGGTTGCTTTTGGTGTTTTCAGGTCAATAGGTGAAGCTCCGGGAGTCAAGGAAAGTCAAAAAGCAGTGGAAATTGCAAGTCTGGAGACACTCGCCTCGCGAGTGGATGCTCGCCCCGCGAGCCTGAAGGTCAACAAAGCAGCAAAAGTCATCACTTCTGGCTCGCCCCGCTAAAATATTCTCGCCCCGCGAAACATGAAGACCTGGAAGTCAGAGACAATCACGGCCTAGCCGTGATGAAGGTCACAGCCTAGAATTGAAGTCTCGCCCCGCGAGAGGTGTCTCGCCTCGCGAGATCCTGAAGACCCTGGAAGACAGAGACCATCACGGCCTAGCCGTGATGAATATCACGGCTGTGACAGATTAGGGTTTGGAGACTCGCCTCGCCAATCACAATTCGCCACGCGATCATTCAAACTCAGGATGGAGCCAAAACTGCAATTCGCCTCGCGAATAGACGCTCGCCCCACGAGATCCAAGATTTGAATGCGCGCCAAACTAAAATTCGCGTCGCGAGGTTAAGCTCGCCCCGCGAGCGGGCGAGAAACAGAATCCTTATTTAAAGGCTGTCTCAGATCAGAATTAGGGATGCGGAGGTTGTTAGCCACTGTTAGATCAGAAGTAGTTACGAATCCTTTTCTCTTTGGAGCTGCGTCTCCCTTTTTTCTTTTTATTTTACGATGGTGATTATGTCCGATTGTTTGTCTATGAGCATGAGGAACTAATCCCCTCGTCCGAGGGAACGATGAAGCCACCCATGGCGATGTAAATCCGATATGATGTATGTCTTTCTCCTTTAATTCAATTCTTGTTTTCCAATTCTGATTTGATTGCGTTGATCATATGTTTTGCGTGATTGACTTGTTAAACGTGTTTGAGGCCGAACGGCGATTCGCGTTTTAGAACTTGAATTGGGATCATCGATCGAATATTGCACGAGAGTGAGTAGGAGATCGGTGCAACCTTATAGGGAACAAGAATTAACCAAATTCGAGATTAGGATTATGAGACCTAGTAAGTAATTAATCCAATCGTCGAATACGTCCTAATGAGCACGAGAGTGGATTTAGGAGAATTTAGGGGTCCCGGTTGACATTGTAATTGAACTTAGGGAGGAATTCATCATCACTTGGGAATACATATTGGGTAGGTGGATTTGTGACCTTGGACATTTTAATTTCTGATTTTTAGTTAATTAGTTTATTTAGACTTGTTAATTGAATTTCGATATTAATCTTCTCTCTCTCAACCACTTTTCTGTAACTTGACTAAACGTATCGGATTTCCCGCGGATTAGTCGAATTGGTAGCCCAATCCCTGAGTTTGAGCTCGGTAATTACTTACCGTGTTATTTTTATTACTTGCGACGACCCGGTACACTTGCCGGCGTCACACAACAATAGTCAGCCTTCAGGCTCGCGAGGCGAGGTGGTGATTCGCGAGGCAAGACAGAAAGGATGACATTCTGCTGTTCAGGCTGGTCTTCAGTCTCGCGAGGCGAGTAGCCTCTCGCGGGGCGAACATTTCCAGAATTGCATTCTCCACTATTTCTTCATTCCCTTGACTCTAAGTTAGCCTGAAAATATGAAATAGCAGTAAATGCTTTATTTGACTCAAAATCAATGAAAATACCCTAAAACTACTCAAGAGACTCAAAATGTTGCTTTAGGACAATTACATCCAAATTTGGGCGAAAAACGAGATTAAACTCGAATAAAACCATGGTCTTACTAGTTAAAAACTAGTCGAGCCAGAGGCTGATCAAAATACCCCAAACTAAACTTTGCTTGTCCCCAAGCAGACTAAAACTCAAAAAGGACTCAAACTTGGCAAGCTTAAAGGATTTAATCAATTTCGCACAAATTTCATGCAATTTCAACAAAACAATTCTTCTTCAATGTTCCCCCCCTTTGTAACAATGTAACCCCCACATCATTTACTTTAAAACATTGAGAATTCCATCATTCATGCAATCATTAATCTAAGTTGAGGATCCAAGTTACACACAAAAGGGAGATCACCAAATTCAAATAATCGCCTTCCTCACAAGGGCATTTAGTGTTTCACTCATTTCGCTCAATTTGTCTAGGCTATCAACATTTCACTCAATTTCACTTTTAAGAGCACTTCCCATAAATTTGATTTTCATCTCAAACAAGGTTCCCACGAAAACATGCATGCAACATCAAAAGGTCTTTTAAAGGTTGTAATGGGGCCTGACTAAAGGTAGGATGTTCAAAGGTACTAGGCTTAAGTCCCTAGGAACTAAGAGAGCATGAGCATTTTGACACATTGAATTTCCACTCAAATTCCTTTTTCCATTTTTTTCTTTTTGCCTCGGGTGACTACAACCTTTTTCTTTCAATACCCTTTCTTGACATTTTTGTTCTTTTCTTCTTTTCTTTTTTTCTTTTTTTTTTCTTTCTTTTTGCCTTTGGCTCCAACCTTTATTTTTTTTTCTTTTTCTCAATCCCAAACAACACATCATATCCTTGTAGCCACCCCAAACTTAGTTTCTTGCAACCCTTCTCTTACTAAGCTTCCATGCTCTCCTAATCCTAAGATCGGGCTAACATGGTTTTTCCAGATTTTTGGCTTATAACATGAGGTCATCAAGAAACCATAGGCTTATTAGGCTCAACGTGGCTAACTAGGGAACATGCATTAGGGATGGTTCTTTTCAGGCCAAGTGGTTATTTCAAAGAAAATTGCCTAAATCATTTGATGCAAGCATATAAGCATGCAAACCATGAAGAGACTCAAGTAAATTCGGGAAAGTGCAACTTGAAAGTGGTTCACACAATTAAAAAACATGTTGGAGGCTCAAATCCTCACCTGGACATTTTTCGCAATTTGTTTGACCGAGATTCAATCCCTAGTGTGTGCATCCCTTTACCCCAAACTTATAATAAATCATGCAGTCATAATAAAATATCTCAAAGTTCAGTTTTCAATTTTTCACATGGGGATCAATTTTCAATTTTTAAAACCTAGGGGGAAGTCATCAACAGTCAACACATATCATGCAATCCATCTATGTAAAATTTGATTAGAATCCAACAAGCTCACCGACACAAGACTCGACACACAACGAGACAAACAAGAAAAACAAAACAAAACAATTGGTTCCCTCCCCCACACTTAAAACATACATTGTCCTCAATGAAAGAACATAAATATAAAATCAGAGTGAGGGAAAGGAGAAGGTGCTCCCTGATCAAGTTGTAGTGTAGGTGGGCTCTCCCAAGGAGAGCTCCTCAACAGTAGCATCTTCAGGCACCGAGCTCTCATGGAATAGCTTCAAGCGCTGCCCGTTAACCTTGAAAACCTTGTTGCTACCTGCACTTTTTATTTCAACTGCACCACGAGGGAAAGCATCAGTGACAACAAATGGGCCAACCCACTTGGATCGAAGTTTCCCATCCATCACTTTCAGGCGGGAGTTAAACAATAAAACCTGTTGGCCCACAGAGAATTCCTTCCTAGAGATCATCTTGTCATGGAAGTGCTTAGTTTTCTCTTTATAAATTCGAGAGCTTTCATAGGCTTCCAGCCTAAGCTCTTCAAGCTGCTGCAATTGGAGTTTCCTTTCAATGCCTACTTTTTGCATTTCCATGTTACAGCTTTTGACCGCCCAATAAGCACGGTGCTCAACTTCCACAGGTGGATGACACGCCTTACCGAACACAAGTCTATAGGGGGATATCCCTATTGGTGTCTTAAAAGCTGTTCTTTGAGCCCAAAGTGGGTCTTCTAGACTGCGGCTCCAGTCCCTCCTACTTGGCTGCACCACTTTCTCTAAGATCTGTTTGATCTCCCTGTTTGAGATCTCAGCCTGCCCATTAGTTTGGGGATGGTATGCAGTGGAGACCCTGTGCACAACTCCATACTTCCGGAGTAAAGCTTCCATGGTACGGTTGCAGAAATGAGTGCCTTGGTCACTTATGATAGCACGAGGTATGCCGAACCTGCAAAAAATATTGGACCTGACAAAATTTGCAACAACTCTAGAATCATTAGTCCTAGTGGGGATAGCTTCCACCCACTTTGAAACATAGTCAACAGCCAGTAAAATATAGAGAAAACCAAAAGATGCAGGGAAAGGACCCATAAAGTCAATTCCCCACACATCAAACACCTCACAGAAAAGCATAGGTTGCTGAGGCATTTCACTCTTACAAGTGATGGCTGTACCTGCTGTCTGACACTCCTTACACGTCCGTTAAACCTCATAAGCATCTCTAAAAATGGTGGGCCAATAAAAACCTGAGTCTAGGACTTTCCTTGCAGTCCTTTGTGGCCCAAAGTGTCCCCTACTTGAGAGGCATGAGAAAAGTGCAAGATAGACTCAATCTCATAGTTGGGGACACATCTCCTAATTACCTGATCACTGCCAAACTTCCAAAGATATGGATCATCCCAAACATAGTATTTGGCATCACTCCTGAGTTTGTGAATTTGCGCCCTAGTTGCACTTGTTGGAAAAACACCAGCAACTAGATAGTTAACAATATCAGCAAACCAAGGACTTACCCCATGTAACTGTAAAAGCTGCTCATCAGGAAAGTCATCTTGAATGGGAGAAGGATTTTCATCCCTCTCGATTCTGCTCAGGTGACCAGCCACTAAATTCTCAGCTCCACTCTTGTCCTTAATCTCCACATTAAATTCTTGGAGCAACAACATCCACCGAATCAATCTCGATTTTGCCTCTGGTTTCTTCATTAAGTACTTTAGATCTGCATGGTCAGTGAAAACAACAACCTTGGAACCTAGCAAATATGATCTAAATTTATCAAGAGCAAAAACAATAGCTAGAAGTTCCTTCTCAGTAGTGGTGTAGTTAGCCTGTGCAGCATCTAAAGTCCTAGAAGCATAATAAATTACATGGGCAGCCTTGCCCACCCTTTGTGCCAGGACCGCCCCCACAGCATAGTTAGAGGCATCACACATGATCTCAAAGGGGAGGGTCCAGTCAGGGGGCTGGATGATGGGAGTGGAGGTCAGTGCCTTCTTTAGGAAATCAAACGCCTTCTTGCAATTGTCATCAAAGTTGAAAGTGGTGTCATTCTTCAACAAGTTTGACAGAGGGAGCGCTATCTTGCTGAAATCCTTTATGAAGCGCCTGTAGAAACCTGCATGACCAAGAAAAGAACGAATCTCGCGAACGCAAGATGGGTAAGGCAGTGTAGAAATCACATCAATCTTAGCAGGATCTACTGAAATACCCTTTTCAGAAATGATATGCCCCAAAACAATCCCCTATTCAACCATAAAATGGCATTTTTCATAGTTCAAAACAAGGTCAGTTTCAATGCATCTTTCCAAAACCAGATTCAGACTATGCAAGCATGCATCAAATGAGGAACCATAAACAGTGAAGTCATCCATGGACACTTCCATGCAATTTTCAATATATTCAGTAAAAATGCTAATCATGCATCTCTGGAATGTGCCCGGAGCATTGCAAAGACCAAACGGCATCCTCCTGTAAGCAAAAGTGCCGAAAGGGCACGTAAAGGTAGTCTTTTCCTGATCCTCTAGTGCAATGTGGATCTGGAAGTAACCTGAAAAACCATCAAGAAAACAGTAGTGTGATTTACCTGCTAGTCGTTCAAGCATCTGATCAATGAACGGAAAAGGAAAGTGATCCTTTCTAGTAGCCTGGTTCAACCTCCTGTAATCAATGCAAACTCTCCAGCTATTCTGAACTCTAGTGGGAACAAGTTCATCATTTTCATTTTTCACCACTGTGAGTCCAGACTTCTTAGGTACAACTTGCACTGGGCTCACCCAATTACTGTCAGAGATAGGATATATGATACCCGCATGCAAGAGTTTTGTTACCTCCTTCTTCACAACATCAAGAATCAAGGGATTGAGCCGCCTTTGGGGCTGCCTAACTGTTTTAGCCCCATCCTCCAATAGAATCCTATGCATACACCTGGAGGGGATAATACCTGGTATGTCAGCCAAGGTCCACCCAATTACCTTCTTATGCTTCTTCAGAACCTCCAAGAGCTTAGCTTCCTGGTCAACATCAAGGTTAGAGGAAATTATAACCGGAAGTTTTTCATTCTGCTCCAAATAAGCATACTTCAGATTTCCAGGATGTGGCTTAAGCTCTAGGGAGGGTGGCTGCTCTATGGATGGTATGTTTGGGGCAGCCGTACTGTCAAGAACTTCAGCTGAATAAGCAGCTTCACTTACACTGTCACCCTCCAAAGCAGCATCAATCCGATAACAAACAACACAAGGGTCAGTGTGAGTGCAATCATCACATGAGTAGACATCATTAAAACCAGAAATGGATGGGAAATCAGCAGCTGCAACCAAATCATCATAAGTTTCATCAACAATTTCAGAGAGCAACTCTATTTGAAAAACATAGTGCTCTTCCAAGGGATGCTTCATAGCATCGAAAATGTTGAATTTTGCCACAATGTCACCAAACTCCATGGACATGGTTCCATCGTGAACATCAATCTTTGTCTTTGCCATTTTCATAAACGGCCTGCCCAGAATGATTGGTGATCTGCTAGAATCTGTTTCCCCTGCCATGTCTAGGATGTAAAAATCAGCAGGGAAAATCAAGTCATCAACTTGCACCAGCACATCTTCTACCACTCCAATGGGACGAGCATTGGTCCTGTTTGCCAACTGGATAGTGAGACCTGTATGTTGCAAAGGACCAAGATCAAGATTGTTGAAGACAGAAGCAGGCATGACATTAATAGAAGCTCCTAAATCCAACATGCAATTGTCGAATTTATTGTCCCCAATGGTGCATGGAATAGCAAAAGTTCCCGGATCCTTGCATTTCTGTGGCATTGTCTAAGTGAGGGCCTAAACAGTAACCTTTTCAGATGCAGGCTTAGGTTGAATGAGGGCTGAAACATTTCGCCCCAAATTGACTCTCTCGTTTCCCCTCAACCTCCTCTTGTGTGTGCACAAATCCTTCAAAAACTTTGCATACTTTGGAACCTGCTTAATCACATCAAGAAGCGGGATGTTCACTGCCACTTTTATGAACACATCCAGAATCTCCCTCTCCTTGTCTTCTCCATCAATCTTTTTAATTCTCAGTACTCTTTGCGGGAAAGGGGATTGGTGGCACATACTCTTTCTCAGCTTCAACAACAACAGAAGGTTCAGGAGTTACCTCAACAGTCTCTTTATCTTTTTCAGGGGCTGCCTCTACAACCTTCCCGGATCTCAAAGAAATCGCACTCACATTAGGATTTGGAGCATTAGGATTCACCACTGTTTGTGCAGGTAGTTGGTTCGATCCTTGAGCTTGCTGCATGGCATTCATCGAAGTGGCAAGCTGTCCAATCTGTGTCTGCAAGGTATGAATACTAGCATCCGTTCGCTGCTGAAACTGTCCAATCTGTGTCTGCAAGGTAGTCATTTGCTTGACCAGGTCCTCTAGTGAAGGTCGAGAAGGTGCAGAGGTGGTCACTTGGGGAGAATTCTGTAGTGGTGCCAGCGGAAACATTGGTTGTTGCTGTTGTGCAGATGAGTTCCCATACCGAAGGTTTGGATGATTCCTCCAGTTGGGGTGGTACTTATTTGTGGAAAGGTCAGGAATGCCGTACCGATTCTGATTGTTGCCTTGATTGTAAAGATTGGCTGCATAAGCTTGAGGCAAATCAGTGACTGACTCATCTTTCAGAATGGGGCATGCATCGGTCAGGTGCTCGGGAGAGGTGCAAATGCCACGCAACCTTGCTGGCTGAACCTTATCCATTTCCAACTGCTTCACCAAAGAAGTGAGCCCATCAAGTCTGGTCTCAAGGGCCTTGTTGGAAGAAGAAACTTGGACCTCATTCACTCCCCTTGTCTCAACAGAATTGCTTCTAGTTGTGAACTTCTAGGAGTTGAGTGACATGTTCTCAATCAATTGCTTGGCAGCGGCTGGGGTCTTATCAACAAGTGCTCCCGCACTAGCAGCATCTAAAATATTTCTGTCCATTGGCAGCAATCCCTCATAAAAGTACTGAATAAGTAGCTGCTCGGAAATCTGGTGCTGAGGACAACTAGATACCAACTTCTTGAATCTCTCCCAGTACTCAGCCAGTGATTCATTGCCCTGTCTAATACCACATATCTCCTTCCTGATTGATACAGCTCTGGAGGCAGGAAAGTATCTCTCTAAGAAGACCTTCTTCAAATCATTCCAGGTTGTAAAAAAATTCGGTTCAAGGTAGTACAACCAATCCTTCGTAGCACCTTGAAGTGAGAATGGGAAGGCTCTCAGCTTGATGTGGTCTTCAGTTACTCCTTCTGGTCTCAAAGGTGTAGAGCAGACAACCTGGAATTCCTTCAGATGCTTGTGTGGATCCTCACCTGCAAGACCACTAAACCTTGGCAACAAGTGTATTAAACCAGATTTTAACTCAAAAGGAGCAACCACATCAGCATACTCAATACACAAACCATTATAATTAACCTCAGGGGCAGCGAGCTATCTTAATGTTCTTTGGTCAGCCATGTTATCAAAAGCAAGTACAAAATCAGAATCGCTACCGGTTGGTGAACTAGTGCTAGCCTGAAGTGCTAGCCTGAAGTGCCCTACGGCGTGTGTGCAAAGTTCTTTCAATTTCAGGATCAAATTCAAACAAGTCAGAACAACCAGACCTAGTAGCCAGAACTAATTCAGAAATTAATCAGCAAATCCGTTAATAACAAAAAGAAACCCCAGCAACGGCGCCAATTTTGACACGCTGTCGCACGCGGGTCAAAAAGCGAGTGGTTTGTAAAAACTGTAGTCAGGGCGCGACAACTCGAGTATCGTCTCTCAAGGACTCTTGTATTGTTATTAACAGCAAAATCAGTTTTTTTTTTGGGGGGGGGGGGGGGGGGGGTTGGATTTGAAATTCAATTAAAAGAAAACAATGCAAACAAGTGATTATCAATAATTAAAACGATTAATCTACTGTTCTCGGTTTCCCACCATCATTGATTCATGTAAATTCCAAGCCCTAAGCAGATTCTAATCCCTTTTCGATTGTAGCGACAATTAACAAGCGAAATTGACACTACGAGATATATGTTCCTAATTCCCGAATTAAGCAAACGGGGTGAAGCCCTCGTGAATTAAGCAAACACGATTGAACACACGTGAATTAAGCAAACACGATTAAGTATAGGAACATAAAATCACCGAAATAAATCAATACTAATTTTATACAATTCTGAATTAAGCAAACATAACATACAAAACAATATTGAAAGGGAATAGCAAATCAAATGGGAATTACAGAACCTCAAGTGCGGCGGAACCCGATTACAGCAGATCAATCTTAGGAAATTAGTTCTCCATCACAGATGAAAACACAAAACCTGGAAAATAATTCGTATACAATGGATGATGAAAAGTCCCTCTGTTCTGCCCTAAAACAGCAATTTATAACTTTCAGAAACTGCGCGCACTCGCGAGGCGAGTAGCCTCTCGCGACGCGAATATTAAGAATGGCGCCAGTTTGAATATGGATTCTCGCGAGGCGAATAGTGGCTCACGAGGCGAGACAAAAAGGGTCTTCTCACTACGCCCGTGATGAGTATCAGGGCCTGGGCGTGATGGCTTCTGGTCCTCATGCTCGCGGGGCGAGACATGGTTCGCGAGGCGAGACAGAAATGGTTGCATTCTCTGGCACAGTCAGCCTTCAGGCTCGCGAGGCGAGGTGGTGATTCGCGAGGCGAGACAGAAAGGATGACATTCTGCTGTTCAGGCTGGTCTTCAGTCTCGCGAGGCGAGTAGCCTCTCGCGGGGAGAAAATTTCCAGAATTGCATTCTCCACTATTTCTTCATTCCCTTGACTCTAAGTTAGCCTGAAAATATGAAATAGCAGTAAATGCTTTATTTGACTCAAAATCAATGAATATACCCTAAAACTACTCAAGAGACTCAAAATGTTGCTTGAGGACAATTACATCCAAATTTGGGCGAAAACGAGATTAAACTCGAATAAAACCATGGTCTTACTAGTTAAAAAACTAGTCGAGCCAAAGGCTGATCAAATCTACCGCAAAACCTTTAACCAGCGGAATCCACCGCAACACCTTTAACCCAACCGGGTCAAGGCTCCCTTGGGACAAACTCTCGGCCCCTAAGGTACAACATCAACAAGGTACAACTCATCGACGTGCGGTAACCCAACAGTTACCGGCTTTCCCAACTTAACATCTCACCATCTCATCTTCTTAATCATCTTGTTAAACATTAACCGAGTTATCTAATCATCATCTCGGATTAATTAAGTCAACTTATCATCATTAGGGAAATTGGGGTTAAAAACTGCCTTTAAGTCCTTTAGTTCCATCTCTGTCCGATAGGGGAGCACGGGCATGCTTGTCCCCTGCACGGCCGTGCTGGTCACATAAGTGAAGGACGATCGTGCTTCCTATTGAGCAAGGTCGTGCTCAGCTGCACGGCCGTACTTAATGCGCGGCCAATTTCCAGAATTCAAACTGGGAGCACGGGCGTGCTCCCTGTTCAGCACGGTCGTGCTCAATGTACGACAATACTGTTCTGGGCAGAGTTCAACATCAACTTTTAACCAATTAAATTAGGGATTAAGTCCATTAATCCTAGGCCAGTTACAACATATTTTTAGGAATAAACATCATCATCAGGAATCAACCAACATTAAACATTATCATCATAGTCATGGCATCAACCATTCAACCCACACAATCAATAACATCAACGATGCATATATCATGCCAATAACCATCATCAACACAACATCATGTTCATATCAAAACAACCAACAAGAACATCAAGAACATAATATGAACGTAAGGCATATAAACAACATATTAACAACTAGATCATGTTATCATCAATCAAACCAACATAATAATCATGTATTCATACATAGCAAACTGGGGTTATGGGAACCCCTTTACCTTACACTACCCCCAATGCCTATGATATACACTACCCTTCTCCCCATACCTGGATTGAAGGTCGCTCCAACGTAAGCTCCTAACAGCAACTGCCCTCAGTTCCCAAAGCGGCTCAACACAAACTCAACCTTAGCCAAACCAAACACAAACCCATTAGTTTCCTATTCAAAAAATATTATGAAAGGAAACCACAAGGGAAGGGAACCTTACCTCTAAACTTGAAACAGATCAAACAAACTTCCCAACCGGCTTCCAAAACTCCATTATAGCAATGGATGAAGAGGAAATAGGGAAGGAGGCATACTAGGTCGCAACAGTGGCTGCTGTAACCAACAAAATATGGTTTCACGTTAACCCTCGGGTTCTGTGCCAAACTTATATAGGCTGGGCTTAGCGTCAGCGAGACGCAGTCCGCACATTGAACACGATCGTGCTGGACATAGCGTCAGCGAGACGCGGTCTGCACATTGAGCATGGGCGTGCTCACTGTTGATCACAGGCGTGCTCAAGTTAAAAACTGAAACACACTTCAGCCTTTAAGCACAGGCGTGCTCGCTAATAAGTATGGGCATGCTAACCGTTGATCACGGGTGTGGTCAACTGAAAAACTGAAACATACTTCAGCCTTTAAGCACCGGCATGCTCGCTAAGGAGCACATGCGTGCTTATTCACCAAAAAGGGACTTTTGAACCAAAAATCCCACTAAGCCCTTAACCAACCAAACAACTTATAAAAAAAACACTTAACGAAAAAGTAGGGAGTTACACGGTACACATCGGTGGACACCCCAGTTTCTGCTAGGTTGCTCATGCAAAGCATGACACTATAGTTGCACAATATAAATATAGGACGTCTCGACAAGGACTAAAAGATTATCACGGTAGTCTTCCTCGAACCTCATTGTCCACAGGGCACTCATCCATGACATACGGTATCCGTAATCGGATATTCTGACCTCGTGTGTTCCACCCACACAGCTGTGATCAACACAATGCATCTATATGAGTCTCGACGACTCGTATCGGGTCATAACCTAGTGCCTTAACCTTCCATCACCATCTCATACAATATCTCAAGTCTCATCATATCATTAATCTCATCATAAATAAAATATTAATTAATTAATTAGGTTAGGTACGACTAAGTCATACGTCATACGCTCCCCAACATGCATGATGCATCGCTCCAAAATATCAATTATCAATGCCTAGAAACCAACCAAGCATGTTATTGTAAACAAGGCATATTATCACACCAAGCATATTAACATTAATAAAATGATAATAAAATATTTAAATACACTTAATTAACCAAATATAGCATATTGTCACAAACAACACACTGCAAGCAGCTAAATAGGTAAAGTCATGCAACCTCGAATATCGCAAATTTAACCTAACAACGATAAATCCATAATCTCCGTATCATCATTAGTACCATTAAATAGTCACCAATGTGATATTGACATTGTCAATTATTCGCCCACTAGTAGGGTTTAGGTCGCCCTACGTCATTATTGTAAAATATGCTACTCAGCCATTTCCGACGATAGGTGGCTTCTTTCTCCTACCTGAGTACTACATAGATAACTTTAGAACAATGAAATGAACCCTCACCTCTAAGGTAGCTTGCTGCCACGCGCGGTTCTCTGCCCCCGGGGCTCCAAAAATTCACCTGAATACATCATTGTGAAGCATACATAACGGGTAACCGTAATCTGAAAATGGAATTCGGAACCAATAAACGAATAGAAATATAAACTCAATTTCGTCGCCGATAGCATTTCGGCATAAAAAGGACATAGGTTTACCTTAGCCTACTCAAGAAAAGAGATATATGGTTAGGAATCAGACGTCACCATGATTATGATGGTATAATCAGAATCACGTTAGGACGAATGGATTGATCGTACCAAGCTCCAGAATATCTCCCTCTCTCTAACTCTCTCTACATCTCTCACTTTCTGTCTCTGGTTTTCAAAGGGTGAAAGTCTTAGTCCGATCCTTTTATTTTTTACAAAATTCCCTTTCCATGCTCGAGCGAGGGAATTGTCATGCTCGAGCGCCCCAGCGCTCGAGCGCCAGGTTGCCCACGTTCGAGCGTGGAGCCTCCTTCAGGATGAAGGCACTGCCACCACCGTCCACGTGTCTAATCGCCGTACGACATTTGAAAGCCAAGTCAGGTCTGTCTGGTTGACCATCCACACTCAAGCGCCAGGGGGCCATGCTCGAGCGTGCCAACGCTCAAGCGCAGACACATCCACGTTCAAGCTTGCTGTGCTGGACAGAAATCCTAGTTTGTGTTCTTGTTCGTTTCGAAGTCGTTTGATCACGTACTTTCCATGCAAATTTTCATATGTTTAAACATGCATATTAGACATATAATCGAGGTCTTAAACATAGTTTTAAACGTATAAACAAAGCCTTAAAAACACGGATGTTACATAAACCAGTTTAATAATTAGGCTAATTACATAGATTGACTCATAATAATGTTTTGATCATGGGAATCATAGGGAGATAATATCATTGGTTTTCAATTTATTTATTTTTGGGACAAAACTATCATGTTGCTTTAACAAGCTAGTCTATTATTGACTTGTAATTAATTTTGAGTAAAAACAAATTTGCTTTCTGAAATTGTCAAAATGTGTTATCTTAGTCCGTCACATTAACGAAATTCCAAATTCAACCACGAATTTGCAAAATGTTTGTTAAGTTGGTCCCTCCACCAGTCCCTGTTACTTAACAGAGTTAGGGACGCTGATGTGACATGTTAAGTGCCTAAGTGGCACCCATATCGATATATACACACATGGTTGCAACATCATAAGACTTAATGATAGTGTGTGTGTGTATATATATATATATATATATATATATATATATATATATATATATATATAAGCGCTTACCGAAATTGTAGACATGTATATATATTACAATAGAAGTTATACATATTCATAAAGTGTCCAAGGGATTACCATGGTGTTTTGAAGGGATATTCAGGAAGGAAGTGAATTGATAGATGAAAGGCACCAACATATGGGCTACCTGAAGGGTCCGAAATGGTAGCTTGCCAATGGAACATGTTATCAACGACTAGACCTAAACATTAAATTCAATTCATACCTTGTAACTTTATAAAGTTTCACAAGCTTTTGAGCAAATTAAAATTATCAAATGCATAAGCAACTAGAATTTTGTATCTAATTTTAAAATAACTAAACATATATGCTTTTAATTGGTAATAGAGTGGAATGGAATAAATCTTGCATAATGGATAGAAGTGATGACTTATGGGCATTGTAAGACGCAAAATGATCTATAGGTATGTCTTTTAACTCCTTATTAAGTTGTTTCAAGGCCAGTCAAAATTCAAATGTTTTCATTGCTGCACAATTTCACTATTATTTTATAATTGAACTTAAGTAAAAACTGAATTCTAACCGAGTACATAAATTTTAAAATAAACTTAGTAAGCATCCACAAAGGTATATATAACTTTCTCAAAATTAAATATCCAAATCCATACATATTCGTAAAGTCAGAAAAGTTAAAGAGTAATTCACCTACCGCTCGGTTGCCTTCTCTTTCCTAGGGTTTACCATTTACAGAGATGATTCGATATACAAAATTTAAATGAGAAAAGAAGAAGTTTGTTTACTTGCATGTTGAAGAACACTTTATATGTTGAAACATGGTGCTCTACATCTGTCACACACCGAATACTTGGCTGGCAGTGTCACACTTGTTAATTAGATGACAGTCAGACACCTATTTCCGAGCTAATATGACAAACCTGTAACTTATATGTCAGTTAGGTAATAATATTATTAATTAAAGAGAACAACTAATAAGAGAATTAAAAAAAAGTTCATATTTAATTTTGGACCTGATTGACAGCCATGTAACAGGTTTGTCATAGTAACTCGATAATAGGTGTATTGCTAACATCTAGTTAAGCTAGTCAAGTATCCGGTGCGTGGCAATGAGTGATGGCTCTAAAGCACAATGTATCAACATGTTGATATTTTGGCAAGTGTACCAAATTGAGACAATTAATAGAGTGAGAGTAGAGTATCGTTCCCAACGAGGATTGTGATACGTAGCCTAGGCAATGCTATTTGAATGAATGAATGTCATGGTTCCAAGAGATTTTGTGGATTTTTGATTTTATAATTATCCAAACAATGAATGAAACAAAGCAATTGATGAATGAATTCAATCAAGGCAAAAACGGTTAGGTGTCGGAATCCTCCAATTATTCACTTGATGTAACTTTATTCAATCCAAATTCCAATTCATTCCACTTAATTGGCATTCAAACCACTAACTTAGATTTATCCCTAATTCCTTAGGTGATAATCCTTTTGTACTAATTAAGAAGCCTAATTCCTTAGGTCATTCAAGCATTAGCACAAACATTAAGCATGAGATTCATAAGAATGCATTGAAACATAGTTCTATTCCTATAACCAACATTCCAATGGTAATCTACTTCAATTCCAATTCAATAACCAATTTTCCAATTGTGAAATTGAATCTAACATTAATCTAGAGTTGATCAATCAATAGAAGCATTAAGCATAGAAGCAAATCACTCAAATTGAATAAACTTGAATTGAAATCAGAGATTGAGGTCAATTACATTAAGAATCCAATTAGAATCATCCTAAACCTAACCTAAGTGATCTAACAACTCATAGTAAAAGAGAAGGGAAGAAGAAAGAAGAACACGAGCGAAAGAGTGTGGAAGACTCCATTGAAGCTCCAATTCTTGTTCCCAAGGTTGAATCTCCAAGGAAGATGAGAGAAAATGGTATTTCTATGAGTGAAAATGTAAAAAATGAGTGAAAGATTCATTTCCAACAGCTGAATCACGTATTCATAGGTTCCCTGCTCGTAACCTAGAGCTGAGCTTCCTGATCTCAGCGCTGGGCGCTGGCCTCTGCACCAAAATGGTGCTTGCTGTCTTCATGGGCGCTGGGCGCTGGAGATGGGCGCTAGGCTCTTGCCTTTCTGCCCACGCTGGGCGCTCACTGTTTTGCTGCAGCTTCTGTTTCTGTCCAGGTGAGCGCCAGGTTCTCGAGCTGAGCGCTAGGACTTCAATCCTACATATTTTCAACATATGTTTGAGTATATTTTCCATATAAAAGATTAAAACTCTAATCAAATGAATCCAAACTTTATTCATATCAGAGTATGTATTTTCCTATCACTTTTCCTATGATTTCTAAGATTATTTACAAACTCTTTCCTAATTACACTTCCAAACTAATATATTTTGGACATTCATCACAACCCCAAACTTAGAGTTTTTGCTTGTCCTGAAGCAAACCATTAGATTCACAAAAGGGTTTGAGAAATGGATTTTCATGTTCAATTCTCTTGTGAAGCACATTACTCATGCAAGACTTCAATTCCTTAACACTTTTTCAAAATGCACAAGCATCACACAATCATTCATAAATTCAAATTGATCAAATGCTTCATGCTTTAAAACAATCAAACATACTACAAAATTAGCTCCATTGAATGCACAAGAAAGTCCCTTGCAACCTCTCTATTTTATGTTCACACATCCTCACTTGGTGTTAATTGCTCTCAATTCCAATCATCATGCACCCCCCAATCCTAATCTGGACAAGATGCTAAGAACATACATCACAATTGTCAATGCAACACATATCATGAGGTCTTTTATTTGGTTGTAATGGGGCTAAGGTGGGGGTGGATAAAATCAAGTATATAGGCTATACTACTTTAGCTTCAAGGAATGTGGACTCTTGGGACTTCCCTTGCTTAGCTAGTTCACAAGCATATAAGCACACAATTTGTGATATTTCCCTTTTTATTCATTTCCAACTCTTTCATTTTTTTCTTCTTTTTCTTTTGTTGCTTCTTATTTCTTTTTCTTTTCTTTCTCTTTTGCCTTTTTCTCACTTTTGTATACTTTCTTTTTGTTATTTCAGGAGTGTATAGTGTTGTGTTAATTCATTTCGGTGATGTTATGTTCCTATACTTAATCGTGTTTGTTAATTCGCGTGTGTTCATTCATGTTCGTTTAGTTCATGAGGGCTTAACCCCGTTTGTTAATTCGGGAATAGGAACATATATCCGTAGTAGCGATTTCGTTTGTTAATTGTTGCTACAATCGAGAGGGGATTAGAATCTGCTTAGGGCTTGGAAATTACATGAACCGATGATAGTTGGGAATTCGAGAACAGTAGATTAATCGTGTTTTGCTACTTGACAATCTTTCAACTTGTTCTGTTTTATTGCTCTGTTATTGCTTTGCTTTGTTTCTTATTTGCACTCAAACCAAACCCCCCCAAAACTGATTTTTTTGTGATAAATAACAACATAAGAGTCCTTGTAATACGACATCCGAGTTGTCTCCCTAAACTACAGTTTTATAAACCGCTCGTTCTTTTTGGCACGTGCGCGACAGCGCGACCAAAAATTGGCGCCGTTGCCGGGGACTCTTGTTTGTTATTTTTCGCATTTTATTTTTTTCCTTTTCTTTCTTTTATTTTCGTTTTTGTTTTGAATTGGTCTAGCTACTAGGTCCAATTGCCCTGAATTGTGTGATTTTGATCCTGAAATTGAAAGAACACTGCACACACGCCGTAGAGAAATTCGGGCTAGCACTAGTAGTGATTCTAATTCTAAATCTGTTTTTGAAAACATGGGTGACCAAAGGACATTAAGACAGCTTGCTGCCCCTGATGTAAATTATAATGGATTGTGTATTTTATATCCTGCTGCTGATACTCCTTTTGAATTAAAATCTGGTTTCATTCATTTGTTGCCAAAGTTTAGTGGTCTTGCAGGTGAGGATCCACACAAGCATTTGAAGGAATTCCAGGTCGTCTTCTCCACAACCTTGAGATCAGAGGGAGTAACTGAGGATAGCATCAATCTGAAAGCTTTTCCGTTCTCACTCCATGGCGCTGCAAAGGATTGGCTGTTATATCTTGAGCCAAACTCTATTACCACCTGGAACGATTTAAAGAAGCTCTTCCTTGAGAAATATTTTCCTGCCTCCAGAGCTGCATCAATCCGGAAGGAAATATGTGGCATCAGACAAGGAAATGAGTCATTGGCTGAATATTGGGAGAGATTCAAGCATTTGGTATCCAGTTGCCCCCAGCATCAGATTTCTGAACAGCTTCTTATCCAGTATTTTTTATGAAGGGTTACTGCCGATGGATAGGAATATTTTGGATGCTGCTAGTGGGGGAGCACTTGTTGATAAGACCCCAGCTGCTGCCAAGCAACTAATTGAAAATATGTCACTGAACTACCAACAGTTTACAACTAGAAGAAATTCTGTTGAGACAAGAGGTGTGCATGAGGTCCATAGTTCTTTTTCCAACCAGGCCGTTGATGATAGAATTGATAGGCTCACTTCTTTGGTGGAGAAATTGGCAATGGATAGAGTTCAGCCGGCAAGGTTGTGTAGCATGTGCAACTCTCTTGAGCACCCGTATGATGCATGTCCCATTCCGAAGGAAGAGTTCGTGACTGATTTGTCTCAGGCTTATGCAGTCCATCCCTATAATCAAGGCAATAATCAGAACCGGTACAACACTCCAGACCTCTCCACAAATAGGTACCATCCCAATTGGAGGAATCATCCTAATCTTCGGTATGGGAACTCATCCCAACAACAACCGATGGCAGCACCTCAGAATCCTCCTCAAGTGACCACTTCTGCACCTTCCGGACCTTCACTAGAGGACATGCTCAAACAAATGGCTGCACAAATGGCTGCACAAAATCTCCAGTTCCAACAGCAAATTGGAAAGATTCAGGCCTCACAGACACAGTCTCAGCAGCGAACAGATGCTAGCATTCAAGAATTGAGGACACAGATTGGACAGCTTGCCACATCCATAAACAACATACAGCAAGCTCAAGGATCAAGTCAACTGCCAGCACAAACAGTGATAAATCCCAATGTCTCCAATCCTAATGTGAGTTCCATTTCTCTGAGATCTGGAAGAGTTGTTGAGGCCACCTCTGGAAAGGATGAAGAAACTGTTGAGGTAACTCCTGAGCCTACTGTTGATGTTGAAGTTGAGAAAGTGTACATACCACCAATCCCCTTCCTACACAGAGTTCAGAAAAATAAGAAGATTGGTGGGGAAGATAAGGAGAGGGAAATTTTAGATGTGTTCAGAAAGGTAGCTGTGAATATTCCCCTTCTAGATGTGATCAAGCAGGTGCCTAAGTATGCCAAATTCCTAAAGGATCTATGCACCAACAAGAGGAAGTTGAAGGGTAATGAGAGAGTTAATTTGGGAAGAAATGTTTCAGCTCTTATCCAGTCTAAGCCTGCACCAGAAAGAATTGCTGTTTTAGCCCCTACTCAGGCACTACCACAAAAGTGCAAGGATCCGGGCACATTTACTATTCCATACACTATTGGGGACAGAAAGTTTGAAAATTGCATGCTAGATTTGGGAGCCTCTATAAATGTCATGCCTACATCTATTTTTAATAACCTTGATCTTGGTCCCTTGCAGTATACAGGTCTCACCATCCAGTTGGCCAACAGGACCAGTGCCCGCCCCATGGGAATGGTAGAAGATGTGCTGGTACAAGTTGATGAGCTGATTTTCCCTGCTGACTTCTACATCCTAGACATGGAAGGAGAGACAAATTCCAGTAGATCACCAATAATCTTGGGCAGACCATTCATGAAGACAGCTAAGACTAAAATTGATGTTAATGATGGGACCATGTCTATGGAGTTTGGTGATATTGTGGCAAAGTTCAACATCTTTGATGCTATGAAACACCCACTGGAGGAGCACTCGGTTTTCCAATTAGAGTTGCTTTCTGAGATTATTGATGATACCCATGAGGACCTTGTTTCAGATTTTCCATTTATTTCTGGTTTTGATGATGTATATTCATGTCTCGATCGTGACCGACACTAACCCGCAGTGTCTTTGTTTGTCTGAGTTTCTTGATTCAACTTTGCAGGGTGATAGTGATAGTGAGAGTGAAGTTGTTTGTTCAGCAGAAGTTCTTGACATCATGGCTACTCCAAATGTACCATCCATTGAGCAGCCACCCTCCTTAGAACTCAAGCCACTTCCTTGGAACCTGAAGTATGCTTACCTGGAGACAAATGAACAGCTTCCAGTCATTATTTCTTCCAGCCTTGACTCTGACCAGGAAGCAAAACTATTGGAGGTTCTGAAGAAGCACAAGAAGGCTATTGGGTGGACCTTAGCTGACAACCCAGGAATTAGCCCCTCCAGATGTATGCACAGAATTCTATTGGAGGATGGGGCTAAACCAGTAAGGCAGGCCCAAAGGCGGCTCAACCCATTGATTCTGGATGTGGTGAAGAAAGAGGTGACTAAACTTCTGCAGGCAGGTATTGTATACCCCATCTCTGATAGTACTTGGGTAAGTCCAGTGCAAGTTGTACCCAAGAAGTCCGGTCTCACAGTAGTTAGAAATGATAATAATGAGCTTGTACCCACTAGAGTCCAGAATAGATGGCGAGTCTGTATAGATTATAGGAAGTTGAACCAGGACACCAGAAAGGATCACTTTCCTTTACCGTTCATAGATCGAGATCTTTGAACTACGGGTGGTAAATCTCATTACTGTTTTCTAGATGGCTTTTCCGGGTACTTCCAGATCCATATTGCCCCTGAGGACCAGGAAAAGACCACTTTCACGTGCCCCTTCGACACGTTTACCTATAGGAGGATGCCATTTGGCCTTTGTAATGCTCCTGGCACCTTCCAAAGATGCATGCTTAGCATTTTTACTGAATTCATTGAAAATTGCATGGAGGTGTTCATGGATGACTTCACTGTATATGGCTCCTCATTTGATGCATGTTTGCAAAGTCTGAGTTTAGTTCTACAAAGATGCATTGAGACTGATTTGATTTTGAACTATGAAAAATGTCACTTTATGGTAGAACAGGGGATTGTTTTGGATCATGTTATTTCTAAAGAGGGTATTTCCGTAGATCCTGCAAAAATTGATGTGATTTCTTCATTGCCTTACCTATCTTGCGTACGCGAGATCCGTTCTTTTCTTGGCCATGCAGGTTTCTACAGGCGCTTTATTAAGGACTTCAGCAAGATAGCTCTGCCCTTGTCAAACCTGCTGAAGAATGATGCCATGTTCGATTTTGATGAAAATTGCAAGAAGGCATTTGACTACCTGAAAAGAGCATTGACCTCTACACCCGTCATCCAGCCCCCTGACTGGACCCTCCCTTTTGAACTCATGTGTGATGCTTCTAATTATGCTATGGGAGAGGTTCTGGCACAAAGAGTGGGCAAGGCTGCCCATGTCATACATTATGCTTCTAGGAAATTAGATGCTGCACAATCAAATTACACCACCACTGAGAAAGAACTACTAGCTGTTGTGTTTGCGCTTGATAAATTTAGGTCATATCTGCTAGGTTCTAGGGTTATTGTTTTCACTGACCATGCAGCTCTGAAGTACCTGTTAAAGAAACCAGAAGCGAAGCCAAGACTGATTCGGTGGATGCTTTTGCTCCAAGAGTTCAATGTGGAGATCAAAGACAGGAGTGGAGCTGAAAATTTGGTAGCCGATCACTTGAGCCGAATAGCAAGGGATGAGGATCCTTCGCCCATCCAAGATGATTTTCCTGATGAGCGACTTCTACATCTGTATGGGGTAACCCCCTGGTTTGCTGACATAGTTAACTTTCTTGTTGCTGGTGTTGTTCCTGCAGGTACAAGTAGATCCAAGTTCCACAAGCTCAAGAGCGATTCAAAGTACTATGTGTGGGATGATCCGTACCTTTGGAAGTTTTGCAGTGATCAGGTGATTCGGAGGTGTGTCCCCGATCATGAGACAGAATCCATCCTGCATTTTTCTCATGCCTCTCAAGTAGGGGGACACTTTGGACCACAGAGGACGGCAAGAAAAGTCCTGGATTCTGGGTTCTACTGGCCCACAATTTTTAGAGATGCCTATGCGGTTTACAGGAATTATAAGGAATGCCAAACAGCAGGCCCTGCCATCACTCGTAGGAGTGAGATGCCTCAGCAGCCCATGCTTTTTTGTGAGGTTTTTGATGTGTGGGGGATTGATTTCATGGGTCCTTTCCCTGCTTCTTTTGGTTTTCTGTATATTCTTTTGGCTGTTGACTATGTTTCAAAGTGGGTGGAAGCAATCCCCACCAGGACTAACGATGCTAAAGTTGTTTCCAAATTTGTTAGGTCCAACATTTTTTGCAGGTTTGGCATACCTCGGGCTATTATCAGTGACCAGGGCACTCACTTCTGCAACCGCACCATGGAAGCCTTACTCAGGAAATATGGAGTTGTGCATAGAGTTTCCACTGCTTACCATCCCCAGACCAATGGCCATGCTGAGATATCAAACAGGGAGATCAAGCAAATTCTAGAGAAGATGGTGCAGCCGAATAGAAAGGAATGGAGCCGCCGACTGGAAGACGCACTGTGGGCTCAGCGGACCGCTTTCAAGACGCCTATAGGAATGTCCCCCTTTCGGCTTGTATTTGGTAAGGCATGTCACCTCCCTGTGGAAGTTGAGCACCGTGCATATTGGGCAGTCAAGTGTTGTAACTTGGAAATGAAGAAAGCTGGTGTTGAAAGGAAACTACAGCTGCAGCAACTTGAGGAGCTTAGGCTAGAAGCCTATGAAAGCTCCCGGATTTATAAAGAGAAAACAAAACTTTTTCATGATAGGATGATTGCTAGGAAAGAATTTTTTGTGGGCCAAAAAGTCTTACTGTTTAATTCCCGCTTGAAATTGATGACTGGGAAACTTAGGTCCAAATGGGATGGCCCCTTTGTTGTTACTAACGTTTTTCCTTATGGTGCAGTAGAGATTAAACGTGCAGGTACCAACAAGTCCTTCAAGGTTAACGGGCAGAGGCTGAAGCCATTCCATGGTGTGGATGCTGGTGTTCCTGTGGATGCTAATATTGAGGAACTCTCCTTGGAAGCTCCCACCTACACTGACACTTGATCAGGGAGTACCCTTTCCTTTCCCTCACTCTGATTTTATAGTTATGTTGTTTCATTGGGGACAATGTATGTTTTAAGTGTGGGGGAGGGAACTAGTTGTAGTTTTGTTTTGTCTTGTCTTTCTTTTAGCTCTTGAATAAATTGTGTTAAGTCTTATGTTGGCAAGTTTGCTGGATTTTGATTGATTTTGCACAGATTGATTGCATGATTGATGTGATGATTCCCCCTAGGCTGAAAAAAAATTTTGTCTTTGAAAAGTGATCCCCATGTGATTGAAAACTGAACTTTGAGATTTTGTTATGATGGCATGATTTATGATAAGTTTGGGGTGATAGGAAGCACACACTAGGGATAGAATCTCTGTCAAACAATTTGCAAAAATGTCCAGGTGAGGATTTGAGCCTCCAACATGCTTTTGACTGTGTGAATCACTTTTAAGTTGCACTTTCCTGAATTTGCTTGAATCTCTTTATGGTTTGCATGTCTATGTGTTTGCTTCAGATGATTTAGGCATTTTCTTTGTAAATAACTACTTAGCCTAAAATAACCATTCCCTAAATGCATGTTCCCTAGTTAGCCCCATTGAGCCTGATTAGCCTGAATTCTTGTTGACCTTATGTTATGAGCCAAAAATCTGGAAAACCATGTTAACCCGATCTTAGGATTAGGAGATCATGGAATCTTGACAAGAGAATGGTTGCAAGAAACTAAGTTTGGGGTGGCTACAAGTGGTGATGTGTTGTTTGGGATTGGGAAAAATAAAAAAATATAATAAAAAGTTTGGAGCCAAAGGAAAAAGAAAAAAAAAAGAAAAAGAAAAGAAAAACAAAAAAAAAAGTTCAAAAATTTCAAAAAAAAAAAGCTTTTTGAATTAAAAGGCTGGAGTCACCCAAAGCATAAAGAAAAATGAAAAAAGGAACTTGAGTGTAAATTCAAAGTGTAAAAAAATTTCATGCTCTCTTAGTTCCTAGGGACTTCAGCCTAGTACCCTTGTATATCCTACCCTTAGCCAGGCCCCATTACAACCATAAAAGACCTTTTGATGTTGCATGCATGTTTTCTGTGGGAATCATTTTGAGATGAAAATCAAATTTATGGGAAGTTCTCTTAAAAATGGAATTGAGTGAAATGTTGTTAGCCTGACACAAACTGAGCGATTGAGTGAACACTAAATGCCCTTGTGAGGAAGGCAGTTGTTTGAATTTGGTGATCTCCCTCTTGTGTGTAACTTGGATCCCCTGCTTAGATTAATGATTGTTTGAATGATGAAGTTCTCAAATGTTTAGAGTGAATGATTGTGGGGATTGCTTTGTTTGAAAGGGGGGACATTGAAGAAAACTGTTTTGATGTATTGCTTGAAATTTGTGCAAGGTTGATTGAATCCTTAAGCTTGCCAGGTCTTGAGTCTTGTTGATTTTTGAGTTGTAGTTTGCTTGGGGACAAGCAAAGTTTAAGTTTGGGGTATTTTGATAAGCCTCTGGCTCATCTAGTTTTATGGCTAGTATGACCAGGGTTTTGTGCAAATTATGTCCTATTTTCACCCAAATTAGACTTGATTGTCCTTAAGCAGCATTTTGAGTCGTTTGAGTAGTTTTAGGTTAATTTAGCCAGTTTTGGGTCAAATAAAGCACTTATGGCTATTTTGTTGTTTTCAGGTTAAGTAGAAGTTGAGGGAATAAAGAAACAGGGGATTCGCCTGGTGAGAGTTTTCTCGTCTCGGGAACCTGAAAGCCAACAGAACAGTAAAAATGTCATCCTCTCTGGTTCGCCCCGCGAACAACACCTCGCCTCGCGACCCTGATAGCTGACTGTTCCAGAGAAATGCAACCCGTTCTGTGTCGCCTCGCGGATACATGTCTCGCCTCGCGAGACTGAAGGCCAGAAGCCATGACTGTTCCATTCCTCGCCATGCGAGTAGTACTTCGCCCCGCGAGAAGACCAAACATTGCTGACTCTTCATGATATTCGCCTCGCGAATGAGGGTTCGCCTCGCGAGTGGGCTAAATTTCTGAATAGTATAAATGGCTGTTCTGGACAGATTGGGAAAACTTTTGCTTCTCCATTGTTTTTACATTTTTCTGTGTGTTTTTCGTTTTTCCATGGAGAACTAATTTTCTATGATTAGTCTACTGTAATCGAATTCCAATACACTTGAGGTTTTGTAATTCCTATTTTATTTGCTTTTCCCTTTTTAATACCATATTATACATTTCTGTTTGTTATTTCAGGAGTGTATGGTGTTGTGTTAATTCATTTCGGTGATGTTATGTTCCTATACTTAATCGCGTTTGTTAATTCGCGTGTGTTCATTCATGTTCGTTTAGTTCATGAGGGCTTAACCCCGTTTGTTAATTCGGGAATAGGAACATATATCCGTAGTAGCAATTTCGTTTGTTAATTGTTGCTACAACCGAGAGGGGATTAGAATCTGCTTAGGGCTTGGAAATTACATGAACCGATGATAGTTGGGAATTCGAGAACAGTAGATTAATCGTGTTTTGCTACTTGATAATCTTTCAACTTGCTCTGTTTTATTGCTCTGTTATTGCTTTGCTTTGTTTCTTATTTGCACTCAAACCAAACCCCCCCAAAACTGATTTTTTTGTGATAAATAACAACATAAGAGTCCTTGTGAGACGACATCCGAGTTGTCGCCCTAAACTACAGTTTTATAAACCGCTCGTTCTTTTTGGCGCGTGCGCGACAGCGCGACCACCTTCCTCACAAGGGCATTTAATATTTCACTCATTCGCTCAATTTGTCTAAGCTACCAACTTTTCACTCAATCTCTCATTTCAAGAGCACTTCCCATGAATTTGATTTTCATCTCAATCAAGGTTCCCACGAGAACATGCACGCAACATCAAAAGGTCTTTTAAAGGTTGTAATGGGGCCCGGCTAAGGGTAGGATTATTCAAAGGTACTAGGCTTAAGTCCCTAGGAACTAAGAGAGCATGAACATTTTGACACATTGAATTTCCACTCAAATTCCTTTTTCCATTTTTTTCTTTTTGCTTTTGGTGACTACAGCCTTTTTATTGATAAGCTTTTTGCTTTGCCCCCTTCCTTTTGGCAATTTTTTTTTCTTTTCTTCTTTTTCTTTTTGACTTTGGCTCCAACCTCTATTTTTTTCTTTTCTTTCTCAACCCAAAGTGACGTATCAAACCTTGTAGCCACCCCAAACTTACTTTCTTACAACCCTTCTCTTGCTTAGCTTCCATGCTCTCCTAATCCTAAGATTGGGTTAACATGGTTTTTACAGACTTTTGGCTTATAACATCAGGTCATCAAGAAGTAATAGGCTAATTAGGCTCAATGTGGCTAACTAGGGAACATGAATTAGGGATGGTTCTTTTTAGGCCAAGTAGTTATTTCAAAGAAAATTGCCTAAATCATTTGATGCAAACATATAGACATGCAAACCATGAAGAGATTCAAGCAAATTCGGGAAAGTGCAGCTTAAAAGCGATTCACACAATCAAGAACATGTTGGAGGCTCAAATTTCTCACCTGGACATTTTTGCAAATTGTTTGACCGAGATACGATTCCTAGTGTGTGCACCCCTTCACCCCAAACTTGTCATAAATCAAGCAATCACAATAAAATTTCTCAAAGTTCAATTTTCAATTTTTCACATTGGGATCAAATTTTCGATTTTCAGAACCTAGGGGGAAATCATCAATGGTCAACATAATTCATGCAGTCAATCTATGCTAAATTTAATTAAAATCCACCAAGGTTGCCGACACAACACTCACACACATACTCTTGATCTTCTCAAATTATTCAAGAGCGAAATTCAAAAACAACTAGAAAAAAGGAAAGAAAACAAAAACAAAGCAATTGGTTCCCTCCCCCACAGTTAAGGCATACATTGTCCTTGATGAAAGAACATAAATATAAAATAAGAGTGAGGGAAAGGAGAAGGAATAGAAAAAGAGAAAGGATAAGAAATTTTTATCTCAAGGGGGTCCGAGCGGACCCCATGCTTTCAGTTGATTGCCTTGCCTCTTTTCATCTCTCTACTACCCCGCTTCATAGCGCGGCTAGTTTCGGCCTCATCCTCATCCAATTGGTTGGCCCGTGATATTCCGGGTTCTCCATGTTGATCCATTCACAAGCAAACACGAAAGTTAAAGTAATAACATAAAAAAAGTAAATATATACAGCTATCCAAGTTTACCAGTAAAAGGTCAGTAGACAGAGTTTCTAGCTAGCTATCAGTGTAAAACCATATCGAAACTACTAGCTAGAACTCTGAATAAAGTAATGCAGGGGCCCGGATCACTGATCAAAATCAATGTCATCCGCCGGGTCACCCTGGTCCTCCGGTGCCTCCTCATCCTCTGGTCCCTCGGGCACCCCCCCTGTGGCATAGCACCCTGGTCCCTAGGGTAGTCCTGCCACCCAAGACGAGGGGACAGCTCTTCCTCGGAGGGGTATACGGGCACCCGAACCTCCTTCTCGGCCAATGACATCTCCCGAAAGAACTCCCGCAATACCTCCTGATCCCGCCTCATCACCTGCTGGTTCTGCAAGAGCGGAGCCATGTCCGCTGATCGTGGCCTCTGAGTGGGTAGGGGTGGCGGCTTCCTAGGTGGGGCCGGGGCTAAGTAACAAAAACGACGGATGTACTCCTGGTCGATGGGCTGCCGCAAGACCTTCTCCATCACTGTACTCACCGGCACCCCCGCCCGACAGATAAGCTCGATGATCAGCAGCCCATGCCCCAGGCTCTCCTTCAGCGCCCGGGAGTTCGCCTTCATCTGGATATCTGTGGCGATGACTCCCCCGACGTTGATCGTGCGGCCCGTCAGTATGCCGTAGAGGAGATGGGCTCTGGCGGCGGTGACTGTGGACTCATGAGAGCTCACTCGAAGGTTGGCGTGTAAGAACGCCGACCAGACCTTGGCATTCGGGGTGAGGTCCTGCCTCCTCAACCTCAAGAGGTTCCCCGACGTTCCCATCTCCCAGGCAGCTCCTTGGACACAGCAGGTGTCGACGATGGCCTGAGCTAGGGCCTGCACCGCGGGGAGCTGCTCGTACTCGCAGGCCTCCTCTCCGATGGGGATCCCCAAGCATGAGTTAATATCCGATGCAGTGAATGTAATGGGGACCCCCTGAACCTCCGTCACACAACTCGGGTCTGAAACCTCGAGTTTGAGAGCGTTGGCGTAAAATTCCTGCACCAGTTTGATATCATACCGGTGAGGAAGATCAGCCAACACCTCCCAACCTCGGTTGCGTATCTGCTCGGAGACCCTGGCGTAGTTGTTGCCTACCAGGGAAACACGCCGCTCTAAGACCATCTCCTTTCTCACCACCAGGTCCCAATGCATCCTGTGATCAGGAGAACGGAACCTGGGAGAGTAGGAGGTGGCCCTAGAGGAGGCGCCCGACCCTGAAGGTAACTCTATGTCGTCCCCTTGAGCAGATGCACGCTTCTTGCGCTTAACCGGCTGTTTTTCGGCAGTGGTGTTCTTAGGCGAGGCCATAACCTGAAAATCAGAAAAATCCCAGTACAGTTCATAAATCAGTATTGCAGAATATGTATAACAGAGGCACAAATTCAGTGTAATTCTATCCTGTTAAACATCCCAATTGCTCACCCCACTGTCCCACTAATATGCAAATATGCAACGAATACCCGGGCAGCATCCCAACTATATTCCTAACACAACTAACCATAATACTCAGATCAATCATTAGGCAGTTAGTTTCAAATTGCATTCGTGGAATATTAAAGGACTCTAAGCCTTCATGATCAACATTCATCGTTTTACTCAGATCAGATGTCAATGAGCAGTAACACTCCCTAGACTAGACAAGGTCATGATCATGGCGTCTACCCTACTACCAGTTATAACAGACAGTTAGTGCACAGTGTGTGGTCGTGACTGTTTGAATTCCACAAAGCATAAACTAGCGAAGAGTGAAGTCAAGTGAGATGTTACTTACCTTGTAGAGATGAAGGAATGCGAATGCGTGAGGGTGAGAGTGTGAGAGTGAGTGAGGCAATGAAATGAGTGGGAATGAAGTTGAACCCACGCGAGAGAGGGAATGAACAGTGAAGGGTCGCGAAAGTGCTTCGCGATCCGCTCGTGGGGCTGATATACTTTTCAGCTTTCGCGAGGCGAGAGACTCCTCGCGACGCGAATTTTAAATTTTCCCCCAATTTGAAAATCCTAATTGCAGATTCGCGAGGCGATACATCACTCGCGAGGCGAATCTGGAAAAATTGTTCTTCACACTTTCCAGAATCGCGAGGTGAGTAATAGCGCGCGAGGCGAATATGGAATTCCAACAGCTGATGATGCCCAGATTCGCGAGGCGAAAGTGGCTCTCGCGACGCGAGACAGAAGCGTGAGCAAGCCTCTGAGATTCAGGGCTTCTGTCTCGCGAGGCCATTGTGGATTCGCGGGGCGAATCTGGTTTTTTTTTTTGTTTTTGTTTTTTTTAGAAGAGAAAATGACAGAAACTTAAAAAATAAAGGATATCTAGCTTGGGTTGCCTCCCAAGTAGCGTTTGTTTAACGTCCCGAGCCTGACTCAAGTCACCCCTAAGGGTTAATCCAGAAGAAGAACTTGCTTGCCATTTGGGATTGATTCCCCATGGTAATGCTTTAGCCTTTGCCCATTTACCTTGAAGTTGCCAGAGGCCCCTTCTAATTCTACTGCTCCATGTGGAAAAACTTGGAGGACCTTGAATGGTCCCGACCACCTTGATTTTAGCTTTCCAGGAAAGAGTCTCAACCTTGAATTATAAAGAAGTACCATTTGTTCGGGCTCAAACCTCCTAGGCAAGATGTGCTTGTCATGCCATGCCTTAGTCCGCTCTTTGTAGATTCTTGCATTTTCATATGCTTGCATGTGGATCTCGGACAACTCATTTAAATCCAAAAGCCTTTTTTCACCGGCCTTCGTCAAATCAAAGTTGAGTTCTCGAATTACCCAATAAGACTTTTCCTCCAATTCCACCGACAAGTGGCATGCCTTTCCAAACACCAAATTGTAAGGAGACCTTCCAATTGGAGTCTTGAAGGCGGTCCTATAAGCCCATAAAGCATCATCTAACCTTTTTTACCAATCCTTCCGTGAGGATTTGACGGTTTTCTCAAGAATATGCTTCAACTCACGGTTGGATACCTCCGCTTGCCCATTTGTTTGGGGATGATAAGGAGTAGAGACCCTATGCTTCACCCCATACTTCTCAAGAAGCTTGTGCATTTGATTGTTGCAAAAGTGGGATCCCCCATCACTAATCAACATTCTAGGGACCCCAAACCTCGAGAAGATATTGCACCTTAGGAATTCCATGACTACCCGCGCATCATCCGTAGTTGTTGGGATTGCTTCTACCCACTTTGACACGTAGTCCACCGCCACCAAAATGTATTGATAGGAGAAAGATGGTGGGAATGGTCCCATGAAATCTATCCCCCACACATCAAAGAGATCTACTTCAAGCATGCAATTCAAGGGGAGTTCATGCTGCTTAGAGATGTTGCCAACTCTTTAGCAACGATCACAGTTCTCAACAAAGGTGTGGGCATCCTTGAATAGCGTTGGCCAATAAAACCCTCTTTGGAGGATTTTTTCTGCGGTCTTCTTTCCCCCATAATGCCCACCATAATCCGAGCTATGACAATGCCACAACACGTTTCCGATTTGGTCATGGGGAATGCACCTTCTTAGGATCCCATCCGAGCATTGCTTGAAAAGATAGGGGTCCTCCCACACATAATACCTTGCATCCGAGAAGAACTTCTTCCTTTATTGATTAGTCAAACCTTGCGAAACCACTTTCGAAGATTTGAAGTTGGCCATGTCCGCGAACCAAGGAGAGAAATTTCCAATGAGTGCAAACAGTTTTTCATCAGGAAATTCTTCCTTGATGTCTAACAATTCCTCTTCGGTGTCGGGATTGACCAACCTAGATAAGTGGTCCGTCACACCATTGTCGGATCCCTTACTGTCCTTAATCTCTAGATCAAATTCCTGCAAAAGAAGAATCCACCGAATTAATCTAGGTTTGGCCTCTTGTTTTGTCATCAAGTGTTTTATGGCCACATGATCGGTGAAAACAACAATCTTAGACCCCACAATATAGGATCTAAACTTATCTAAAGCAAAAACCACAACAAGTAGTTCCTTTTCAGTGGTGGAATAATTAGCTTGTGCCTCATTCAAAACTTTACTTGCGTAATAAATGACATGAGCTAACTTTTCCACCCTTTGTCCCAAAACAGCCCCCACTGCATAATCACTAGCATCACACATGATTTCAAATGGTAAATTCCAATTAGGTGCAGTGATTATGGGTGCGGTGACAAGCATATTTTTCAAAATAGTGAAAGTATTCAAACAAGAATCATTAAACTCAAAGGATACATCCTTCACAAGAAGGTCACAAAGCGGCTTTCCGATTTTGGAGAAGTCCTTGATGAATCTCCGATAGAACCCGGCATGACCCAAGAAACTCCTCACCCCATTTACATTGGTTGGTGGGGGAAGCTTCTCAATCAACTCAATCTTGGCTTTATCAACCTCAATCCCCCTTTGGGAGATTTTGTGCCCCAAGACTATACCTTCCTTGACCATGAAGTGGCATTTCTCCCAATTGAGCACAAGGTTAGTCTCTTGGCACCTTTTAAGAACCAAAGTCAAGTTCTTCAAGCAATTGTCATATGAGGTCCCAAAGACCGAGAAGTCATCCATGAACACCTCAATGCATTTATCCACCATGTCCGAGAAAATAGAAAGCATGCACCTTTGGAAAGTAGCAGGAGCGTTGCACAATCCAAAGGGCATCCTCCTATAGGCAAAGACTCCATAGGGACAAGTGAAGGCCGTCTTCTCTTGGTCTTGAGGATCCACCACAATTTGATTATAGCCGGAGTAACCATCTAAGAAACAATAGTACTCATATCCGGCTAACCTTTCAAGCATTTCATCAATGAAGGGAAGAGGGAAGTGATCCTTCCTTGTTGCCTCATTCAGCCTTCTATAATCGATACATACTCTCCACCCTGTGATGGTCCTTGTTGGGATCAATTCATTGCTTTCATTGACCACCACGGTTGTGCCACCTTTCTTTGGGACCACATGAATTGGACTAACCCAATTGCTATCCGAGATTGGATAGATGATTCCGGCATCTAAAAGTTTAATCACTTCCTTACGCACAACTTCTTTCATGATGGGATTTAACCGTCTTTGTGGTTGAACCACCGACTTATAATTATCCTCCATCAAAATCTTATGCATGCATAGGGAAGTGCTTATACCTTTTAGGTCCGAAATCTTCCACCCAATGGCGGATTTGTGTTCCCTAAGAACTCTCAATAGCTTTTCTTCTTCATCCTTTTTCAAGGTATTGCTAATGATTACCGGATGTTGTCCCTTCTCCCCCAAGAATGCATACCTTAAGTGGGTTGGGAGTTGCTTCAACTCCGGTGCTTTGTTATCTTCTTCCATTCCTTCGTTGTTGAGCTTTTCCTTTGCACATTCATCCTTTGGGAGATTCGGTAAGGCTTCCATGTTTTTTAAGCACTCAAGATAGTCCTCATCCCCCAAAGGGTCTTCTTCCTCACTATCATCATCATGGGATTCTACCAACACTTGTGCAAGTGAAGAACCATGGGCCTCTCTAGTGGCCTTTGCCTTGACAATTGAGTCCACCATGTCCACTCGATACACATCCGACCTCTCAGCGGGGTGCTTCATTGCTTCAAAGACATTGAAGACTACATTCTCATCTTGCACCCTTAGGGTGAGTTTCCCTTGTTGCACATCTATCAAAGCACGCCCAGTGGCCAAGAAGGGCCTACCCAATATGAGAGGGATCTCGGCGTCTTCATCCATATCAAGCACCACAAAATCCGCCGGAAATATGAATTTGTCCACCTTCACTAACAAATCTTCGACCACCCCATAAGGATATTTTATAGAACGATTGGCTAGTTGGAGTGACATCCGTGTATCTTTGGCTTCCTTGATCCCCAACTTCTTCATCATAGATAGGGGCATCAAGTTGATGCTTGCCCCTAGATCATACAACGCCTTTCCTAGAGTCATCTCCCCAATGGTCCATGGTATAGAAAAAGAACCGGGATCCTTCAACTTTGGAGGTAGTTTTCTTTGAAGAATGGCACTACACTCCTCGGTCAAAGCAATCGTTTCCTCATCCACTATTTTCCGCTTCTTGGAGAGAAGCTCCTTCATAAACCGGGCATAAGATGGCATTTGTTCCAAGGCTTCCGCAAATGGAATGTTAATTTGAAGTTTGCGGAAGACATCAAGGAATTTATTGAACTGTTTATCTTGTAGAGGCTTTTTCAATCGTTCAGGGTATGGTACCTTCATGAAGGGCGGGAGGTCTTTGGGTTCAACCCACTTCTTTATTCGGAACTCTTCATCTACAAGTTTTAACCTTCCCCTTGCTCCGGTGCCTTGTCACTTGCCAACTCCTCTTTCTTAGGTTGCTCTTCCTCAACATGTGGTTGTTCCGAGGCCTCAGCTTCCTGAGAACTAGTTGCACCCCTGTTAGATCCCAACACCCTACCGCTTCTAGTTGCTACGACATTGCATTGGTTCTTAGGGTTGTTCTCGGTATCACCTGGGAAAGTGCCTGGGAGACGCTCATTTAGTTGCTTTGAGAGCTGAGCCATCTGTGTCTCTATATTCTGAATTGCCGACCCTGTATGAGTTGCCAACTTGTCAATGGTTGTGCTTGTATTGATTGACAACTTCTCAATTGCCGCATTCGTCTTTTCTATAGCCAACTCCCAAGGTTTCCTTCCACCATCTGTTGTTTGCAATTGATTAGGCCCTGGAAGAGCCTGCTGAGTATTGCGTTGATGGATTCCATAGTTTGGCCTCTGATTCTGTTGAGGTTGTTGTTGCCCGGCTAGACCACCACTAGCATTACTCCAAGTGAAACCCGGATGGTCTCTCCTCATATAACCCCTATTTTGATTCTGAATGTAATCATACTGTCTGTTCCTCTGATAGTTGTTCTAGGGCACGCTGTCATAGAAATTGTGGCATGAGTCCACATGTTCTTGAGAGAAGTTGAACGGACAACTATGAATGTCATGATCTCCATTACAATTATCACAACCCGGAGGCATTCCTTCGTGTATCACATTAACCTTTTTGTTCCCGGACAATGCCGCATTTTGCATCTTCAACAGTTTATTTTGCTCTAGAATGGCTTCTATTGTTGCAGAACTGACTCCACTTGAGGTTTCCCTACCACGGTTGTAATCGTTGTTCGACATCTTCTCCAATAACGCCCATCCATCCTCAGCTGATAAATAAGAAAAAGAACCGCCCGCTGTGGCATCACAATTCATCTGGTAGCGCCCCTTTAACCTGTTAAAGAAATGTTGAACCTTGGAGACCGGGTCAAAGAAGGCCGAAGGACATGTTCTCAAGAGCACATTATACCTCTCCCAAGCTTCATTATAAGATTCTGTTGGGAATTTGCGTATAAAACAAAATAATGCAGCGGAAAAAAAATTCCCATCGAAGGATCCTTGCGTATGGTCATGATTCATGGTTAGAAGATTTACCTCTTGAAGCGATGACAATTGATTGAAATCGTCTATCACGAACACTGCATGAACGATGTCTCTAAGGTATCCACACGAGCAGATCCCGTGAACATCCAACGTCACGAACACAAAGCGTCTCTGCCTCACAGTGCTAGCTTCAAAAACTGAGACCTGCTGCTCACTGTCACTCTCTATGTGCGGCTAGGGTAAAAACCGTGTAGGCACAATAGCTTAAGTGGTCTACTTATAGTAGCACCTCCTTAAGTGAGTTAGTGAGCAGCGTTTGACCTAAGCCCCATGTACTATGCGCTAGGCCCAATAGAAGAGTCCAACTCTCCTTTTAATGCTTCTTTTGATCCGCTCTTATGTGTGTGACCCTATAGGTTCCCAAAACGTTAGTAGTAATATTAAATCCCATTTAATATTACAAACAGTGAGCGGTATCTAGCAATACATCACTGCCACCTAAGTAGTGAGAAAGTCAGTGATTTGACCAAACCTTTCTGTGACAAATATTCATGTGCATTATTATCCCTTTGTCCATATATCTATATTGAACACAAGACATAGAATGTGTCACCCTTGTATGGTTAAATATCATGTTCCCTGATACTTTAGTAGACTTAACAACAAATGAGGTCAATATCTCATATTGACTCATTTCAGAACGGCCATGCATTTTACAGTCTCACTCTATCAGGGGACCCACAGATATTACTCCTGTTATGTAGGAGGGACAAATTCCATCTAGGTCACTCACATCCCTCTGCATGGCTCGTGGTATGCCCAATGACCGTCTTTATAACCATCCTATTACAGATGACGTTTGACGATATTAAAGCACATGACTCCTCATGTAGGGATCGTAGCGATTTCAGGTCGAAGGATTGCATACACCATTGTCACTATGAGAACTACTTACGACACTCACATAACGCTCCATGTAGTGTTCTCATGGTGGGTCAATCCAGTACATCATTACTCTAATGTGTACCTATGTGGCGACTCGATATCTCATATCCATGACCCGTGGGATATGGTCATCAGTCTGCACACATAATAGTCTCAATGTATTATTATTGTCCTTATTAATAAAATACTCGACCACGTGTATTTAAGAATAGGATTTCATTGTTCAATAGTGTCTCACGATCAAGTCATGTACTTGATATTCTATTAAACTGAAATTTCTATTCTAAGGACTTTATTATGTTTAAACAAGTAACACAATAAACTGGAATGCCTCATATCATATATATATATATATATATATATATATATATATATATATATATATATATATATATATATATATATATATATATATATATATATAATGGCAAGATACAAATGTAAGTCTAAGAAATACACTGGCCTCTAGGGCTTGCACCAACAATCTCCCACTAGCACTAGAGCCAATCAGGCATAAATCTAATGCCCATCGATCTAGTGTGACCTTCGTGCTTCTGTTGAGCAAGAGGTTTCATAAGTGGGTCAGCAACATTATCAAGTGTTGGTACTCTGCATATTTTCACATCTCCTCTATCGATAATCTCTTGAATGAGATGGAAGCGCCTAAGTATATGTTTGGATCGCTGATGAGATCTAGGTTCCTTAGCTTGTGCAATGGCCCCATTGTTATCACAATAGAGATCAATGGGGTCCACAATACTAGGAACTGTACCAAGCTCAGCAATGAACTTCCTGATCCAAACAACCTCCTTTGCTGCATTGGAGGCGGCAATATACTCAGCCTCTGTAGTAGAATCGACGACTGTCTCTTGCTTTGAACTCTTCCAGCTCACCGCCCCGCCATTCAGGTAAAACACATAACCAGATTGCGATCTGGAATCATCCTTATCGGTTTGGAAGCTAGCATCGGTGTAACCTTTTACAGCAAGCTCTTCCTCGCCTCCATATACCAAGAACGAATCCTTAGTTCTTCTCAAGTACTTAAGGATGTTCTTTGACAGACTAGTGACTTTCACAGGGATCGATCGGTACTGCTCGTTATGCTTAAAGTATACGATACATCTGGTCGAGTACATGACATGGCATACATGATAGATCCAATTGCGGATGCATATGGAATCTTACTCATGCGATCCCTTTCTTCTTGAGTGGAAGGGGATTGTGCCTTTGATAGGCATATACCATGTGACATAGGCAAGAGTCCTTTCTTGGATTCATGCATGTTAAAGCGTCTCAACACTTTGTCTATGTATGTACTCTGATTTAGGCCAAGCAATTTCAGCGATCTATCCCTATAGATCCTGATTCCCAATACATAGGTAGCTTCACCCAAATCTTTCATAGAGAAGCAATTCCCTAACCATGTCTTTACATTTTGTAGTGTAGGGATGTCATTTCCAATGAGTAATATGTCGTCTACATATAACACCATAAAAACAACAATGCTCCCACTAACCTTCTTGTAGACACAAGGTTCATCTTCATTTTTGATGAATCCGTACTGTCTTACAGCATCATCAAAATGAAGGTTCCAACTTCTGGAAGCTTGCTTCAATCCATAGATTGATCGTTGCAATTTACATACCTTTCCGGCATCCTCTAAAATGCCAAAGCCTTCAGGTTGTGTCATGTACACATCCTCAAGAAGCTTTCCATTAAGGAAAGCAGTTTTGACATCCATCTGCCATATCTCATAATCATGGAATGCAACGATAGCAAGTAAGATCCGGACGGATTTAAGCATCACAACAGGCGAAAAGGTCTCATCATAGTCGACACCATGAATTTGCTTGAAACCCTTAGCGGCCAATCGCGCCTTAAAGGTGTGTACCTTACCATCCATGTCAGTTTTCCTTTTGAAAACCCACTTGCACCCTATGGGTTTCACCCCTTCAGGTGGCTCTACCAAGGTCCATACCTGGTTGGTGTACATGGAATCCATCTCAGATTTCATGGCCTCAAGCCACTTCTCAGATTCTGGGCCAGTGATGGCCTCCTGGTAAGTCACAGGCTCATCTTGATCCATGAGCAATACATCACCTTGTGGAGTCATGAGAAATCCATATCTCTCAGGCTAGTGACTTATCCTGTTAGACCTACGCTGGTCTTGTGCTATTGGAGAAGCTTGTTCCTCCACAGCATTTTGTGAAGGTTGCTCATGTTCTACCAATGGTAGGTCACTACTCCGTGATTCTTGAATTTCTTCAAGTTATATCTTCCTCCCACTGGTTCCTATGGAGATAAACTCCTTCTCTAGGAATACACCAGTCCGTGCGACAAACACTTTGCCTTCAGAAGGATTATAGAAATAGTATCCCTTGGTTTCTTTGGGATACCCCACAAAGAAGCATTTATCAGATTTGGGATCAAGCTTATTAGAAACTTGACGTTTTACATATGCTTCACAGCCCCAAATCTTCATAAAAGACATGATGGGTCGTCTACCAGTCCATATCTCATATGGTGTCTTTTCTACCATTTTGGATGGAACGCAGTTAAGTGTAAAAGCTGTTGTTAATAGAGCATGTCCCCAGAAAGAGTTTGGAAGGTTTGCATGACTCATCATAGACCTAACCATGTCCAACAAGGTTCGATTTCTCCTCTCGGAAACACCATTCCATTGTGGTGTTCCAGGTGGAGTGAGTTGAGATAAAATTCCACACTCTCTCAGATGATCATCAAACTCTAGGCTCAAATATTCACCACCTCGATCTGATCGAAGAGTTTTAATATTTTTACCAAGTTGGTTTTGTACCTCATTTTTGAATTCCTTGAACTTTTCAAAGGATTCCGATTTATGTTTCATAAGATACACAAATCCATACCTACTGAAATCATCAGTAAATGTGATGAAGTACTGAAAACCACCTCTAGCTAATGTGTTTAGGGGTCCGCATACATCGCTATGTATAAGACCCAAAAGATCGTTAGCTCTTTCACCTTTCCGGTGAATGGAGCTTTAGTCATCTTTCCCAATAAACAAGACTCACATATCTCATATGATTCATAATCAAATGAGTCCAAGAGTCCATCTTTATGGAGCTTCGAAATGCGCTTCTCATTTATATGGCCTAAACGACAATGCCAAAGATAAGACGGGTTCAACTCATTTGGTTTGAACCTCTTAGTATTTATGTTATAGATGGGCATTTCAAGATCAAGGACATAAAGCCCATTACTCATGTGTGCACTAGCATAGAAAATATCATCCAAATAAATAGAACAACTTTTGTTCTTTATTATAAAAGAAAAACCAATCTTGTCCAAACAAGAAACGGAAATGATATTCCTGCTAATTGCAGGCACAAAATAACAGTTCTCTAACTGAATAGTAAGCCCAGTGGGCAAAGTCAATACATAAGTCCCTACAGCTAAAGCAACAACCTTTGCTCCATTTCCAACTCGTAGGTCGACTTCGCCCTTTGCCAATGGTCTACTCCTGTTTAGATCCTGCACATTTGTACAAATGTGAGAACCACATCCAGTATCTAATACCCATGATGCAGAAGTAGATAAATTGACTTCTATAACAAACACTCCTGAAGTGGAAGTCTCACTTCCCTTCTTCTTCTTGATTTCTTCCAGGTATTTTGGGCAGTTCCTCTTCCAATGTCCGGTCCGACCACAATGGAAGCAATTGCCTTCCTTAGCCACACCACCCACAGGCTTCAAGCCAGAAGTACTGGGCTTGATCTTGTTGATGGCCTTGCCCTTGCCCTTGCCCTTTTGTTTGTGCGTGGGCTTCTTGGGCTGCTTCTTGCTATTTCCAGCCTGGACCATCAAAATGGCCTTCCCCTTTCCTTTGTTAATACTTTGTTCAGTAGTTCTCAACATGCTCAACAATTCTGGCAAATGTTTGTCAAGATCATTCATATTATAGTTCATGACAAACTGACTATAGCTCTCAGGCAACGATTGCAGAACTAAGTCGGTGGCCAACTCTTGGCCTAAAGGAAATCCCAGTCTCTCGAGATTCTCAATGTACCCGATCATCTGGAGTACATGAGGACTCACAGGGCTTCCTTCTGCCAATTTACACTGGAAAAGGGCTCTGGAAACTTCGAACCGCTCATGCCTTGCTTGCTCTTGGTAGAGCAGCTTGAGGTGCACGATCATATCGTACGCCTCCATGGTCTCATGTTGCTTTTGCAGCTCAGAGGTCATGGTAGCAAGCATAAGACAGCCGATGTCTAAGACGTCATCCTGATGCTTCTTATAAGCATCCCTGTCAGCCTTAGGAGCACTTGAAGCCGGTGGCTCCTCAGGAATAGGCTCCTCAAGAACATACAACTTTTTCTCATGTTTGAGGACAATCCTCAAGTTTATGTACCAGTCCAGAAAATTTGTTCCGGATAGTTTGTCCTTCTCAAGGACGGCTCGCAATGACAGGTTACTTGATGTGTTTGATGCCATGGTAATCTACAGAGATAAATATGAAAAATATAAGTATCATGCCATGAAGTTATTTAATAAGGTCTTTAATTAAATACGCCTCCCACTATTTTACTCAAAACAATGACCCTCATCATTGATTCGAAAAATCTTGTTGGAAGATTTTCTAGTGGGCCAAGATCCATATTTCACCTAGCTTTAAGTCAGCTTTGGCTGATCACTCAAAATTCAGTTATATAGGTAGGAAACACTTTCTGATTGCATCTCATGCAACTCTTGGACAGTTGGGTGAATAACTCTTATTCTAATCCATCACATGGACTAAAGCCCAACTTTTAAGCCTCTAAGCCTTTCAATCCTATTGAAGTTGGCTTAGTTAAGTCAGACCCAATGGATAGCAGTTGAACATTACATTTGTCCCATCGCGTCTTACTAGTATAGATAAAGGTACCCCGCTTTGGCGGACCCACACTTAATCGATCATAGTCTTGACGAGTGCCATACATTGGAAGGCCTTTAAATGTGACTTAATATTTCCTTTTGAGGGATTTGATTAAAATTTGAATCATTTGTTAAACTCTTTAACTTACTATTTACATACATGCATCTCATACATATATTAGTTAAACCCCTTTTAACATACTATATACATACATGCATCTCATACATATATAAGGCAAATAAATGTGATATGGTTATGGCCCCTAACGTATTGATTCTCCCAAGCCAATGAGAGAATCTAAACTAAAACCTAGGAGCGTCCAGGCTTCTCCAAGCATGATCTCCCACAGGATAACATCTTCTTGTCTCCATCATTACATTACATAAACAGAAACCTCATTTTACATATGAGGGGAGTGAGATGAGAAAAGAATATACCTATGGAATATAAGAGAAAGGCACGGCACGCAGGCCGTATTTCAAAATATAAACCAAAAGATTAAAGGACTAAGGCCATAACCATTCACCATACATTACCAAATAAATAGTAACAACCAATAATAATACACAATTATTATTATTATTATTATTAATTAGAGATTTCAAAATCTGAATTTTGAAAACATAACATCTATATAATAAATCACATTTATTGTAATTGATGTTACTATAAATCACATTTATTGTAATTGATGTTACTATAAATCACATTTATTGTAATTGATGTTACTGTTAGTTAAGTATTTCAAAATATAAATTTTTGAAACCATATCATATATAATAAATCTAATTTATTATAATTGATGTTGTTATTAAATGATGACATAAAAGATTTCAAAAATTGAATTTCGAAATAACACACTACTCAGAGGTAGCACGGGGTTCTCGCTTCCTTGGCGGCTAGGGCTTCAACCTCTCAACCCTAAAACCGCAAGGCCCATGAACACTTCACGCTGCAAGGAACGGCGGCTAGGGTTTCAACCCTTGGAACCTCAGCCGCAAGAACATGAACTTTTCATGTCTGACACCCTTTAACGCCGCCAACAGAGAACTGAAACCGATCATGTTTAACATAAACACTTGATGCCATCGCAGAACATAATAAGGATTCCAGAACCAATGTACATATCGCATATATATACATAATCATGCTATAGACGCATATATCATATACATACGAAAATTACAGAAACAAGGTTTCGCAAAAATGGATGCAAACGATTTTCAGAAAACAATTTTCTGAAAAACGATTCACATAACAGAATCATGGTTTCGCAAGCGACTCTGATACCACTGTTGGGAATTTGCGTATAAAACAAAATAACGCAGCGAAAAAAAAATTCCCATCGAAGGATCCTTGCGAATGGTCATGATTCATGGTTAGAAGATTTACCTCTTGAAGCGATGACAATTGATTGAAATCGTCTATCACGAAAACCGCACGAACGATGTCTCTAAGGTATCCACACGAGCAGATCCCGTGAACATCCAACGTCACGAACACGAAGCATCTCTGCCTCACAGTGCTAGCTTCGAAAACCGAGACCTGCTACTCACTGTCACTCTCCATGTGCAGCTAGGGTAAAAACCGTGTAGGCACAATAGCTTAAGTGGTTTACTTATAGTAGCACCTCCTTAAGTGAGTTAGTGAGCAGCGTTTGACCTAAGCCCCATGTACTATGCGCTAGGCCCAATAGAAGAGTCCAACTCTCCTTTTAATGCTTCTTTTGATCCGCTCTTATGTGTGTGACCCTATAGGTTCCCAAAACGTTAGTAGTAATATTAAATCCCATTTAATATTACAAACAGTGAGCGGTATCTAGCAACACATCACTGCCACCTAAGTAGTGAGAAAGTCAGTGATTTGACGAAACCTTTCTGTGACAAATATTCATGTGCATTATTATCCCTTTGTCCATATATCTATATTGAACACAAGACATAGAATGTGTCACCCTTGTATGGTTCAATATCATGTTCCCTGATACCCGAGTAGACTTAACAACAAATGAGGTCAATATCTCATATTGACTCATTTCAAAGACAGCCATGCATTTTACGAGTCTCACTCTATCGGGGGCCCATGATATTACTCCTGTTATGTAGGAGGGACAAATTCCATCTAGGTCACTCACATCCCTCTGCATGGCTCGTGGTATGCCCAATGACCGTCTTTATAATCATCCTATTACAGATGACGTTTGACGATATTAAAGCACACGACCCCTCATGTAGGGATCATAGCGATTTCAGGTCGAAGGATTGCATACACCATTGTCACTATGAGAACTACTTATGACACTCACATAACGCTCCATGTAGTGTTCTCATGGTGGGTCAATCCAGTACATCATTACTTTAATGTGTACCTATGTGGCGACTCGATATCTCATATCCATGACCCATGAGATATGGTCATCAGTCTGCACACATAATAGTCTCAATGTATTATTATTGTCCTTATTAATAAAATACTTGACTACGGATATTTAAGAATAGGATTTCATTGTTCAATAGTGTCTCACGATCAAGTCATGTACTTGATATTCTATTAAATTGAAATTTCTATTCTAAGGACTTTATTATGTTTAAACAAGTAACACAATAAACTGGAATGCCTCATATCATATCAATATATATATATATATATATATATATATATATATATATATATATATATATATATATATATATATATATATATATATATATATATATATATAATGGCAAGATACAAATGTAAGTCTAAGAAATACACTGGCCTCTAGGGCTTACACCAACAGATTCATCTTCTGTCTGCCTGAAAGATGTGACGGCTACTCTTGCTTGTACCGCTTTTTGAGGAGGAAAATATTTAGTGAGGAACTTTTGGGCCATTTTCTCCCATGTTGTGATACTGTTACGATCCAAGCTGTCAAACCAATCGCGAGCGGTATCCCTAAGAGAGAGAGGGAATAGCCGCAAGCGAAATTCATCTTGAGAAACTCCTCTTGTCTTCTGCAAGTCACAAGCTTCAAGGAAGCGAGTGATGTGTCTATGAGGGTCTTGTTTGTCACTCCCATCAAATTGATTCTCACGGATATGGGCTGTGACACATCCTTCCACTCTGAAGGAATCTGTATTGAGGTTGCCCCTCACGATAGAAGAAGCACAATCATCCAAATTGGGTAGATTGTACTCGAAGAGAGGCTTGTAAGGAGGAGGGTTTGCTTCGGCCATCCCCTCAAAATTAATTGCTTCAAGCCTCTTTCGTTCTCTGGCTTCTTTCCTTAATCGCTTCTCGGTCTTGGTGATCTCTGAATCAAATAGCAAGTCCTCTTGTGAAAGGGTACCTCGCATACAAAAACTAGGCAAGACCAAGTGGAATCAAAGAAGTAGAGAGAAATAATAGTAAATAAATAACAGAGAATAAAAATAAAAATAGCCTAACCAAATAATCAAACTTCCCAAAAAAATAAGGAAAATTGGTTGTGCCAATCCCCGGCAACGGCGCTAAAAACTTGTTGAGTCACCGGCAAGTGTACCGGGTCGTCGTAAGTAATAAACACGGTAAGTAATTACCGAGGTCGGACACAGGGATTGGGCTACCAATTCTACCAATTTGCAAGAAATTCGATACGTTTGACCAAGTAAAAGCAAGTGGTTGAGAAGAGAGAGGAAATATGATAGCAATTTAAATCAACAAATCAATTAGAGATAAAGTAGGTAGCGATAAGATAAGATAAGAAATAAAATATGGATTAAACATCTAAGGTCACAAATCCACCTACCCAATCATGCGTAGCACTTAAGTGATGATGATCCCCTCCCTAAGTTCAATTGCAATGTCAACCAGGACCCCCAAATTCTCCTAATGACACTATCGTGCACAATAGGACGTATTCAACGATTGAGTTAATTACTTGCTATGGTCTCATAACCCAATCATCAAACTCTATTAAATCTTGTTCCCTATAAGGTTGCACTGATCTCCTACTCACTCTCGTGCAATATTCAATCAGTGATCCCAACTCAAGTTCTAAACGCGAATCACCTATCAAGCCTCATCACGTTAACTAGTCAATCATGCATGCTTATGATCAACGCAATAAATTCAGAATTGGAAAACATGAATTGAGGTAAAGGAGGGAAACATACATCACAGTGAACGCTACACCGTCATGGGAGGTTTCATTGATCCCTTAGACAAGGGAATTAGTTCGTCATGCTTGTAACAATGCACAAACAATTGGAGTTCATCATAATTGTAAAATAGGAAAAGAACATAGGGAGACGCAGCTCCAGAGAATAAGGATTTGTCTCCAAAAAAATGATCTAAAACAAGTGGTGAACGAAAAGTCTTTAATCTGCCCTAAATCAGCCTATAAATAGAGGTTCTGGGTCTCGCCCGCTCGCGGGGCGAGTGGCCGCGCTGTCGCCACGCGCCAAAAAGAACGAGCGTTTACAAAATAATGTAGATAGGGAAGCGACAACTCGGGTATTGTCTCACAAGGACTCTTTGGTGTTGTTATTATTAACAGAAAATCAAAAGTTAGTTTTGGGGGGTTTTAGATTGAAAACTAAATAAAGAAAACAGAACAGAAAAACAACGCAATAAAAAGCAATTACCAAATAAGCTAAAGAACGATTAACCTACTGTTCTTGGTTTCCCACTATCATCGGTTCATATAAATCCAAGCCCTAAGCAGATTCTAATCCCCTCCCGGTTGTAGCAACAATTAACAACACAATCACTACTACGGATGTATGTTTCTATTCCCGAAATAACAAACGGGGTTAAGCTCTCATGAACAAACGAACATGAACGAACACACGCGAAATAACAAACGCGATTAATTATAGAAACATAACATCACCGAAATGAATCAACACAACACTATACACTCCTGAAATAACAAACAGAAATGTATAGCATGACATTGAAAAGAGAAAAGCAAATGAAAACAGGAAATACACAACCTCAAGTGTGGTAATGGAAACCAATCCCAGTAGATTAATCTAGGAGACTAACTCTCCGTTACAGACTTAAACAGAAAAGAAAAGAAATAAACTACTGAACTACTGACTAAAAACTAGCTAGCCACTGGCCAAAAACTAGCCAACAGCCCCCAGCCAACCATTCAGTTCTGTCTAAAACTGACTTATATACAACTTCTGGACTACGCGGACTCGCGAGGCGAGCACACATTCGCGAGGCGAATAATGCGAACAGTCTGCAACTTTTGATCTTCTCGCGAGGCGAGCATATCATTCGCGAGGCGAGACTCTTCAGATTCCAAACTGTAACGCCCGTGACCTTTCACACGGGTAAACCGTGATGCTTTCTGCTTCCAAGGTTGGATTACTCGCGAGGCGAGTCAAGTCTTCGCGGGGCGAGACAGAATGGTTGCAATTTCTCTAGCACAGTCACCTTCTGGTTCGCGAGGTGAATGCCTTTCTCGCGGGGCGAAAGATCCAGATTTATTTCCTTTTATTCACCTGAAAACAGAAAATAGCATAAGTGATTTATTTAACTCTAAATCAACTAAATTAACCTAAAAATACTTTACAGACTCAAAATACTACTTAAGGACAATCAAGTCTATTTTGGGTGAAAATGATATAAAATTAGCACAAAGCCAAGGTTTTTATTAGTTATAAAACCAGTCAACCAGAGGCTCATCAGCGAGCAAGCTCTCGCGAGGCGAAATTCAGTTTTGGCTCCATCTTGAGTTTGAATACTCGCGAGGCGAGATGGTGATTCGCGAGGCGAGACAGAAAGGGTGACATCTCTGGCACGGTCAGGCCTTCAGGCTCGCGAGGCGAGATGGTGATTCGCGAGGCGAGACAGAAAGAGTTACATCTCTGGCACAGTCAGGCCTTCAAGCTCGTGAGGCAAGATGGTGATTCGCGAGGCGAGACAGAAAGGGTGACTGTTGCTGTTTAGGCTGGTCTTCAGGCTCGCGAGGCGAGATCTTGTTTCGCGAGGCGAAACTTCCAGAATTGCTTTTCCGATGTTTTCTTCATTTTCCTTGACTCTAAGATCTTCATTATTAACCTGAAACAATAAAAGGAAACGAAAAGCGTAATTCTACTCAAAATAAACTAAAAACTACTAAAAATTCATTAAACGAATCAAATTCTAACTTAGGAACAAAACAAGGCCAATTTGGGAGATTAGCGAGGTTGACTCGCCCGATTAGGCACAAAATCTACCCCTTTTCTATCTGGAAACTAGATGAGCCAGAGGCTGATCAGACACTCAAATAGCAAATACCATTTATTCACAGCATAATAAAATTAATTCAAAACAACAGAATAATTTAATTCACAGGGTTTCATACCCGACAGTCATCGTCATTTTGTAAAAATGCATGGCACTTCAATATTCAGGCTCTATTTTTAATGCCTAATCTCCGTAGATCCCACAACTTTATGTTTCGTTTCGAGCTGATCAAGCTCCACACATGGCGCATTGTAAAAACGAAATAAAACAATGCCCAAGAAATCACATAACACATTGGACACACACAGTTTCACCAGGGTTATTATTCAAAAATTTGACTCATTGTCTCACACATGTACAGAGGCACAATGGTCACCGCGAAATATGGAGTTCATTGTCCATAACCTATTGCCTCACGCAGATCACAATAGTTAACGCATAAAATTGGACACACAGTCCTATAAAGATATATTGGCTCACACATGTACAGAGGCCCAATATTTAAATGGAACATAGTCCATAACAGATACATTGATCCACTCCGGACTCAATGATCACAACACATGACACGTCTGTCATCTATGCATCAGAAAAACTTTTATTCCCAATTTGTTTTCTTTGTCGTAATAATCTTTCCTTGTCGAAGCACAAAGCTAACGACCATCCTTAATTTCTTATTAAGACTTTCCCCTTTAAACAAAACACAGGACACACAGTCCGAGTGCTCAATCACGAGGCCCTTAAACTGATGCACCAGTTTTAGGCTTCGCGGATATGGAACTCACACTTTCTACATCAATTTTGGACACACAGTCCAAAAACAAAATCATTGCAGGACACTCCATCCAATAACACAGATCCTTGATCTACATGTCCATAGAACACTAGAACCCCGACGTCTTGGTTCCTAGGTTTATTTATCTGCTTGTAAAACATTTCGCTGAAAAACAAATACAAAACAAAAGCTCCGAAAACTTATCAAAGTTTAACGGAATAATTTCCCTGAATAAAATACTTTTACAGAAATCATTTTTCTGTTAAAACGTTGATAAAATATGAAAATCATTGATAAATTCCTTTCATTTTCTAATTGTTTTATTTATGAATTAAATTCTCAATAAAAGTCAACTAAAAAAATAGTCAATAAATTAATTTAAAATAATTAAAAAACTAAAAATTTAATATTTATTATTATTATTATTATTATTATTATTATTATTTAACTTAAATCACTTTTCTGTCAGAAGTAATTGTTCTGACTGCTATAAAATATTATTTTCGGAACTTAATCACTTTAAATAACATTTTTTAATAAAATTGAATTTATTTTACAAAAATTAGAGCCTGTGAAAAATTTCACGGTTTCGCCCTTACTGTTGCTTATTTACACAGTTTCCATAAAATATTATTAAAATAATAATTTTTTTCATTTTTCTGAAAATCTCCCAAATTAATCCCTCTGATTAATTATACAAGCTTATTAAGTTTTTTACCCTTAATTTTTTTAACACTGACCAATGTCAGGTTTCTTAGTCCAACACTCAACAACAGATAAATTTCAATCACAGAATAGCATGGCATATATCAATTCATGACATGCATCACAATTATAATATAACCAAATAATCATAATCATGAAAATCCACACATCACATCAATTCAGTTACTCAGATAAATATCACATCAATCTAGCAGTCAACAGTAAACAATGCAAGATAATAAAATATTTTCTAGAGAAAATTAATAAATGACTCCAACTATAAGCATGTGATTATCTTAAACTCCTCAGGCATACTCCCCTTACCTCTTGAAGATTGAACTAGCAGTTCCGATTAATCTCCTTATCCCGATCTGATTTTTCCTCCGTCAGCTTTAATCAGCTAATTTGGATGTTTCCTTCAAACGAATTGTAACCAAAATAAATCAAACCAAACAACAACATACTTGGCTCATTGATACGCTTTTTTAATAGGAAAGTGTACCCAGTCATAAACAAGTAATACGGTGGTAAGACCGGATATCGTCCTCAGGGATTGGTTGCCAATTACCAATTCACAAACTCAACAACTATCTAGACTAAACTATAAAGAGAGATCAGATCATAAAATAAAGTAATAAAATATTTTTGGTCTTTTGGGATTTTTAACAAACACTTGGAAGGCAGCAGAAGTGTCGTTAAGATTGTCAGGGTTAGACTACACTAATCCTCCCTTAATTGCAATGAAATGGTTACCAACACAATTCCTAATTCAATAATGACAATCAAGTCTTTTTAAATACTCAAACCCTAATGTCTTAGGTGGAATAAGCCTAAAACCCCAAATCAAACCCTAATGTCTTAGGTGGATTAATCTGAGATTTTGCATTAAGAATCAAGACTTATAAGATTGCAAGCACCCCAAGACCTATGTCTAGGTTCATGAACTACTTGGCATTTGATTCATGAGCATGCCTTAACATCAATCTGTCTATTGTCTATCAAAGCAACAATTCATCCCAAGGGTGATCAAACCAAGGAAAGCATTAAGCATAGAATCAAATACTCATAAAGAAATAGAAACTTGCATTGAAACCAAATCAAATACAAACAAGTTCAGAAAAGCTACATCTTACCCCAACAACAAGGGGATTTAACTACTCATAATGAATGACAATACAAAAGCAAAGGAGAGAAGAGATGAAGAACACTCATAGAAGAATCCTCCAATCTTCTCCCACTCCAAGAGCAAGGAAAACATCCCCTTTTAGGGTTGGAACCCTCTTCCAGCCGTCTGGCCTCCAAGTGCAAATCCCCCCCCCCCCCCCCCCCCTTTTTTTCAATTCTGCCCTAAAACAGCCTATAAATAGATGTTCTGGGTGTCGCCCGCTCGCGGGGCGAGACCTGCTTCGCGAGGCGAAACCGAAAAGGGGGACATCTCTGGCACAGTCAGGCCTTCAGGCTCGCGAGGCGAGATGGTGATTCGTGAGGCGAAACTTCCAGAATTCCTTTTCCACTGCTTCCTTCATTTTCCTTGACTCCAAGACCTTCACGTTTAACCTGAAACAATAAAATAGCATTAAATGCTTTATTTGACTCAAAATTAACTAAAATATCCTAAAAACTCCTTAAGAGACTCAAAGTGTTGCTTGAGGACAATTAAATCTAATTTGGGCGAAACGAGATATAATTAGCACAAAACCAAGGTTTTTCTAGTTATAAAACTAGATGAGCCAGAGGCTTATCAAAATACCCCAAACTTAAAGTTTGCTTGTCCCCAAGCAAACTAAAACTCAAAAAGACTCAAACTTGGCAAGCTTAAAGGATTCAATCAATTTCGCACAAATTTTATACAATTTTATTAAAACAGTTTTCTTCAATGTCTCCCCCTTTTTGCATCAGAGTAATCCCCACATTCATTTACTTTAAACAAAGAATTCCATCATTCATGCAATCAGTAATCTAAGTTGAGTATCCAAGTTACACACAAAAGGGAGATCACCAATTTCAAACAATTGTCTTCCTCACAAGGGCATTTAGTATTTCACTCATTCGCTCAATTTGTCAAGGCTATCAACTTTCACTCAAATTCAATTTCAAGAGCACTTCCCATGAATTTGATTTTCATCTCAAACATGGTTCCCACGAAAACATGCATGCAACATCAAAAGGTCTTTTAAAGGTTGTAATGGGGTCTGGCTAAAGGTAGGATATTCAAAGGTATTAGGCTTTACATCTCTAGGAATTAAGAGAGCGTGAAACTTTTTACCTCGACTTCCACTCTTATTCCTTTTTTCATTTTTTCTTTTTGATGCTTAGGGTGACTACAGCCCTTTTCCTTATAATACCCTTTTTTGACATTTTTGTACTTTTATTCTTTTTTATTTTTGCCTTTGGCTCCAACCTTTATTTTTCTTTTCTTTTTTTCTCAATCCAAAACAACATATCATATCCTTGTAGCCACCCCAAACTTAGTTTCCTTCAACCTTTGTCTTGCTAAGCATCCATGCTCTCCTAATCCTAAGATTGGGTTAACATGGTTTTTCCGGATTTTTGGCTTATCACTTAAGGTCATCAAGAAACAATAGGCTTATTAGGCTCAATGTGGCTAACTAGGGAACATGCATTAGGGATTGGTTCAATTTAGGCCAAGTAGTTATTTCAAAGAAAATTGCCTAAATCATTTGATGCAACCACATAAGCATGCAAACCATGAAGAGATTCAAGCAAATCCGGGAAAGTGCAGCTTAAAAGTGATTCACACAATTAAAAACAAGTTGGAGGCTCAAATTCCTCTCCTGGACATTTTGTCGCAAATTATTTGACAGAGATTCACTCCCTAATGTGTGCATCCCTTCACCCCAAACTTATCATAAATCATGCAATTACAACAAAATCTCTCAAAGTTCAATCTTCAATTTTTCACATGGGGATCAATTTTCAATTCTCAAAACATAGGGGGAAATCATCAACAGTCAACAAATATCATGCAGTCAATCTATGCTAGATTTAATTAGAATCTATCAAGCTCACTGACACAACAGTCAACACACGTATGACTCGAAGTAAAGAAAAACAATGCGAAGATAATTAAAAGGAAAAAGGTTTAGAAAAAATCATGAAGATGGTTCCACCGGGATCCCACTGCCTGTGATACAGCGGCCAAGGAATGGTCAAAGTGTAATATGATCCTGCTGGATCCCATGGCCTGCAGCATAAATATGGAAGTGAGCGCTCGAAAATCATGCTGACTTCTTCAAATGGGAAGCACTTTTCAATTCCTCTTGGGTCAAAGATGACCCCTTTATCAACAAAGTCTTCCCAATAAAAATGGGGTTCAACCTCTTGGATTGGCCACAGTGCCTTCATATTTAAAGATTCAGATTCCAGTCTCTCAGGCAGAGGCTTGAACTCCATCCTCGGTTGCTTCACAGTGTGAGGTGGCAAACAAGTTGAGAGGATCACTAGTGCTGCTTTGGCTTCTACACAATCTTCACTCTCTGCATTACCAAATCCATCACCTTCCATATATGCAGAAATCTCAGCACAAACCACACAAGTATCTCTCCCATCACATTCAACACATGCATAGGAACTAATAGACTCATCTAATTCCAACAGTTCTTCATCATCCTCAAGCATGGTGAAATAGATGTCCTCCAAATGCCTTTTCCTCTCAATCTCTTCAGTCAAGGGTTCAATGGGAGATGGTGCAACTATGTCCTCACAAACAGGTTCTTCTCTTCTTGACTCGGTTGCTCCCACCTTTTCATCTTCCTTTTCATCCATTATGGCATCATCTTCATCATCATACATTATTGCATTACCTTCATCATCATACATCAAGTTCCCAATTGGCATTTCGGATAGTTGGTTAGAGAGTTTCTCAATACGTACCCCGAGACTTCGAATGGTATCTTCTTGATTTTTTAAACTTTCCATTGTTGTTACCATGAAGTTCTCCAAAATATCCTCTAAGTGAGACCGACCATCCGGAATAGGTTGCTCAAAATTGACTGTGATTTCGAATTTGAAGTTCTCCGAAACAACTTCCAATGGTGATGGGTCATCATACCATTGAGATGGTTGTGGTTGATATGAAGGTGCGGACGATTCCCAATGTTCCTCTTGATCAATCCAAGCATTGTTTGGAGGATTCCCCCACCATGGAGTGGAAGTGTTGGGAAATTGATTTCCCCATTCAGAATAGCCTACCAATGGTGGAGGAGAGACTGTGGCCCTTGACAACGTATTGCTCACTTGATGGATGTCCATGGCCAATTGTAGCATAGCTGCCCGCAGTTGAAGCTCAGACATCTCAATTTCTGCATCAGATGGATGATAACAATTGTAGTCCATAATCCTGTCAAATCAATTTCCACCTCACAGACAAATAAGGCCCAAGATTAAAGAAACACAAATTCAAATATATACTAAACTAACAAAAGAAAGATATCAAATATATACAAAAAAATAAAATAAAAGTGTCTAGATTAGTTGTCTCCCTTGTTACTACTGATATTGGCAAAGCCAATCCCCGGCAACGACGCCAAAAACTTGATACACTTTTTTAATAGGCAAGTGTACCCAGTAGTAAACAAGTAATACGGTGGTAAGACCGGATATCGTCCTCAGGGATTGGTTGCCAATTACCAATTCACAAACTCAACAACTATCTAGACTAAACTATAAAGAGAGATCAGATCATAAAATAAAGTAATAAAATATTTTTGGTCTTTTGGGATTTTTAACAAACACTTGGAAGGCAGCATAAGTGTCGTTAAGATTGTCAGGGTTAGACTACACTAATCCTCCCTTAATTGCAATGAAATGGTTACCAACACAATTCCTAATTCAATAATGACAATCAAGTCTTTTTAAATACTCAAACCCTAATGTCTTGGGTGGAATGAGCCTAAAACCCCAAATCAAACCCTAATGTCTTAGGTGGATTAATCTGAGATTTTGCATTAAGAATCAAGACTTATAAGATTGCAAGCACCCCAAGACCTATGTCTAGGTTCATGAACTACTTGGCATTTGATTCATGATCATGCCTTAACATCAATCTGTCAATTGTCTTTCAAAGCAACAATTCATCCCAAGGGTGATCAAACCAAGGAAAGCATTAAGCATAGAATCAAATACTCATAAAGAAATAGAAACTTGCATTGAAACCAAATCAAATACAAACAAGTTCAGAAAAGCTACATCTAACCCCAACAACAAGGGGATTTAACTACTTATAATGAATGACAATACAAAAGCAAAGGAGAGAAGAGATGAAGAACACTCATAGAAGAATCCTCCAATCTTCTCCCATTCCCAGAGCAAGGAAAACATCCCCTTTTAGGGTTGGAACCCTCTTCCAGCCGTCTGGCCTCCAAGTGCAAATCCCCCCATTTTTTTTCAATTCTGCCCTAAAACATCCTATAAATAGATGTTCTGGGTTTCGCCCGCTCGCGGGGCGAGACCTGCTTCGCGAGGCGAAACCGAAAAGGGGGACATCTCTGGCACAGTCAGGCCTTCAGGCTCGCGAGGCGAGATGGTGATTCGCGAGGCGAAACTTCCAGAATTCCTTTTCCACTGCTTCCTTCATTTTCCTTGACTCCAAGAGCTTCACTTTTAACCTGAAACAATAAAATAGCATTAAATGCTTTATTTGACTCAAAATTAACTATAATATCCTAAAAACTACTTAAGAGACTCAAAGTGTTGTTTGAGGACAATTAAATCTAATTTGGGCGAAACGAGATATAATTAGCACAAAATCAAGGTTTTTCTAGTTATAAAACTAGATGAGCCAGAGGCTTATCACTCATGAAGGTTAGGTTTCGGCCTCAGCAATTTTTTCTAGGTTAGGAAAATTAAAAAAAAAATTAACTTAGGGATTTATGATCCATAAGTAACTTAAACATGATTGAGCACTTAAACCAAGATCATGAACCAAGAACATGGATTAAAACTCATCTAGTTCCAAGAACTAGGGTTTCGGTTTTCTCAAGATCATAGGCTAGAAGTTTTTAAAATTTCCTTAACTCTTGGATTAAATCAACATACAAAACTTAGAGTTGGATTCAAGTGTCACAAGACAACTTTTGAATCACAAATCCATCAAGTGTTCATAGCTAGGGCTTCGGCCTTTATCAAACAAATAGGTTAGGGTTTGATTTTTGATCTTCTATTTACTCACATACAAGAACTATCAAGGTACTAAAAGATTGAATCATGAATCAAGACATGAAAATTAAACAAAACCCATGAACATCACTTTTCCATAGATTCGGCCCAGTTCAGAAAGTTGGGAAAGAAATTTCTCATGATCACTTGCTTCTAGATGATGAAAATAGAGATGATTATAAGATCATAGCAATTGGTTTCATGTCAAAAGGATTTTTCTAGAATTAGTTATGAATTTTTGAATTTAGTTTCATGAACTTTGAGTGAAATGAAGAACATGATGATTCATGTCATAAATCTACAAAAGTTGTGAAGAGAAAGGCTTTAAATGACAAGATAAAGAGTTGTTACCTCTTGATGATCAAATAAAAGGACGATTTTGATGATGTTCTTCACAAAACCCTTATGGTGTTCTTAAGTGTTCTTTTGGCAAGTTATGAACTTTGAAGAAGAGAAGTCATGAAAATGGAATGAATAATTGCCTAAGTGAGGGTGATAAGGGTGGCGCCGTGGGTTTTAGGGTTGGTTTGGTCAAAATTCTCAATGGCATGGCTTGAAAAATTCATGAAGAGCCAAGGGTAAAATCGTCATTTTCAAGCAAAATATTCATTTGTCATAAATGCGCCATTATGACCATTATGACGCGGATAAGCTCGTCATAAATGCCTGTCACATCAGTCAAATTCGTCACCTCAGCCCCGTTGCTGACCCCCTGGTTCATCTAACGCAGGTTTTGCCTAGAGATACCTCGACGTATTCGCCCGCAACAAATATAATATTTTAATTTTTACGCTAAATTTTTCAAAACTTCCTGTATCGTAGTAAATACGATAAAAACATTTTTCATCTCGTTCACGAATTAAAATTAGGTTTTCTGAGCAGTAAACTTTTACTGTCAGTGAAAACGCAGACCGGGTTCCGTCTGAATTTTCAACCCAAAATTTCATCGTAACCCTAAGATATAAAACATGACGTGAAAATAACAGTGTTTTACCCAAAATCATTTTCTGAGTCTCGGATAAAAATATATTTTTATATATTAATTACCGACACTTGAAAGCAGCGAAAAATCGGGGTGTTACATTACTACCCCACTAAAAAAAAATTCGTCCTCGAAATTATGTACCTGTAAAAAGTTCAGGATACTATAATATCATTTTGTCGTCGGCTTCCCACGTTGCTTCTCCAGTAGTTTCATTCCAAATAACTTCGACTAATGAAATTTGCTTACCCCTGAGTTGCTTAATCAACTTATCTTCGATTCGTACAGGCGAAGTCTCATAAGACAAGTTCTCTTTTAATTGTACTTCATCGGGTTTGATTACGTGTGTTGGATCAGGAATATACTTCCTTAGTTGTGAAACATGGAATACATCATGAATATTTGAAAGGAAAGGCGGCAAAAAAATTTGATAGGCTACTGGACCAATACGACGAATAATTTGGTAAGGTCCAATGAATTTAGGAGTGAGCTTTTTGGATTTTATAACCCTACCTACCCCAGTCGTTGGTGTGACTCTCAGAAATACATGTTCACCTTCTTCAAATTCGAGAGGTCGTCTCCTTTGATCTGAATAACTCTTCTGTCTACTTTGTGCCATTTTCATCTTTTCACGGATTTGTTTTACCTTTTCCGTCATCTGCTGCACGATTTCAGGACCTAAAATCATGCTTTCCCCATCTTGGTACCAACACACAGGTGTTTGACATTTCCTTCCGTACAAGGCCTCATAGGGTGCCATCCCTATACTTGAATGAAAACTGTTATTATAGGTGAATTCAATCAGCGGTAACAAGTCATCCCAACTCCCTCGATGATCTAAAACACATGCTCTCAGCAAATCTTCTAACGATTGAATCGTTCTTTCTGTTTGTCCATCGGTTTGAGGATGATAAGCTGAACTTAGCCTTAACTTAGTTCCTAAAGCTTGATGTAAACTTCCCCAGAAACGTGAAGTAAACTTCGGATCTCTATCTGACACAATACTCGATAGTATCCCATGTAATCTGATTACTTCCTTGACATAAATATCAGTCAATTTCTCTACTGTATAATTGATCTTAACAGGTAAGAAATGTGCCGATTTCATTAGTCTGTCAACAATCACCCAAATTGAATCAAAACCTTTTGACGTTCGCGGTAAACCTACCACAAAATCCATTGATATGCTGTCCCACTTCCATTCCGGTATATCTAGTGATGTAAGCATACCCCCTGGCCCACCTTTGCTTTTTGACATGTCAGACAAGATGCAACGTACTCTGCTACTTGCTTTTTCATGCCTCGCCACCAAAATCTTTGTTTCAAGTCTTGGTACATCTTCTTCGATTCGGGATGAATACTTAACTTACTCTTATGTGATTCGTCTAAAATCATCTTTTTCATCTCAGGTTTATCAGGTACACATATTCGTCCATTGCACCTTAAGATATGATCTGATCCCAAACTAAATTCTGCAACTTTTCCTTGTCTCATTAACTTCATCTTTTCTTGAAGATAGGCATCCGTAATTTGTCGTTCTCGGATTTCTTCCATTAATCCACTAGAAATTTTGATCATTCCCACACTGATCTTCTCCTTATCAAATCCCATAATCAAATTGAGATCACGGAACTCTTCTATTAATTTTAGTTCATTTACCATCATAGCTGAGATATGAATGGCTTTTCGGCTAAGTGCATCAGCTACAACGTTAGCCTTTCCAGGATGATACTGTAACTTGAAATCGTAATCTTTTAGAAATTCCATCCAACGTCTTTCCTCGTAAGCAAGATTAATGACGCAACTATCTTGGAAAATCCTTCAATAAATCTTCTATAGTAACCGGCTAGACCCACAAAACTTCTGATCTCCGTTACTGTCTTTGGTCTTTCCCAAGAAAGTACCGCTTCTACTTTTACAGGATCGACAGCAATACCTTCCTCGGTAATCACATGTCCTAAGAACTTTACTTCCATAAGCCAAAATTCGCACTTAGACAATTTCGGATACATAATTTTCTCACGCAGAATCTGTAAAACTTGTCGTAAGTGTTCTTCATGTTCCTCATCACTCTTAGAGTAAATAAGAATGTCATCATTGAACACCACAACAAACTTATCAAGGAACGGACGAAAAATCCGGTTCATGTAGTCCATGAAAATAGCAGGTGCATTCGTCACTCCGAATGGCATTACGAGATATTCATAATGTCCGTAACGAGTTCTGAACGCAGTTTTTGGAATATATTCACTTTTTACTCTAATCCGATGATAAACTGTCCTCAAGTCAATCTTTGAGAACACAACAGCTCCTCGCAGTTGATCCATCAGATCATCTATACGCGGTAACGGGTACTTAACTTGGTCGAATGAATTGTTTTGACAAAAGGTCCTCTAGTTGAGTTTTCAATTCCACAAGCTCTGTAGGCGCCATCCTATATGGAACAATAGAAATTGGTCCTGTTCCTCCTATCAAATCGATGGAGAATTCAATTTCTCTTATTGGCGGCAATCCAGGAACGTCATTAGGAAACACATCCGGAAATCCTCTTACTATAGGCATCGTACTCAAATCGATCTCCCTCTCGACTTCTAAGTTAGTTAAAAGCATGTATCCCTGATCTCTGTCTCTTGAAAAAGTTCTTATATGGTTGGTAGATAAGATCCCAGAAATCTCAGGATTAGGAAAAATTAAAGTCTTATTAGCACAATCTAACATAATATGGTTGGAAGATAACCAATCCATGCCTAAAATTACATCTAACTGTATTAAAGGCAGGCATATCAAATCAACAAGAAAATGTCTATCCTGAATAACGATAGGACAGTTCAGACATATAGAATTCACAATAACTGGCTTAGCAGTTGGAGTTGAAACAATCAAGTCATAGGATAAAGAAGAAATAGGCAATTTCAAATGTTTCACAGAATCCATCGCAATAAAGGAATGTGTTGCACCTAAATCAAACAGTACAGTTAAGAGATTATCAGTTATGTCGCAACTACCTTGTATGAGATCGTCAGAATCAGAAGCCTCAGCACCACTCATGGTGTAAACTCTCCCCTTAGCCGTCGGTTTATTGGTCTTGACAGTATTGACAATTGGTGCAGTCCTTCACCTACCACAGTCTTTAGCTACATGTCCCATCTGACCACAATTGAAACACTTGGGTCCTCTCACTGGATAATTGTTTGCCAAATGGTTTGGATCTCCACACCTGTAACATTTTCTGATTATGTTTTGATTTTGATTCTTCTGGCCTCCAACACTCGATGCAGTAGCTACAGGATGATAGGGTTGTTGATAGCGATTATTCCCCGATGCTCGATAATACGGTTTATTCTGGACCTGCTTCCCTTTCTGGTTCTGATATTGGCCTTTGAATTTTGGTGGTCCTCCGACATATCCTCTGTTATCTCTTCCCTTCCTCATTTGTTCTATCTTCCTACACTTCTCAACCAAAGCTTGGAAATTCCTTATTTCCAGCGGAAGAACAGATTCCTTAATCTCGAATCGTAATCCTGCTTCGAAACTTTCACACTTCCAATCTTCATCCGGATTGTTTTGGAAAAAGCGGAAGTACTTGGCCAGTGACTCAAATTTGGCCGCATACTCTCCTACAGATAAATCCCTTTGAGACAGAAGTAAAAATTCCTGCTCTTTCTCTGCTCGAGCGCTCTGTGGAAAATACTTGTTTAGAAACATATTCTTAAATATCGCCCAAGAAATCACTTGACTCTCTGCTTTTAGTAGTTGTTCAGTGCCTCTCCACCAATACTCAACATCTCCTAACAGCAGATGGGTAGCATACGGTACCTTCACTCCTTCTGGACTATTGATCAACTCAAAAATCTTCTCCACTTTCTGAATCCATAAGTCAGTCTTGATAGGATCCACATCTCCATGAAATTGTGGAGCATTATGGCATCTAAAAGCAGTAAGACCTCTGCCTTCAGCAGCCTGTTCCGCTCGAATTTGCTCCTGCAAATTCTGGGCAGCCATTGTTGCAGTTTGTTGTATAATAGCAGCAGCTACATCCGCCATTGCTTGTGCAGCAAAGTCCATACCTCCTTCTTCTTCATAATTTTCCTCAAAATTCCCTCGACCGTTAACACGAAAACCTCTACGACCTCTTCCACGACCGCGTCCACATCCACGTCCACGTCCACGTCCACGTGTACCTTCTGGTTCCATAACTGACGTACAAGACACAATCAGTTAAATGGCAACCAGAAAATAAAACTTTAATCTAATAACTATCACACATTACTTCTAAGAAGTATTTCAAACATTTCCCTTCAGAGATCACACAACATCAACACAACAGACCTACTCCCAAAGATTTCCCGAAAGACTCGACTAGCTCTGATACCACTAATGCGACACCCCATTTTCCAGGTATCACATTTACGTAACATGGTTCAAACATCAAACCTAATAAAGATTTTAATTTGCTGGTTTCCTTCGGAAAACAAGATTCGTTTTCTAATTCCCTCAACTTCTCAAAAATAGTGATAAAATTTTTTATTTTCCTTATTACTATACACACGATAGAACACTCGTAAAATAATATACACCACTATATATATTTTACATATGCTTCAACGTTTTACAACAGACCTTTTTCTTACCAGGTCACCATCTACTGTCACACGTATTTTACACTAATTGAAATATCATAACTATGTCATAGTGGGAGTCTGAAAATACTACTCAAAAGATGGCTCTCTGTAGCCACTAAGTCAGACTAACCTAAAATTCCCACTCTTTCCTAAAACTACATCCTAAGTTGGTCATCACTACAGAAATCCATTGGGGAGTCCAGTGTAAACTCCCCCATCTCCGGAAGGTGTATCTGGAGAGGATACAACAGCCCCCTCTCCAACAGCTGAAGACCCTTCGTCTCCTAAAGGAATATAATTTGGATAGCCCATCGGATCCTCCTCTGGATCCTCCTCCATCTCCTCCTAAACATCCTCTGGAATCAATACTATGGGTGCAGGAGGTGATCCCGGTGCTACTTTCTGTAATGGTTGAACAAAGGGAGGTGGTTGGTGCTCCAGATTCCCGTGTTGTACGAGATATCGTAATATCATCCAAATAGGCGGTAACGAAACTTCAATTGTCTCTCTACTATGAATCAACTGCTGTGGTCCATCTGCTACGGTACCTCGGAGCGTCCTCATAGGACCATTGTAAGTGGCACTCCGAGCTCCTGGGTTAATCACCCAGGCGTCCCCTTGATCAACATTGTCGAACATCAGGGCTCGAACCCCTGAGTTGTTCAGATCCGTTGTGCCCGGATCCATCTAAATGCAGGTATATATATATATATATTTATATATATATATATATATATATATATATATATATATATATATATATATATCCCAAATAGTAGAGGAAATCACAAAGAAATGTTCAAGGTGAGTTTCCAATATATGAGTTTTGATAAGACAACCCCATGCACGACACTCAAATAGTAAATACCATTTATTCACAGCATAATAAAATTAATTCGAAACAGCAGAATAATTTAATTCACAGGGTTTCATACCCGGTAGTCATCGTCATTTTATAAAAATGCATGGCACTTCAATATTCAGGCTCTATTTTTAATGCCTAATCTCCGGAGATCCCACAACTTTCTGTTTCGTTTCGAGCTGATCAAGTTCCGCACATGGCACATTGTAAAAACGAAATAAAACAATGCCCAAGAAATCACATAACACACTGGCCACACACAGTTTCACCAGGGTTATTATTCAAAAATTTGACTCATTGTCTCACACATGTACAGAGGCATAGTGGTCACCGCGAATTATGGAGTTCATTGTCCATAACCTATTGCCTCACGCAGATCACAATAGTTAACGCATAAAATTGGACACACAATCCTATAAAGATATATTGGCTCACACATGTACAGAGGCCCAATATTTAAATGGAACATAGTCCATAACAGATACATTGATCCACTCCGGACTCTATGATCACAACACATGACACGTCTGCCATCTATGCATGAGAAAAACTTTTATTCCCGATTTGTTTTCTTTGTCGTAGTAATCTTTCCTTGTCGAAGCACAAAGCTAACGACCATCCTTAATTTCTTATTAAGACTTTCCCCTTTAAACAAAACACAGGACACACAGTCCGAGTGCTCAATCACGAGGCCCTTAAACCGATGCACCAGTTTTAGGCTTCGCGGATATGGAACTCACACTTTCCACATCAATTTAGGACACACAGTCCAAAAACAAAAACATTGCAGGACACTCCGTCCAATGAAACAGATCCTTGATCAACGTGTCCATAGAACACTAGAACCCCGACGTCTCGATTCCTAGGTTTATTTATCTGCTTGTAAAATATTTCGCTCAGTGAAAAACAAATACAAAACAAAAGCTCTGAAAACTTATCCAAGTTTAACGAAATAATTTCCCTGAATAAAATACTTTTACATAAATCCTTTTTCTGTTAAAATGTTGATAAAATCTGAAAATCATTGATAAATTCCTTTCATTTTCTAATTGTTTTATTTCTGAATTAAATTCTCAATAAAAGTCAACTAAAAAAATCGTCAATAAATTAATTTAAAATAATTAAATATTAAATATTATTTATTATTATTATTATTATTATTATTATTATTATTATTATTATTATTATTATTATTAACTTAAATCACTTTTCTGTTAGAAGTAATTGTTCTGACTGCTATAAAATATTATTTTCGGAACTTGATCACTTTAAATAACATTTAATTTATAATAAAATTGAATTTATTTTACAAAAATTAGAGCCTGCGAAAAATTTCAAGGTTTCGCCCTTACTGTTGCTTATTTACACATTTTCAACAAAATATTATTAAAATAATATTTTTTTTCATTTTTCTGAAAATCTCCCAAATTAATCCCTCTGATTAATTATCCAAGATTATTAAGTTTTTTTTATCCTTAATTAATTTTTTTAACACTAACCAATGTCAGGTTTCTCAGTCCAACACTCAACAACAGATAAATTTCAATCACAGAATAGCATGGCATATATCAGTTCATGACATGCATCACAATTATAATATAACAAAATAATCATAATCATGTAAATCCATACATCACATCAATTCAGTTACTCAGATAAATATCACATTAATCTAGCAGTCAACAGTAAATAATGCAGGATAATAAAATATTTTCTACAGAAAATTAATAAATGACTCCAACTATAAGCATGTGATTATCTTAAACTCCTCAGGCATACTCCCCTTACCTCTTGAAGATTGAACTAGCAGTTTCAATTAATCTCCTTATCCCGATCTGATTTTTCCTCCGTCAGCTTAAATCAACTAATTTGGATGTTTCCTTCAAACGAATTGCAACCAAAATAAATCAAATCAAACAACAACATACTTGGCTCATGAAGGTTAGGTTTCGGCCTCAAAAATTTTTTCTAGGTTAGGAAAATTAAAAAAAATTTAACTTAGGGATTTATGATCCATAAGTAACTTAAACATGATTGAGCACTTAAACCAAGATCATGAACCAAGAACATGGATTAAAACCCATCTAGTTCCAAGAACTAGGGTTTCGGTTTTCTCAAGATCATAGGCTAGAATTTTTAAAATTTCCTTAACTCTTGGATTAAATCAACATACAAAACTTAGAGTTTGATTCAAGTGTCACAAGACAACTTTTGAATCACAAATCCATCAAGTGTTTATAGCTAGGGTTTCGGCCTTTATGAAACAAATAGGTTAGGGTTTGATTTTTGATCTTATATTTACTCACATACAAGAACTATCAAGGTACTAAAAGATTGAATCATGAATCAAGACATGAAAATGAAACAAAACCCATGACCATCACTTTTCCATGGATTCGGCCCAGTTCAGAAAGTTGGGAAAGAAATTTCTCATGATCACATGCTTCTAGATGATTAAAATAGAGATGATTATAAGATCATAGCATTTGGTTTCATGTCAAAAGGATTTTTCTAGAATTAGTTATGAATTTTTGAATTTAGTTTCATGAACTTTGAGTGAAATGAAGAACATGATGATTCATGTCATAAATCTACAAAAGTTGTGAAGAGAAAGGCTTTAAATGACAAGATAAAGAGTTGTTACCTCTTGATGATCAAATAAAAGGACGATTTTGATGATGTTCTTCACAAAACCCTTATGGTGTTCTTAAGTGTTCTTTTGGCAAGTTATGAACTTTGAAGAAGAGAAGTCATGAAAATGGAATGAATAATTGCCTAAGTGAGGGTGATAAGGGTGGCGCCGTGGGTTTTAGGGTTGGTTTGGTCAAAATTCTCAATGGCATGGCTTGAAAAATTCATGAAGAGCCAATGGTAAAATCGTCATTTTCAAGCAAAATATTCCTTTGTCATAAATGCGCCATTATGGTCATTATGACGCGGATAAGCTCGTCATAAATGCCTATCACATCAGTCAAATCCATCACCTCAGCCCCGTTGCTGACTCCCTGGTTCATCTGACGCAGGTTTTGCCTAGAGATACCTCGACGTATTCGCCCTCAGCAAATATAATATTTTAATTTTTACGCTAAATTTTTAAAAACTTCCAATATCGTAGTAAATACGATAAAAAAAATTTTCAGCTCGTTCACGTATTAAAATTAGGTTTTCTGAGCAGTAAACTTTTACTGTCAGTGAAAACGCAGACCGGGTTCCGTCTGAATTTTCAACCCAAAATTTCATCGTAACCCTAAGATATAAAACATGACGTGAAAATAACAGTGTTTTACCCAAAATCATTTTGAGTCTTGAATAAAAATATATTTTTATATATTAATTACCGACACTTGAAAGCAGTGAAAAATCGGGGTGTTACAGGGGTAGTATAAGGCAAAGGGGTTCCCATGACCCCGGTTTGTTATATATGATTGTATGATTAATATGTTAGCTTGATTGGTTGTGATAACATGTTCTTGGTATATGTTTCATTACTATTTTGGGTTGTTTATGAAGTTGACGCCATGATTATCCTTGTTGGTATGTTGTTGATTGGATGATTGACTTATGGCTGTTGTAATGATAAGTTTTTAAACCTTAAAACATGCTGTTAACTGACCTAGGAATTAATGGATTAAAAACCCTAAAATTTGGTTATGAACTCGGTACCAGTTTCTGCCCAGAACAGTGTTGTCGTGCATTAAGCACGGTCGTGCTAAGAGGGAGCACGATCGTGCTCCCAGTTTGAATTCTGAAAAATGACCGTACAATGAGCACGACCGTGCAGCAGAGGAGCACGGCCCTGTAGCTGAGCACGATCGTGCTTGAAAGGAAGCACGCCCGTGCTTCACTTATGTGACCAGCATGACTGTGCAGGGGACAAGCACGCCCGTGCTTCCCCTCAGGACAGAGAACATAATTAAGGACTTAAAGGGGTTTTAACCCCAATCTTCCCCAATGACGCTAAGCTGACATGATTAATCAATGATAAAGATTAGATAACTCGGTTAATGATTAATGAAGATAATTAATGATAATAAGATGTTTAAGTCGGTAACCGTTGGGTTATCGCACGTTGATAGCTTTGGTGCTTATTGGCCAAAGTGACCTCGATGCTTATTGGTCGAGGTGTTGATGATGTTAAGTCTAGGGTGCTTATTGGCCCGAGCAAAGGAGTAGTTGTTGTTGTTTGTTGGTGTGCCATGCATAGAGCATTGGAGTTGATGATTGAGGTGGAGGTTCAACATAGGGGAGATCGCCCGAGAGTACGGTGATCTGGCCATCCACAGTATGTCACCTAAGGTTTGGTGACCGCGGCCCCCCGTGATGAGGCATCCATGGTTTGATGCGTTGGCTATTCAAGGGATTCACCCGAGGTTCGGTGAACTACCGGTGTTGGTGCTTCTATGGCCAATACGGATATGTAACTCCCCATTTTCTGTTTGTTTGTTTCACATGTTTGGCTTCATGCAGAGGATGACGAGCAGTCCGGAGAGGAGTGACTCTGAGGAGCCACCGCTCATAGTTAGGATTTCCCTTTTGTCTAGTTAGTTTCAGTTGTATTCCGATATGTACGGAACGGTGATACCAGTTCTGTTGTGACATCGGATTGGGACGTTTGTTATTGTTTTATTTGTTTTGGATTTGGTTTTATTCTTTTCCGCGTTTGAGAACTCGTTCATGTGGGACCTTTCTACCCATGGACAATGCTATATATCAAATGTTTTTTCAGTAAATACATGATGTATTTTTCAGCTTTGTCCTTTTATTACTTTTTAACATGGTGGGTAGCAGGGTGTCACAGATAACATGTTCCATTGACGAACTACAATATTTTTGTGACCTTCAAATAGCCCATTTGTTGGTGGCATGTTTCTTATATCAACTCACTTCCTTTTGGAATATCCCTTCAAACCACCCATGGTAATCCCACAACACAATTTATGAATATATATAACTACTGTTTTAATATACATGTCTATAATTTCTGTGAGCATGCACACACACAAATATATATATATATATATATATATATATATATATATATATATATATATACTTTTTAATTTATTATATTACCCAATTATACATTACTACACATAAAATTTAATTTTGATATAGTGATAGTGTATAGTAAAATATAGAGCAGATCTGACGTTTGTTTGGTCATGGTATGCTCACACTGATGAAGAATACCATAAATTATGAGCTAACACACTCTCGTATGTCTAACTCGAATTAGTTATGGTGAACTTTTATAATGATAACTACGCTTTTTGGTTATTCATTTGATTTTAGATTATCTGACTAAAACTAAAACCATAAATTAGAAAGTATCCATGGATTACAAAGATGAAAATGGATTCTATCCATTCAATTTCTATTTTTTTTTCTTTTTCTTTTTCCATCCACAATTACAGCCCTACATTATGCAATAAATTAGAATATTTCTAGATCTTGGGTGTGAATGGTTGGATCTTAGGCCAATTTTTTTTTATTTATGATTTTATATGTTTTCGTATGCTAAACATTCATAATTTCTTAAATTTGGTTAGACATTAGATTTTTAATTCAAGTTTTTTTATTTTGCATAATGTAAGGCTATTATTGTGGATCGAAAAAGAATAAATAGAAATTGAATGGAGAGAATCCATTTTCATCTTTGCAAAAATCTTTAATTTATTTTAGTAGTTTTACCTAGAATATCTAAAAGCAAATCCTGAAAAACCAAATACGATGAGATCAATATAAAAGTTCACAATAATTAATTCAAGTTACACAAGTGAGAGTGCATTGGCTCATAATTTTTAGAATTCTTCCTCAATAACCAAACAAACTTCAGATTTGTCCTAAATTTTGTGTAATATAATTCGTTAATAGTATAAAAATTGTATTGTGTGTGTGTGTGTGTTTTTTTTTTTTTGGTTTGGTACTCACCCTAATTAGTCCTTGCCACCGAGTGAGCCCTCGAAGTATCCCCATGGCTTAGATATTTTGGACCCGCTATGGGACTAATCTCTGAGTCGGCCGTGCGGTTATTAAAGCCTGGCAAAGGGTTGTTGCATACCCAATGATCGAACTCGGGTAGAGCCCGAACGATTCGTCCTTAAGAAGCAGTGCGTTAACCACTTGCACTAAACCACTTGGTTGTGTGTGTGTGTATATATATATATGCGCTCACAGAAATTGTAGACATGTATATTAAAATAGAAGTTATACATATTCATAAGTATGTTGAGGGACTACCATGGTTGTTGAAGGGATCGATATTTCTGAAGGAAGTGAATTGATAGATGAAACACGCCTCCGGCATATTGGCTACCCAAAGGGCCTGATATTGTAGCTTGCCAATGGAACTTGTTATCAACGACTGGGCCAGAACATTAAATTCAATCCATACATTGTAGCTTTATAAAGTTTCACAAGGTTTTAACCAAATTAAAATGATCAAATGCATAAGCAGCTAGAATTTTGTATCTAATTTTAAAACAACAAAATATATAAGCTTTTAATTGGTAATATAATGGACTGGAATAAATCTTGCATAATGGATAGAAGTAATAACTTACGGGCATTGCAAGATGCAAAACAATATGTAGGTATGTCTTTTAGCTCCTTATTAAGTCGTTTCAAGGCCATTCAAAATCCAAACTTTTTCCCTGCTGCACAATTTAACTATTATTTTATAATTGAACTTAAGTACATACTGAATGTTAATCGAGTACATAAACTATAAAATAAACTTAGTAAGCATCAATAAAGATATATATGAATTTCTCAAAATTAAATATCCAAATCCATACATATTAGTAAAGTCAGCAAATACAAAGATTACTTTACTCCTTGGTTGCCTTTTCTTTCGTAGGGTTTAAGATTTACGGAGATGATTCAATATGCACAATTTAAAGGTGAAAAGAAGAAGTGTGCTTACTTGCATGTTGAAGCACACTTTATATGATGAAACATGGTACTCCAGAGGTGTCACTCATTGCCACACACCATATACTTGGCTGGCAGTGTTATACTTGTTAATTAGATGACAACCAAACACCTATTACCGAGCTAGTATGACAAATATGTTGTAATAGGTTTGTCACACTAACTCGATAATAGGTGTCTGACTGACATAGTTAACAAGTGTGTCATTGCCATCCAAGTATTCTGTGTGTGGCAATGAGTGACAACTCTAGAGCATCATGTTTCAACATACAAAGTGTGCTTCAACATGCACGTAAACATACTTATTCTTTTCTCCTTTAAATTGTGCATATCGAATCATCTTGATAAATTGTAAACCCTAGGAAAGAGAAGGCAACCAAGAAGTAAGTGGATACTCTTTATATTTTATGAATTCACCACCGTCCCTCCGATTTGCTCGTGAGACCTAATAGATCTCCTTCTCCTATGGTAATTCTCGCAGCAATTGTTCCTCTAGCCAAGACCATTAATATCCCCCATTATTTTATTTGTTTTTAAATTTTATTATTATTATTATTTTATTGTTAAAATTTTATTGCTAAAATATGCCAACTTTGTTTTACATGGGGTGACAAGTGTAAAACCATTTGCAACTATACAAGTTCCGTTAGATTTTGGATGGAAAAGTGATGGAGCGACTAAGATTGCATAATTAGAAAAATGTGAGGATCAAAATCGCACGAAAAAAGTTTGGGGACTAAAATCACACATTAAGAAAAGTTGAGGGACCAAAATTACACAACATTTATTCTAGTCCATTCAATTACCAATTAAAAGAGCACATATGTTTTGTTGTTTTAAAATTATATGCAAATTGCTAGTTTCTTGTGCATTTGATAATTTTAATTTGCTTAAAACATTGTGAAACTTTATAAAGTTAATATGTATGAATTGGATTTAATGTCCAGGTCCAGTCGCTAATAACATGTTCCGTTGGCAAGCTACAATTTTGTGCCCTTCGGTTAGGCCATATGCTGGTGGCGTGTTTCATATGTCAATTCAGTTCCTTCCGGAATATCCCTTCAAATCACCCATGTTAATCCCACAACATACTTTACGAATATGTATAACTTCTGTTTTAATATACATGTCTACAATTTCTGTGAGGGCATATATATATATATATATATATATATATATATATATATATATATATATATATATATATATATATAGTATTATACAATTTATACTATTAACCAATTATATATTACTTCACACATATACAATTTAATTTTGATATAGTGATAGTGTATAATTTTTTACGCACACGAAATACAAGGCAGATCTGACGTTTGTTTAGTAAGGATATACTGATATTGAAGAAGAATTCCATCACTTATGAGCCAGAACACTCTCACTTGTTTAACTTGAATTAGTTATGGAAAACTTTTATATTGATCTCTTCAATGTTTGGTTATTCATTTGATTTTAGATACTCTGGCTAAAACTACAAGCATAAACTATAAAGTGTTCATGGATTACAAAGATGAAAATGGATTCTCTCCATTCAATTTCTATTTATTCCTTTTCAATCCACAATCACATCCCTACATTATGCAATAAATTAGAATACTTTTGGATCTTAGGTGTGAACGACTGGATCTTAATTAGGCCAAGCTTTTTTTTTTCCCATTTGTTTATAATTTTATATGTTTTTGTATGCTATGCGAATCAAATGCTAAACTTTCATAATTTCTTAAATTTTGTTAGACATTAGATTTTTATATATTCTAATTCAAGTTTTTATTTTGCATAATGTAAGGCTATGATGTGGATTGAAAATGAATTCATAGAAATTGAATGGAGGGAATCCATTTTCATCTTTACAATCCATGAAAAATCTCTAATTTTTTCATGTAGTTTTACCTAAAGTATCTAAAAGCAAATGAATAACCATACAACGATGACATCAATATAAAAGTTCACAATAATTATTTCAAGTTAGACAAGTGAGAGTGTATTGACTCATAATTTATGGAATTCTTCATCAATATCAGCACACACCTTTACCAAACAAACTTCGGGCTGCCCTATATTTTGTGTGTTTAAAAAACTATACACCGTCACTATCTCAAAATTAAACTATATATGAGTAGTAATATATAATTGGTTAATAGTATAAAATTATATATATATATATATATATATATATATATATATATATATATATATATATATATATATATATGTGCGCTCATAGAAATTATAGACATGTATATTAAAACAAAAGGTATACATATTCATAAAGTATGCTGAGGGATTACATGGTGCTTTGAAGGGATATTCTGGAAGGAAGTAAATTGAGAAATGAAACACGCCTCCAGCATATAGACTAACCGAAGGGCTTGAAATTGTAGCTTGCCAATGGAACATGTTATCAACAACAAGACCTGAACATTAAATTCAATCCTTACATTGTAACTTTATAAAGTTTCACTAGATTTTAAGCAAATTAAATTTATCAAATGCATAAGCAGCTAGCATTTTGTATCTAATTTAAAAAAAAAACATAACATATATGCTTTTAATTGGTAATTAAGAATATATTGGAACAAATATTGCATAATGGAAAGAAGTAATGAGTAATGACTCACAGACATTGCAAGATGCAGAACGATCTTCACATATGTCTTTTAGCTTTTTATTAAATCGTTTCAAGGTCATTCAAAATCCAGCATTTTTCGTTACTACACAATTTCACTATTATTTAATAATTGAACTTAAGTAATAACTAAATATTGATTGAATACATAAATTATAAAATAAACTTAGGTAGTGTTTGACCCAGCTTTTTTTTGGCTTTCAATCTCCTTAAAATTAGAAGCTAGGCCAAACACTTATTTAAGAAAAGCTCTTTAAAAAAAAGTAACTTATTTATATAGAACAAATATAATCTACTAAAAAAAGAACAAATATAAAAAAAAAAAAAAACTTTCAGAAAAGTTATTCATAGCAGCTTTATCTTTAAAGTAGCTTTTAAGCGCTAAAAAAGTTGGTCAAACGCTATCTTAGTAAGCATCAACAAAGGTATATATAAATTTCTCAAAATTAAATATCTAAATCCATACATATTAGTAAAGTCAGCAAATACAAAGAGAAATTCACTTACCACTTGGTTGCCTTCTCTTTCCTTGGTTTAAGATTTACTGAGATGATTCGATATGCACAATTTAAAGTTGAAAAGAAGAAGTGCCACGCATGGTTGCCTTCTCTTTCCTAGGGTTTCAGATTTATTGAGATGATTCAATATGCACAAGTTGAAAAGAAGAAGTTGCTTACTTGAATTTTGAAGCATAATTTATATGTTGAAACATGGTGCTCTAGAGGTGTCACTCATTGCCACACACCGGATACTTGACTGGAAGTGTCATACTTGTCAACTAGATGATAGCCAGACACCTATTACCAAGATAATACAACAAATATGTTGTAACAGGTTTGTCATACTAACTCGATAATAGGTGTCAGGTTCAAATATAGTTAACAGGTGTGTCACTGCCAGCGAAGTATCTTGTGCGTGGCGATGAGTGACAGCTCTAGAGCACCGTGTTTCAACATATAAAGTGTGCTTCAACATGCAAGTAATTCACTTACCGCTTGGTTGCCTTCTCTTTCCTAGGGTTTACTCTATACCCAGAAGGTTCGATATAGGAAAATATTAAATAGTACAAATAGATTTTCGTAGAACAACATAGGAATTTGAATTTAAAGAAAGGATGATTGCCATTTAAAAGCTAACATATTTTCCCTTTTTTGATTTTGTTTTATTATTAAAAAAAACATACACTGTTGTGAATTCGTCAGCGAATACGAAAACCCATTACGCACAATATATCACTGCCCTTCATCAATGTATGCACAATTTAAGGAGAAAATAAGAAGTGTGCTTACTTGCATGTTGAAGCACACTTTATATGTTCAAACATGGTGCTCCAGAGCTGTCATTGCTACGCATCCAATACATGGCTATGAAGGTGACACCTATAAGTTTTGCTTTTGAGATTTATCTCAAATGTATAGATTATAGATTTTCGAATATAGCAGAAATATATGATAATTGCATTACCATTTGAAAATCTTATTTAAATGCATTTCTGAACATAGCAGGAGTATATGATAATGGCATTGTCATTTGAAAATCATATTTTATAATATTTTCGAATATAGCAAAAAAAAATGATAATAACATTACCATTTGAAAATCACATTTTAATGCATTTCCGAATATGACAGGAATATATGTTAATTGCATTAAATGTTCGTAAGAATCACGGTAGACTTTATGGAGACTACTTGATAGAATGACACGCATACAATTTTTTTTTTTACCTAAATTAAGATCTGTGAAGGTGACACCTGTAGGATTTGTTTTTGAGATTTATTATCAAATGTATATATTATAGATTATAGATATAAATTATAGAATATAATTATCATATTATAAATCTTCAAAGAAAAGGGTATCATTATCAAGCAAGCAATGCAAATTAAACATCATTGTAGACTTTCATATGGCTTGAATATTTTACCTTTTATCCGGATGAGAGACATAGGTGACCATTTTTACATAAGAAGTACAGCTTCAACAATCTGGCAAATTAAAAATAATTTCTCATCAATTAGCATTGATACAAATAGCTCAGAAGTTACAATAAGCATCCAAAGTTTACATTTTTTTCGGTAATATCCAAACTTTACTTTTTAGTATAGTTGTTATATTAAAAATGTTATAAAGTCACAAACATGGTCACCTGACTCACCGTTATAAAATCACTATTGAAGAGACAAAACACCCATACTTAAGGAACCTATGGAGCATTCAAACTTTAATATTAAATAAGCTCAAAGAAATTAGTAAGATAAAACAATATCCATTTCATGAAAAATATCTGCTCTTGTAACCACATAGTATCTAAGATAACTTTATACATACGATAACTATAGAAAAATAAAGATCTACGTACTCACAATAATACAAGATTGAACATAAGCATCAACCTACAATATCAGTTGTTATTGAGGAAGGTATCAATAACGCAGGACCATTATCATTCATAATTTTTTTTTACTAGAATATTATCATTCATATTTCAAACAAGGAGAAGCTTGATGATAAATATATTTATCCAAAAGCAATAAAACAAGGTAATATCACCACCACGGCATCACCATGTTAATATACTTCTGACGAATGCTAGTATTCAGTAAAAATATTAAATTGCCAGAGCAACCAATTAAAGTCCAAATTAATTAAACTAAAGGAATAACACTTGGAAAAAAAAAATTAAGTGTGGTGCTTGACATCAAGGTAATAATCAGATTAAGCAAATGCAGAAGAGAAAAAATAATCAACTCATGCTATAATAAACAAAATTGGGAATTCAATGTAAATCAATAACAATCATTGGAGGGATATATAAGTTGAATATAGAACTACATTCAACATCTAATTTGCTTCAAATGAAGAACTTAATGGAATTACAGATTGCAATCTAAACAACATCAACTTTTCTATGGTAAACTAAGTCTTTCTTAGAGAAAGCATAATAAATTGTAAATTTAAAAGAAATTCCCTGCATCTCAGTATATATGTCACAAAAATAAAGTCAATTATTATCATACCATCAGGCAATACTTAAGAAAAAACATGACCATTGCATGTGCTTTACCATGATTCTACATGACCAGGGACATCACTTTAGCCTTCACATTTATGCCTGTGATGGATCAAGCAAACACTCATATTGAAATAGATTATCATTGATACCTGATAATACCCACAAGAATAACCTCATGAAGATATGTTGATTCACTTTTATAAGCATATTGCATGAAACTAAGAAGGTGGAAGAGACAAAAGGAAAAGGAACAGGAAAAGCAAAACTAAAAATTTGATACCATGACCAATTGTCAAGGAAATTATGCACCAGATAATTCAAAAGAAATTTGAAGATCCCTCACCTAAGAATAAAACAACTTACACAAATGAGATACCGCCGGTGCATGATGAAGAAGGCTCTGCGAGTATATCCTTCAACCCTTGTTGATCTGTTTCAAGGTTATTAGATCAAGACTTTTTGTTGTTACACAATTTCACTACAATTTTATGCAATTGAACAAAAGTAGTACCTCAAATGCTAATTGAGTACATAAATTATAAAATATATCTAGTAAGCATACACAATATTGTGCTATAGGGGTGGCAGGAGATTATGGCCACTCGTCGATATCATCAAAGCTCACATTCTACCACTTATTCAAGCTCCCGCAAGCGATGGCGAGTAGAATCGGTGTGGGTGTTATCCACTCCAGAATCGGGATCGGTGAAATCTTACTTCGCCTCACCGGATCGATTGGCGGTGGTTGCGAAGCGGGAGGAGGACCAAGAAGTGGAGCAACAAAACATCTTTTTGTGGCATAGAGCATGAGCATCATCGATGCCCTAGTTGTTCAAGACAATTAAGGAGGACTATTAAGCCTTAGGTTTTCCTTGGGCGGGGGGGTGTTAAGGGGAACTTAAGAAATCAAAGCCATATACGATTAAAAAATCGATAAGGGAAAAAGATCTAACAATTTCTTATCTTAGTTCTTCAGAAAATGGGTAAGAAATAGAGACAGAAAATTGAGTAACGAAAATTGGGTTGGAATCGTAGAAATTGAAATTGAAGAGGGGTGATGAGAAAGAAGGGGCAATCAAAACCAAGGGAGAGAAAGATGAGGTTTATTTGATTTTCTTTTTGTTTTTGGGGAGTTGGTAGAGGGGAAGAGGGTGAAGAAGAATGGGAATTTGGAGTTGGAACTTGAAAATGTAAATGACAGAGAGGGAAAAGGGTTATTAAGTTAGATGAGAGAAAAAGGATGGCAAATGGTTAGTGCTTTACGAGGGTGAGTCGTGTTTGTATTGAGTAGGAGGGTCTTTTATGGTTGGTCCGTGGTAATATTAAAAAAAAGGTAATTTGTATATTTTACTTTTGCTTATTTGGAAAATTAAATGATTGGTATATGTATAATATGAGCTAGATTTAGATTTAAATGTAATTAAATGATAAAAATCTCATAGATATAAAGTATTCATGAATATATGTATGTGTAGATAAGATTATTATTTGTGTATGGATTTTCTTCCTATTTATTTCACTAAGAAAACAAGGAACTAGTGATTATATGTATTTTACTTTTGCTTATTTGACAAAATTAAATGGATGGTAGGTGTTTATAAAATTAGCTAGATTTAGATTTAAATGCAATTAAATGATAAGAATCTCAAAAATATAAAGTATTTATGAATACAAGGTTGTATAGGTAAGATTGTTATTTGTGTAAGGATTTTCTTGCTATTAATTTCACTATGAAAAAAGGAACAAGTAATGATGATATTTGTTTACCATTTGAAATGCAAAAGAGTGTATAGATGGGGTGTGACGAGTTTAGTTTTGATAGAATTCGACGAGATATTTTTATTGGTTCATTTGACTAGGATTGAACTCGACCTGATTATAATCCGATAATGTCTGAAACAAAATTTGATCAACTTGATAAACTGACATAACGTAAAAATTTGAACAATGTATATAGCTAAATCATAAAATTAAATAAGGAGGAAACTAAAATTAAGTCATATTTTACAAAATGTATTACAAAAAAATAGTATCAATACAAATATATTATTATGTTGTGTAAAAATTTATTGGTAAAGTCAAGAAATCTTTTACTTGTATTTCATGTTGTAAAAGAAAGTATAAATTTAAAAAGAAAACGTGAAACATCAGGCTGAGTTGGGATGACCTGAAGTATAACTTGAACTCGTTCCGAAAATACATCAGGTATTCAAAACCCAAACCTGACACAATTATTAGTTTCGGATCAGGACGAATTAATGGAACCAGACGGGTATTGAACACACCAAAACCTAAACAAATCTATACATGTAATAATACAATTATAAGTCCATAAGAGACTTTTTTCTTTAATCATAAAGATTATATAACACTTGGTTTCACTATAAATTGTTTTGATAGGATATGACTTCACTTTAGAGTTTGTGAAACATTGAAGGCAAGTCTATGCACATTTCATTATTCATTTATTTTGTTTCCCATGTATCCTCCACATGCTACTGCTAATACTACTCTCTCAAGGTAGTGGACGATATTTGTAATACCCAGTTTTCTTGATTAAGGAACAGGGCAAGAATTAAGCGTGCGTGAGAGCTTAATCTTGTTTGTTAGGTGTTAATGAGTCTGTATATCAAGTTTGAGGTCAATCAAACTTAAATCGGACTCAGAATTCACCGGAACGCACAAAATCAGACAACCGGCATCAAGGAGAATGCTCAAACGTGGCATGACTAGCGCTTGATGAATGTGCAATTTATGTTAATTTGGAAGTGTAAATAGGAATAAGTTTGTAAATAATCTTAGGATTTGTGAATGAAAAGGATTAGAAAATGTGCACATTCATTTTATTAGAGTTTTGATCATTTATATGAAAAATATACTCAAAAATATGTTGGAAATGTGTAGGATGGAAGGCCAAGCGCTCAGCTCTGGAACCGGGCGCTCAGCCCACGAACAAGGAACGAAACAGCATCAGACAGCAATCCGGGCATTGAGCGTAGGTTTTGGGTGCTCAACTCTCCAGAGGACCGAAATGAACTAGCGCTCAGCGCTAAGAGTGTTGCGCTCAGCGCCAGCTGGGAAACAACATTGGAGTTCTCAGTGAAAACAAGCGCCCAGCGCTGAGATTAGGACGCTCAGCACTGGGCGACGAGCATAGACTGTATAAATTCGATCTTGGACAGATTTGAAGGATCTTTGACTCAATTTTCACATTTTTCACACCTTGGTTCATCACTTTCTCTCCACTTCCTTGAAGATTCAAGCTTGGGAACAAGATTTGGAGCTTCCATGGAGTCTTCCACACTCTTCCACTCAAGTTCTTCTCTCTTTTCCCTTTCTATTATGAGTAGCTAGCTCATTTAGGTTAGGTTTAGGATGATTCTAATTGGATTCTTGATGTAATTGACCTCAATCTTTGATTTCAATTCAAGTTTATTCAATTTGAGTGATTTGCTTCTATGCTTAATGCTTCTATTGATTGATGAACTCTAGATTGATGTTAGATTCAATTTCGCATTTGGAAAATTGGTTATTGAATTAGAATTAAAGTAGATTACCTTTGGAATATTGATTCTAGGAATAGAACTATGTTTCAATGCATTCTTATGAATCTCATGCTTAATGTTTGTGCTAATGCTTGAATGACCTAAGGAATTAGGCTTCTTGATTAGTACAAAAGGATTATCACCTAAGGAATTAGGGATAAATCTAGGTTAGTGATTTGAGTGTCAATTGAGTGGAACGAATTGGAATTTGGATTGAATAAAATTACGTTAAGTGAGAATTGGAGGATTCCAACACCTAACCGCTTTTGCCTATATTGAATTCATTCCTTAATTGCTATTGTTTAATTCATTGTTGTGACAACTCTAAATATAAAAATTCATAAACACTCTTGGAAACATGATATTCATTGGTTCAAATATCAATTGCCTAGGCCACGTTGTTACTTGAACCACAGTCCTCGTTTGGAATGATACTCTACTCTCACTTTATTACTTGTAGCGATTTGGTACAGTTGCCCAACAATCAACAAGTTTTTGTTGTCGTTGCCGGGAATTATTGATTTCGATATCAACAAGGCTAAGGCATTGTTAATTTGAACAATTTTTTTTCCTTTTGTTAATTTTCTGTTTTGGTTAAATAATTGATATATTGGATATTCTCATCATTTCTATTACTTTGGATTCTTTTTTTGTGAGGAAAGTATCCACTACAGACCATGGACATCTTTGAAGCTACTCTTCTTGCTCAAAGAAAACTTATTGCAAAACAATTGGAGTTGATGTCTAAATAACTTCAAGTCATGCAAGTGAAGGCAATGAGACCATTGCAACCTACATGTGATTTTTGTGGTGAATACCATAAACTTGAAAATTGTGAGGTTCAATTCAATGCACAAGAGGAGGCTTATTACATGGAGAGCCTCATGAGGGAACAAGATGCACAACCTTACCATCAATCCAATGAGTCACTAGATAGAATGTCCAACCTTGAAAATGTTAATTCAATTTATTGGAGCTACTCAAACGAAATTCAAGGACATACAAGCTTCAATCAAGAATCTTGAGATTCAAGTTGGGATGCTATCTGAGCAATTGGTTGGATTTGTGCAGAAAAAGATAGAGTTGGTAAGAGAGCAAGAGTCACATGTTTGGGAAATGGTTGAGCAAGAAGAAGAAGTGTTTGTAGAAATGGAAAGTGAACATGACTCAACGGAAGTGGTGGAAGAAAAACAAAAAGAAAATGTAGTTGTAGTATCATATGAAAAACAGAAAAACAAAAAAACAAAAATAGTGACATGGAAGAGAAGCCAAGGGTGAGGCATGAAGAGATTCATATGACTGAGACTCAACCTTTGGTGATTAAAGAGAAGAGTCCCATGCGAAATGAGTTTTATATACCTCAAGAATGGGGAAGCACATATTCCAAATGCCTAATTGTTGGGGCATGGGAACATTTGCTTCCTTATAGTAAATACATGGGACGACTGGTGAAGAAAAGAAAGCGGAAGGAGGATATATTCTTCTAGTCATATAAACCACCCTAAGAAAATAGCTCAAATGTCAAGCTAGTGACGTTAAAGAAGCGCTACTTGGGAGGCAACCCAAGCATTTCTCTTCTTGCATTTTTGTTCTTTTTCTTCTGTATCTTTCAAGCATAAGTAATTAGTTGAGATGATTGAGTAGTTCCTTGATGTGTAGGCTTGATATTGTGATATAATTGTTTGTAATTGTTGTACAGGCACATCTAAGGAAAGTGGACCAAAGGAAGGGGAGAAATGACACAAAAGAATGGTGAAAATGGCCCTGTGTAGGCGTCGGGCGCTATTGTGAGCGCTGAGCGCAAACAAAAAGTGGTTTCAACAGAAAATACTGCACCTTGGGCGCTGAGCGTGGATTCCTAAGGTTGAGCGCTAGACAATGCAAAAAATATTTTTTTTTTTGCACATGTTCATCCATTGTGAAGAAGAAAGGGGGTGCTTTGAACTCTTTATTAATTTTTTTTACCCTCCCTAATTGTTAGTTAGTTGTAGTCAAATAAATTGCCCAAACTTGCATATTTTGCACAAACTTGTGTTTTGAATGGGTTTTGTGTAGATTTTCTTGTGAGCATGGCTCTTTTGCTTGGCTGAAATTTCTAGCATTATGCATTTTATACTTGCTGAGCATATGATTTCATTGAAACCATTGATCCTTGTGAATTGTTTGTGTCAATTTTTCAAGCTATGATTGATGCAATGTTGAATGCATGGATTTTCTCTTGCACATAACCATAAACTGTGAGCTATTAAGCCCAAAAACATCATTTTACTTGATTTCTTTCATGTGTAATTGACCAATTCTTGCATGTTCTCATCTTTTCTCTCCTCCAATGCTTGTCATTGTTGCAATGTTCTTGCATATGCATATATGATTGAGGAAATAATTTCTTTGCTTAGCTCAGGGCCATAATTGCTATCCTATCATATTGCCATTGCTATGCCCAATTGTGCCTTGGCCTCTTTTTCTTGGAATGATAGCACATTACAAGCCAAAAAGCGAAAAAACAATTTTGTCCCACTATTTTGGCTTAGAGGAATGTTTGGACTTAAGTTTGGGGTTGTTCTCTTGCTTCGGGACAAGCAAGCAAATTAAGTTTGGGGTGGGAGTAGGTCACTAAAGATGCCTACTATGAAAAAAAAATGTTGAAAAGAAAAAAAACAAAGTTTGAAAGAAAGAAAGAAAAAAAATATATAGAAAAAGCCAAAAAGAGGAAAAGAAACAAAAGAAATATACAAAAGTGAGAAAAAGGCAAAAAGAAAAAGATGAAAAAGAAAGGAATGAAAAGAAAACAAAACAAAAGAAAACATGAACAAAACAAAAGAATAAGAGAAAAATATAGTTATAAATAAAATAAAAAGGGAAATAGCACAAATTGTGTGCTTATGTGCTTGTGAACTATCTAAGCAAGGGAATAAGCTCCAAGAGTCCACATTCCTTGAAGTCAAAGTAGTTTAGCCTATATCCTTGACGTTATCCACCCCCACCTTAGCCCCATTACATCCAAATAAAAGACCTCATGATATGTGTTGCATTGACATTTTAGATGTGTGTTCTTAGCATCTTGTCAATATTAGGATTGGGGAGTGCATGATGATTGGAATTGAGAGCAATTATCACCAAGTGAGGATGTGTGAACACTAAATAGAGAGGTTGCAAGGGATTTTCTTGTGCATTCAATGGAGCTAATTTTGTAGCATGTTTGATTGTTTTAAGCAATGAAGCATGTGATCAATTGGAATTGATGCAATGATTGTGTGATGCTTGTGCATTTTGCAAAAGTGTTAAGGAATTGAAGTTTTGCATGAGTAATATGTTTCACAAGAGAATTGAACATGGAAATATATCTCTTTTACCCCTTATGTGAATCTAATTGTTTGCTTGAGGACAAGTAAAAACTCTAAGTTTGGGGTTGTGAGGAATATGCAATTTATGTTAGTTTGGAAGTGTAAATAGGAATAAGTTTGTAAATAATCTTAGGATTTGTGAATGAAATGGATTAGAAAATGTGCACATTCATTTGATTAGAGTTTTGATCTTTTATAAGAAAAATATACTCAAAAAGATGTTGGAAATGTGTAGGATTGAAGGCCAAGCGCTCAGCTCTGGAATCGGGCGCTCAGCTCACGAACAAGGAACAAAACAGCATCAGACAGGAAGCCGGGCGCTGAGCACAGGTTTTGGGCGCTCAACTCAGCGCCAGCTGGGAAACAAAATTGGAGTTCTTGGTGAAAACAAGCGCCCAGTGCTAGGATTAGGACGCTCAGCGCTGGACGACGAGCATAGACTGTATAAATTCGATCTTGGAAAGATTTGAAGGATCTTTGACTCATTTTTCACACCTTGGTTCATCACTTTCTCTCCATTTCCTTGAAGATTCAAGCTTGGGAACAAGATTTGGAGCTTCCATGGAGTCTTCCACACTCTTCCACTCACGTTCTTCTCTCTTTTCCCTTTCTATTATGAGTAGCTAGATCATTTATGTTAGGTTTAGGATGATTCTAATTGGATTCTTGATGTAATTGACCTCAATCTTTGATTTCAATTCAAGTTTATTCAATTTGAGTGATTTGCTTCTATGTTTAATGCTTCTATTGATTGATCAACTCTAGATTGATGTTAGATTCAATTTATCAATTCGAAAATTGGTTATCGAATTGGAATTGAAGTAGATTACCTTTGGAATGTTTGATTCTAGGAATAGAACTATGTTTCAATGCATTCTTATGAATCTCATGCTGAATGTTTGTGCTAATGCTTGAATGACCTAAGGAATTAGGCTTCTTGATTAGTACAAAAGGATTATCACCTATGGAATTAGGGATAAATCTAGGTTAGTGATTTGAGTGTCAATTGAGTGGAATGAATTGGAATTTGGATTGAATAAAGTTACGTTAAGTGGGAATTGGAGGATTCCGACACCTAACCGCTTTTGCCTATATTGAATTCATTCCTTAATTGTTATTGTTTAATTCATTGTTGTGACAACTCTAAATACAAAAATTCATAAACACTCTTGGAAACATGACATTCATTGGTTCAAATATCAATTTCCTAGGCCACGTTGTTACTTGAAACACAATCCTCGTTGGGAACGATACTCTACTCTCACTTTATTACTTGTAGTGATTTGGTACACTTGCCAAACAATGAACAGCGCTGAAGCGTTCTGTGGTTACCTACACGTTGTAAGACTCAATGACTTAGAAATTTTGATATATGACAAATACAACTTAATGTGTATGCAAGTGTTTTAGTGTCAAGTTGCAAAGACAGGTATCAAGCAGTAATCAACAAGTTCAGTGAGCCATTAAAGGAGAATATTCAAGGAAGAACTCGAAGAAATCAAAAGAGCTACATGGAGGAATCAAAGAGCAAAGACAAAGATCAAGGGATCATCAAGACAAGAGCTTAAAGGAGAAATTAGATTTAAGTCTTAGATGATTTGTAAGAGATGAAATCTCTTATTCACAAATAGCTCATTTGAAAAGAAGCATGAAAGAAAATCAATTTTCATAACCTGCATTAAAAGGAATGAGTTTTTTGTTAATGAAAATGATTTTTGGAAAGAAGAAATAGATTCTAATTCTGCTCGTCCAATAAAGTAATAGAAGCGGTTGTCCAACACTGAAGTGATAGAAGCGCTCGTCCAACACTAAAGTGACAGAAGTGCTCGTCCACTAAAGTGACAGAAGTGCTCGTCCACTAAAGTGATACAAGCGCTAGTCCACTAAAGTGACATAAGCGCTCGTCCACTAAAATGACAGAAGCGCTCGTCTACTCAAGCATTTGGACTTGCTAAATCCTAAAGGAGTATCAGTCTGCTGACGTGGCATATGGAGCTCGTCTACTAGCCCATCCGAATGTAAAATCTTAATGGCTAGATGGACGCGATTATTATCAAGATGGACACGAATGCTATAAGAGCTGTAACATCCCCACTAGGAATTATTACGTAACACATGCGGATTTAAATTAAAAGAGAGTTTGCTGGTTGTTTTCAGGAAATTATTTTCTTTCAAGTAAGAAAACTGTGGTATAAAAAATATTCTTCTATTTATAACTCTGAAACCAAAATACATACATTCAAACAGTAAATTTGCATTTGGAACAAAGTCGCCACAACGTACAACATCTCTCAAAAGTTTCAAAATTCGAAGGGAAAAGCATAAACTACAGACTGATACATATAACACTACATTTACCGACCTCTTCAGATATACGACCCAACCCAGACTCCTAAGGTCGTCACTCTATCAAATATTCATTGGAGAGACCCCCGCGGCCATCCCCCAATCAGAATACTCTTTCAACCATTTAAAACTAAGTCTTCGAGCTACTTAGGAAGACTCCTCTGCACCATCGGTACTGGAGTACTAAGGTACAACAACAAAACCAGAAGAAACCTGATATATTTGTAAGTGTGAGACCCCAACATATGGATTGGACAAAATAACCATATGCACGATACATGCATCACATCAACATATTAACAATTACCAAATATTAATAGATGAATCAACAAGTATTATATAAATGGGTTTCATACCCGTACAGTCAGCTTTTATGAAGATTATGCATGACACTTCAATATTCAAGGTCTAAAGCTTAATCTCCGGAGATCCCAGCATCCTCAAAATGAGTTGATTAGGTTCGATACATCATCTCATAGACTAGCTAAGCACAACGATAATACATCGTCTCATTGTCCATTTAAGCACAACGATATGTACATCGTCTCATTGTCCATTTAGGCACAACGACACATGTACATCATCTCATTGTCCCATTTAAGAACAACGATAATACATCGTCTCATTGTCCCTTTTGAGAACAATGATAATACATCGTCACATGATACCCTTTCTATTAAGGTCTCACGTTAAACCACGTCGGGCACGTCTGCCATAAATGCAAATGTAAAACATTTTTGTTCTCGATATTTTCTTTGTGTTCATTCTCATTCGTTGTCGAAGCTCAGAAGCTAACGAATTTCCATAATTTTCATCATTTGAAATTATTCAACATCAACATGGGACATGCAGTCCGAGTGCTCAATCACCACGCCTTAGACCGATGCACCAGTCTTGGGCTTGTGGTTATAGAAAATCATCTTACAATTTTATCCATGTTTTGTTTCAACATGATTAGGACTCTTAGTCCATAACACCATGATTAGGACTCTCGGTCCACAATACTTGACACGGATCAAAGATCAACGTGCACATTATAGAATACTAGAAGCGACGTCTCGCGAACTATATTCGATTTCCACGTATTCTTACTTTTCCTTCAGTGAAACAAAATACCAAAATAAAACCTCGGTAACCTATCCAAGTTACCCGAATATTTTCAAAGCATTTAGTAGGAAATCCTTTCCTTGAGAAAATCATTTATAAAACATTTATAGGAAAACTACTTTCTTTTGAAATCCTTTCGTTTTTCCAAAACACTTTAACACTTCATCAAATCTTTTTCTTCAAATCATTTCTAAATAGAATAAAGTCAAATATTTCTCAAAGGTTTTTCTTTCATAAAACACACGTCTCTAAAAGATATTCTCCTGTGTAAAATTCTTATTCATGAGAAGGTAGCTTTCCTTTAACTTAAAAATATTTCAACACATGTTCTAAAAATCTCATTTATCAAAATAAATACATTACTTGAATATTTTGTTTCCAAATCATATTCTTTAATCAAATAGAACTTCCAAAATAAATATCTTTGTTTCTGGATCTCATAAAGCTTATTAAGGCTTTTATTCTCATAGTTATTTGAGCACCGACGAATGTCGGGCTTCTCAGACATCAATCAATCATCAATATAATATCAGTCAATAGTATAACAATTAATAACAGTCCATGACATATATGATTCATCATACTTCAGTCAAGTAAATAATCAAGTAAGAAATCAACATCAGACAGTCACCACAACAGTTCAAGTATATAAATCATTCAAACATTGATTCCAATATTATAACACGATCCAAATAAATCAAATAATTCACATACACACATGCACACAGTTATTGAGTATCCCTCAGGCAAGCTCCCCTTACCTTTGGTGAAGGTTAAAGTGCTTGTTGTTTGAAGTATCGAACCACGAACGTCCTTGCTTACTTCGTGATGAATGTATAGGTTTATGAACACAATACCACAAGTTAAAAGTTAACCAAGAACACTAAACCAAGGGGGTATAGGTTCGGCCATGGCATAAAATAGGGCTAGAGGTTTTCAAACAAAGAATACAACTCATGGATTAATGATCCTTAAGTGTTAGGAGTTCATAACCAAGGTTCACTTTACAAAGATAGAACAAAAATCCCACTAAATCCATGCTTAGGGTTTCGGCCTCTTTAGCATAAGTAGGCTAGAAATTTCCAACCCTTCTAAGCTCTTAGATTTAGCGTTAAAAGGTACCAAGAAGTATAAACTCATGATCATATTTGGAAAGTTGAAATAAAGCATCCTAGGTCCACAACCACATAGGTTTGGCCATCATAGGATAAATAGGCTACAAATCTTCAAACTTTCCAATCTCTTAGACTTAGCATCCAATGTATTAAGGAGCTCAAGTCCATGATCATATTGGAAAATGAAAACAAAACATCCTAGGTTCACAACCATCATAGGATAAACAAGCTAGAAATCTTTAAACTTTCCAATCTCTTAGACTCAGCATCTAAATGTATTAAGGAGCTCAAGTCCATGATCATATTGGAAAATGAAAACAAAACATCCTAGGTTCACAACCATCATAGGATAAACAAGCTAGAAATATTTAAACTTTCCAATCTCTTAGACTTAGCATCCAAATGTATTAAGGAGCTCAAGTCCATGATCATATTGGAAAATTAAAACAAAACATCCTAGGTTCACAACCATCATAGTATAAACAAGCTATCAAACCTTCCAACATTTAGACATTAAGATCAAGAGGTATCTAGAAGCTCAAAACACATGATCATTTAACAAAAGTTGAAACAAAACTTCCTAGGCCATTAAGGGGTAGATTCCGCCATCATAGGAAAAGGGAGTCAGAATTTTTTGTTTTACACAAACTCTTAGTATGATAAAATACAAGTAAACAGAAGACTATAGAATTTGGTTTCAACTCAAAAAGGAGTTTTCTACCATTTTAGAGAGATTTTAAAAGTTTAAAGCACATAAAGGACACATAATGTAAACTATGAAATAAAAGAAGAAACTTGTAAAAGGATTTACATGAGAGTATTACCCTTAGTGTTAGGAAGAACTTTGATGAAGAACTTGAAGTAAAAAGACAAGTAAAAATGAAAGCTTTAAATGTTTGAAGTTAGAAGAGAAAGGAAGAAGTAAGAAAGTGATGAAGTGAAGAAATGAAATGGGTATTTATAGAGGAGTGAGAGAGGCACGAAATTGAGGAGAGAGGAATGAGCTTTGAGGGCAATTTTTGATCTTGTGTCTTGTTTGGTTTGAGAAGAGAGAGAAAAATGGGTTTTCATAATATAATATGTTATATTTCAAAACCACTCTTTAGGAGGTAGCTTAGGTCATACCTCTAGTGAGTCACCTTACTCCCTCATCTCAGCTCAAGCCTTTTATGTCTCCTATTCTGCTCCATTGTATAACCGGTTCAAGTTTCCAATCGTATTTCACCCGGAATAAATATTATATTTTATTTCCGAACTCAAATTTTCGAAAATTTCCAATATCCTACAAAACATCATAGAAACACTAACCGGTTCGTTCACGGGTCAAAATTAGGTTTTCTGCTCAGTAAACTTGTACCGGCACTGAAAACACAGACCGACTTTCGTCTGAATTTTCAATCGAAAATTTAACCGTGACTTCATATGATAAAACAACACCAGAAAATGTTTTTAATTTATTTAAAGTCATTCTCTGAATTTTTTCAAAAATAAATACATATAAATATGTATTTACTACTACAGAAGCATAGGAAAACAGGGCATTACAAGAGCCAATGTAGAATTTTATTTCAAGAACAAGAATCAAGAAAATAGATTTTGTTAATCATATCCAAATCTGTTTTGATTGATCCCAACACTATAACTTGTTTTCTATATAAAGAGGGATCAAAGGAACACTTTTAACAATCACAACCAGATCAGAAATTTTATACGAAATCAATTGTGAAAATCATTCATCTTATTGCTTGAGCTTATTGTGAAAAGAGTGTTTCAATACTCATAAGTTCTTCAATTTGTTTATCTGACTATTGAGAGTTAGGAATCGATTTTAGTTTTACTTATTGATTGTAAAGAGAGAGGGAGTCTCTCTGAGTGATTAGGGTGAGGTATCCCAAAGGAAGAACATTGAGGCTCTTCACAAGAGTGTGGTATCTTGAGGTGAAGGAGTGCTCTGTGGTGTAAAGGTTTTTCAAGGTACATGGAAAAGCTTGTGTGTTAGTGTGTGAAATCCCACAGGTGGAGTGGGGACTGGATGTAGGTCACAGTGGAGGGACTAAACCAGGATAAATCCGGTTGTGTGGTTTGATCTCTAAACTCAAACTCTTTACTTTGTGTATGACCAAGAACCTGTGATTTTGATTTTTAAAGTTCAATATAATTTATGTTCTTGATATATATAAACTGTATTGAAACCTGAGACTGATTGTAATCAAGACTGTGTTATCCCTGTTCAAAACTGAGTTGATTAAAACCATTCTTGATTGCTAAAACTGATCATATACTAAAACTGAAACCTGCAAGTTTGTTCTTGATTGCTAATGCTTGTCTCTGAATCTTGCATAACTTGTTCTTAATCTTTAAAGGCTTAAATATACTTCTTTATTTCGTTATTACTGAGTCTTGAACCTGAACCTATTCTGTTCTCTATTAATTCTGAATTAATCTTTCTTATCCTCATCATCTTTCAATTCAAGATTTTATATAAACACTTCATTGATTTTGTAAAAGATCCCGAGGCCACAAATCCATAACTCTGATTTGAAAAGTTTTGTAAACAATTTTTAAGAGGGAAATATTTTAAGAAAACTCAATTCACCTCCCCCCCCCCCCCCCCCTCTTGAGTCGTCGAAGCGAAAACAACACACGTTGCACCATGTGTTAATTGCATGGACACGTGGTTGAACAACATGCAACGCTCAAGCACCGCGGCGCCCAAGCGTGGGAGGATGGGCGCTCGAGCGTGCACGCCTGGACAGAATTGCATAAGTTTTCTCATTTCTCCCTTCCTCACTCATTTTGCATGTCATCTTCTTCGAGTTAGAGAGCGAGGGAGCACAACTCCAGTGAGAGGAAGTCAAGGTTTCGGGAAATCTGTCCGTTCGATTTCAATTCCGACTTCATATCTGCGTTCAGGGCAACGAGTACGTCATATATCTACCTCCGATTCGTCGAATCATTGAGGTAACTCTCGAATCACTAACTCGTCGACATGTCGACATTGTCATTTTCCTTCTTTAAGAAACCATGCTTCAATTTTGGCTTTGTTTGTGAAGTTGTCACAAGATTAGGGTTTATAACATTATTAGGACTCTGTCCATGTGTTAGAGAAAATTTCGGAGCATCAAGGAGCTCATTAGAGCACATGGCAGTAGCTGTGTGGTTGGAGGAAGACACGAATTTTGTGGCATTGACGAGGAGAACACGACTGTCTTAGGTGTGGAGAAAGTGACTATCACACCGGGGAGGCAAGCGTAGTATAACATATTATTCTGCATGTGTAGGGGTCCCCGGACCCTACTAGTTGTTGAGTAATTAGTAGTGGTTAAACCCTAGATAAAATGTCTTTGAAACTGTTTGCTAGGGTTTAATTACAAAGGGCTTATCAGTGTTAGGGTAATTTATGTATTAAATATATTTGCTTGAGGTTGCGTGATTATCTGTTGTATGTTTATTATGGATGATACTACTGTTTGACGTTTGATCTGTGATAACATGCTGTTTGGTTACTGTTAGTAGTGATAATATGTTTACATGTATTCTGGTTGACTGAGGATGATTATTAGTTGTGATGTTAGAACCCTAGTTGACACCTCAAGGGTTGGATTGATGTTGGAAAGAGGTATATGAGTGCCATGTTGTGATGTGGATGCAGTGGCATCTTAAAGCATGTAGGAATGAGTTTGGTACCGGTGTCAACTTAAGATTTATGTGCATTGCATGACTTGCCAAAGTGGCGGGCTGCATGACTAGGAGTCATGCGAGGTTGGTGTTTCCGGTTGCGGGTAGGGAATATGGAGAGGGACGGTTCTGGGAACCTTGGGGGATGTAGTCCGGTCTGGAATGGTTTCAAGAGACCAATGATTTGCACCCATTGTTTCAAGACCACCATGGAGGTTCGACTATCTTGACGTCTGGCCTTGAGTATTCCAGTAGCAGGTGGACCTTCCGAGGTGACCAAGATACCCTTATTGGAGAATGAGCTCATAGGAAGCACCCTTTTTGGTCATGGTGAGCAGAACGGTACCCTGGACAAGCCAACTGACATTCTTTGGGCAAGGGAGGCCCGTGTTATAGAGGAAAAGAGAATGTCTGGGAACCAGAGTTCCCTGTGAGAGTGATCGGCTAACATGCATAGGAGTGACTCCTTAGAGGATTTTGACCCTAGATGTGGATTGAGGATGTTTTGTAAACGGTTGACTTGTGAGATGGTTTCTATGTTTAAATCTGTTGTATGTTAACATGTTGTATTGTGCCCCGATCCCTTTTATGGTGTTATAGTAACTTATCTCCCTTCTCTATCATTTTCTCTGTATGTACCATACCATTGATAGATGAGCAGTAGCAGCCGTACAACGACGACGATAGGACCGGAGCACCAACCGATGCACTACCTGCAGAGGATCCCGCCAAGAGTCCAGATCTTAGGCGGAATTGAGATCGTCATGATGACCGTGGGTGGAAGGTTGACCACTCATAGTTTTTCATGTGTTACGTCGACCCGGTCAACATCTATATCCGCCTTCGAGGAGGACCGTTCTTCACCTTGCTTGGTTCTTACCATATCTCCCAGTGGTTTCCCTTCTTAGAGATCTGGTTTCCACCCTGCCAGTGAGAGTTTCCAGATGATATGTGGAACCAGGTGGAACATTCCTATGCTCGTAGCGGAGTCGGAGTGATGGACAGAAGGCGGAGGAATAGGAGCGTGCAGACAATGTACCATTACCGTCGTCGTCGAGTTGTTATGAGCAGCGATGAGTCGGTATGGGAGCCCAAGATCAGGACCAAAGATGCTAGAGATTATCGTCGTACTTTCGGCGAGGGCGAGGGTAGTTCCAGACGCCCATATCATCTATGATATGGTCGGTCGGTAGAGTCTGCTAGGGGAGAGCCTCGAAGAGTTTATTTTGACTTTTTGATGTATTTTGTGAGAGGTGGGCGAGTAGTTCTCTCTGTATCTGTTTTGTTTATGAGACCAATATGTTTGTTTATGTTATTTTCTATAGTTTGTATAGTTGGCAGGGTGATGATCCCTCTGTTGGGATCTATTGCACACTTTGGGGACTCTTGTATATATTTATGTATATATGGTGTATTTACTTTTATTCGATTGTGTATGTTTTATAAGTTTTAATTTTACCAGCTTTTGCAACTATATTATCTTTGCATGTAATAATCATTCTAGCGCTAATAAACAGATTAAGACTTAGTCACTTAGGATTTTTCTTCAATGGGACATCGAGGTGTCTCATTTGGTGGTATTAGAGCAGTTCGGTTCTAAATCGAACTGTGGGACTAGGTCTGATTAGGAGGGAGGATGTGGGGTAGGATGAATACCGACAACATTAGTTGAATCCTCATCGGATGTCAGCTATGCATAGCAAGGGTAGAATGTCTGATACACGAGTTGTTCTTAAAGTACGAGAATGACTGTTTACTGCATTTGTAAGACATATAGTGGATATATTTGTTTATGTATTGAATTGTATGTCTTACAAATGAGAGCTAATGAATTCTTTTGCAGAAAATCGAAATGGCAAGCGGAAATGGACACCGAGGAAGAGGTAGAAATGGAGGTGGTGGAGCCACTAATGTTCCCAGAAGTTCACCGGGGACGAATAATGGCGGTGATACCAATAAGGCTATGAGGGTGATGAGAGAGTTGGCTACTGCAATGCTGCAGTAAACTAAGCAAAATGCTCAGCTCATGCAACGACAAGAGGCTAGAGAGGAAAGGTTACAGCAAGTAAATGTGGCTAGAAATGAGGAAAACATGGAGAATGACTTGAATGCTTTCATGAAGGGAAATCCGCCCCAGTTTATAAAGTTTCACAAGGTTTTGAGCAAATTAAAATTATCAAATGCATAAGCAACTATAATTTTGAATCTAATTTTAAAATAACTAAACATATATGCTTTTAATTGGTAATAGAATGGAATGGAATAAATCTTGCATAATGGATAGAAGTGATGACTTACGGGCATTGCAAGATTCAAAATGATCTATAGGTATGTCTTCTAACTCCTTATTAAGTCGTTTCAAGGCCTGTCAAAATTCAAATGTTTTCATTGTTGCAAAATTTCACTATTATTTTATAATTGAACTTAAGTAAAAACTGAATGCTAACCGAGTACATAAATTTTAAAATAAACTTAGTAAGCATCCACAAAGGTATATATAACTTTCTCAAAATTAAATATCCAAATCCATACATATTCGTAAAGTCAGAAAAGTTAAAGAGTAATTCACCTAGCACTCAGTTGCTTTCTCTTTCCTAGGGTTTACCATTTACAGAGATGATTCGATATACACAATTTAAAGGAGAAAAGAAGAAGTTTGTTTACTTGCATGTTGAAGAACACTTTATATGTTGAAACACGGTGCTCTACATCTCTCACATACCGAATACTTGGCTGGCAGTGTCACACTTGTTAATTAGATGACAATCAGACACCTATTTCCGAGCTAATATGACAAACCTGTAACTTATATGTCAGTTAGGTAATAATATTATTAATTAAAGAGAGCAACTAATAAGAGAATTAAAAAAAAGGTTCATATTTAATTTTAGACCTGATTGACAGCCATGTAACAGGTTTGTCATAGTAACTCGATAATAGGTGTATGGCTAACATCTAGTTAAGCTAGTCAAGTATCAGGTGCGTGGCAATGAGTGACGGTTCTAGAGCACAATGTATCCGCATATAAAGTGTGCTTCAATATGCCGGTAAAAAACACTTTTTCTTTTCTCCTTTAAATTATGCATATTGAATCATCTCAATAATTTGCAAACCTAGGATAGGGAATGCAACCAAGCGGTAAGTGAATTACTATTTATATTTTCTGAATTTAATAATATGTATGGATCTGGATATTTAATTTTAATAAATTGATATATACCTTTATGGATGCTTAGTAAAATTATTTAATAATTTATGTACTCGACAAGCATTGAGTTATTGCTTAAGTTCAATTATAAAATAATAGTGAACTTTTTGTAGCCACAAAAAGGTTTGAATTTTGAATGGCCTTGAAACAACTTAACAAGGAGTCAAAAGTCTTACTTGCAGATCGTTCTACATTCTTTCAATACCCATAATTAGTCATTACTTCCATCCATTATGCAACATTTATTCCGGTCTATTCTATTACTAATTAAAAAAAAACATATATATTTTGTTGTTTTAAACTTAGATTCAAATTGTTAATTAGTTGCTTATGCATTTGAATAATTTTAATTTTCTTAAAACATTGTGAAACTTTGTAAATTTAATATGTATGAATTGAATTTAATGTTCAGATCTATTTGTTGATAATGTAACACCCTGCTTTTTCATTAAGTGCTTTTTGTAAGCTTGTTCGGTTGTTTGAGTGGTTTTGTTAAATTAAAATAGTTGGCTAAGGGCTTAGTGGGATTTTAGACTTAAAAGCCCCTTTCTGGTACATGAGCATTCCCATGCTCATTAGCCAGCACGCCCCTGCTTGAAGTCTGTAGCGTGTTGAAGGTTTTAAGTTGAGCATGTCCGTGCTCAACTATAAGCACGCCCGTGCTCAATGTGCGGACTGTAACATCCGTTATTTTATGCATGGTTAATGTATGAGGGTTAGGGTTAGGACTTGGATTATATATCTGGGATGTGGTTTAAGGCATAGAGACCCTTGCTTGGCAGACACACAACCTTTTCGAGTGAGTTTGAACGTAGAAACAAAATTAGGGTTTCCCGGTTAGCATCTTTGAGACATCTGAGTGTGAAATAAGAAATTTGGAGTTAGGAATGAGATTATACCTTTTTGATTGTTTGAAGCAGTTTATTAGGTCTTGATAAGCCTATATCTCAAATTTGAGGTCAATCGGACGTCGAACGGGTCAAGAACGCAAAGAAACACAAACCGAGTGTTTTGTGATCGATTAATTAATTGAAAGTCAGAATATTAATTTAGGCCAGTCCTGAGTACAATAGGTCTTAGGATTAACCTAAAATAATTACAGAAAAATATTCCAGCAGTAGGTTACATAGGAAGATGCGAAAGAAAACACCTAGTTGTGCTGACGGAACAAACCCAGTGATACGTGTCGTTACCAGGAGGAAGGTGGCCATGGTGACGCCACCTCACATTCCACCTAACCCTTTTGCATGTGTGACACCTAAACCTTTTTGCAAGTGTGACACCTAACCCCTTTGCATGAATGACACCTATCTCCACTACCCTTTTTGCATGCATGACACTTGTCTCCCACTAACTTATCAAAACCTACCTAAATTCATCTATAAAAGCAAAATCACAAAAGTGACTTCATTTTTCCTCCTCCAGCCTCATTTCACCCATCCTTCCATAGCCAATTTTGTTCCCTCACCTCTACATGTGTTGACTGAATAGTTAAGTGAAGGAAAGAACAAGTTGCACACTCATTCACACCCAAAAACTCATCTTATCCTGTTTCTGTAAAACATCCCCTCACCTTCTTCCACCGTCGAATCGTGTGATCAATTTCATGGAGAGGTTTTAGGCTAGTAATTCTTCATATCCAACGGTTAAAAGTTCCGTGCGTTCCCCGGAGTGAGAGTTATTCAACTCAGAAAAAGGAGATAAGCTCAACCCGAGTAGCTCCTGACCAGTCACCTTGGGAGGTTCATCCTAGGCTCATCCACCGTTGGATCGAGTTGAAAGTTTTGTAGAAGATAAGGAAAAGGTATCTCTTTAATCTCACCATTCACTTTTGTAAATAAATGTCTGGGTTGTGAGATATAGAGCCAAAAAAGTGGCGGATTTTAGTGTGTTTGTTGCAGATTCAAAATTCCTTACAAGGTGTTGTTCACAATGTGGTTTCTTAGGTGGACTTTCTGAGACTCAGGGGCCTATGTCCGTGTGAGGCAGAATCGTGAGGTGTAGAGGACGAGTAATTTCGTTGCATCTAGGTCATCGTACGACTCTCCAGGTGGGGGAAAGAAATTATTTAACGTTGGAAACGGCACGGTGACGTTTAATTCGATAATGGCGTAGGGTGACCCAAACCCTACATGATTACGAGTAACGGACAATGTCCATATCATGCTGGGGACTACTTATTAGTACTCATGATGATATTGAGATTGTGCGTTTATCACCGTTATGTTTATTATATATTATTTTATTATTTTATGATTGTCTGCTTTGATGATTTGACTGGTTGAATTGATGTTGATAACTGCTGGATGATGATGTTATGAGTTGTGATTATTTTATAAGCATGATATTTTATTATTTTAATTAGATTTTGATAATGATTATTAGTTTGGAAATGATGATTTTATGACATGTTAGTAATGATGATGCTATGACATGATGATATTATGGTATGATGTGTTGAGTGTTATAATTTTGATTAGAGTTTGAGTAAATGATAAGCTATATCGAGACATAAGGATGTATTGGGGAATTCATGTTATATGTGTTAGTAGTGCCTAACTGAGATGATTCCTGAGATATGATGATAATGAGATTGATGATATAAGATTTTATTGAGGTTACCTATGAGATTATGATGAGCGGTTAGGGCACTAGGGGGTGACCTGAAACATGGTTTGTGATATGGTGGACCTGAAACATGGTCGTGTGGGGTCTATGCCTCGGAGGGAGAATTCCTGGGGATAGGCTAACGACGGACCATCCCAGACATGATTTTATTTTAGTTGCAACTATAGATCATGCATTGCATGAGCACCCTAGCCGGGGTTCAGAGGTGTGCACCGGATTGTGCAGCTATAGTGCCATTGCTTTGCATAGGCATCCTCCATCCGCGGACGAGGGTATGCGTCGGGGACTCTGGGACGTGTCGATTTATTGATGTGATATCCGGATATGGCCGATACCTGATGAGATGATTCAGACAACATTTGCATTGCATCATGATGGAGGGTAGAGGAAAGATCCTAGATGTGGATTGAGGATGATTGTGTTTTATTTATGTATACTCTTGGAGATGGATGTTTAGTGTGCCGTTATTTGCTAAACCCTTTCCACGTTTGACGTTATATTGTTTGTTATCCATTTTCTTCTTGTTATTGGGTATGTTTTATTTATGTGATCGTTATAAGAAGACTCAGTGGAGAAGCCAGCTATGGAGGAACTAGATGGAACCCCTTATGAGCCAGATGCTGGAGGACGAGCAGTGGACCCGAGTAGTTGAGTAGAGAGACTACGACCAGTGCGTCTTTTTGAGGCGTTTTATCTTTTGTTGTTTATATTAGTTTGTACCAGTTTGTACCTATTGGGATCCTACTGAAGGAATTCCCTCTACTATACTACATCAGGATATGATGTGTATACGTTATGCATATGTGTATATATGTTGTTTATATTTTAAGTTCAAAATTTTCCACCGTTTTAATATATATGCTTATCGATAATAACACGATTAGGTCCTAAATATTATGGGTATTTTTTAATGGGACGTCGGGATGTCTCATTTGGTGGTATCAGAGCAGTTCGGTTCTGAAAAGGACTGTGATTAGGGTGAACTGGTCATTTAGTTGAATCCATATCGGATAACAGCTATGCTTAGAAGTTGGGTAGTGAGTCCGACGCGACATCTTTATGGCATATAGTATTTATATTCCAGTTTTATGTAGTATTATATGTCATATTGATGTGGGCTAATGATTTATTCTAATAGAATCATGGCTCGAGGTAGAGGACGCGGACGTGGTAGACGTGGTGGTAGATCTATTGAGGGTGTTGAGAATGAGCCTCATCAGCCAGAGGCAGGGATTGGAGATGGAGGAGAGTCCACCAAGACTCTTCGTACTATCAGTGAGTTAGCATCCGTTCTGTTGCAGCAGGCATAATAGAATGCTCAGAGGGTACAGAGAGAGGCAGAGTTGCAGGAGCGACAGGATAGAATGAGATCCGCGGAGGCTGAGGATGCAGGAATGGCTACCTTTCTCAAAGGTAAGCCACCATAGTTTGGAGGAGAGTATGATCCCGAGTGGGCAGAGTGGTGGATAGAGGAGCTCAAGAAGATCTTTGACACCATGCGATGCAGAGATGACAGGAAGGTGACTTATGCCGCTTTCATGCTGACAGCAGGAGCCGAGTCATGGTGGAGAGGCAAGAGGAGATTGCTTGAGGCTGAGGGCAGATTGGCCAGTTGGGAGTTGTTCAGAGAGTGTTTCTTCGAGAAGTACTTCCCTCAGTTAGTTAGATGCGAGAAGGAGAGAGAGTTCATGAGTCTCCAGCAAGGAGACAGGTATGTTGGTGATTATGCGGTCAAATTTGAGGCCCTGATTCAGTTTTCAGAGTTCTATCAGAGGTTCCCATATGAGGATTGGATGTGCCGAAGGTTTGAAGAGGGTTTACGACACGAGCTGAGGAGGGCTATAGCGCCCTTGGATATTTTGAGCTTTCCAGAGATGGTGAAGAGGGCCAGTTCTATTGAGAGCATGGACAGGAGGCAGGCTGCAGAGCAGAGACAGCAGCGCAGTGGGCGTCCTACCCGAGCAGGTCATCAGAGGAGGGGTGATAGGGGTTCTTAGTGGAGGAGAGGACCATATACTAGACCTGGGCAGAGCGCTCAGACATCTGCATCACCAGCACCAGTTGCTAGAAAGGGCCGGCAGCAGAGGGGCCCAGTATGTTTCAGATGTGGAGGTTCGCATTATCTCAGAGACTATACAGATAGATCTGGTTGCTACATCTGTGGCAAACCAGGTCATTTTGTTAGAGATTGCCGACAGAGAGCAGGACAGCAGCAGCCAGCTGCGGCAGAAGAGCCAGTGGTTCTAGAGGTGGAGCTGGGAGAGGAGTTCCAACGGCAGGGCGACAGACGGTCAGACCTCAGGCCACGGGGAGAGTGGTTACAGTAAGAGGATCTGAGTCTTCTCAATCTGCAGATCTTATTTTAGGTATGTGTTTACTATATGGCAGACTCTCGTGTGTGTTGTTTGACTCAGGTGCTGTGACACCCTAAACTCGGGTCATCACATGGTTACCCGTTTGCGGAAATAAAACTTAATTTGCTGGTTGCTTTCGGAAAATAATGTTTTCTCAACGTTCATCTTTTCAAAATATGGTGATAAAATTTTTTCCTCCTTTTCTTTTAACCTCATAACCACCTTTTAACCTCATAACCACAACAACGTATTCAAATCACACTTAACCACATAATGTATATAAGTCCTCCAACTATACTGCCTCATATGTTTTCTCACATAAATCATAATCAACATATTTCTCACATAACATTACCTAAGCTGGTCGTAACTAACGGACAATACAACCGACAAAAGCAACAACAGCATGCCTTGAACTAGACAGTCTTCTTCTTCTTGTAGAGATCATATCCCTTGTACAACTCTGATATGGTTGTAAAGGTGAGATGCCAATATATGTATTTATCACCATAACTAAATGCGCAACACAAAAGAAGGCACATACACATATACATGTCTATAACAACATACTCATTCATATCATAATATCTCGTTTATCAATGGGTTTCACACCCCAAACATCAACGTTGGAAAACTATGCATGAACACTTCAATACATCTTCTAAACATTCATACCTAATCTCATGAGATATCTTCAACCTCGTGAACCTCGTGATGAGTTGATCAGACTCAATTGCCACAGGCATACAGCCACATGCACGCCCATCGCACACTGTCCAACATCGTGGCACAGTGATAACAATCTGAGATGGGGCCTCATTGTCCAAACCTTGGGCACAATGAGAACATCTTTGTATGATCTACCCTGACACTGCAAGGTAATCCCTCTTTTGATTATGGCACGTCTGCCAAATGCATGCAAGAAAACATTTTATTCTCAACACTTTTCTTTGTGCTATATCTTTGTTTGTCAAAGCTCTCAAAAGCTTACGACTTAACATCTTTTGAAACATCTTTACATCTTTTATTAACAACACAGGACCTCAAAGTCCGAGTGCTCAATCACGAAGCCCCTAGACCTTGCAACCAGTCTTAGGTTCGTGGTAGTAGAAAACAACTTAAAACATTTTAACTTCTTTAAATAGATACCCAGTTTACAACACAACGAACCTTAATACCCCGACGTCTCGGTTATTAAGTTCTATATCTTCGTACATCTTTTTACATCGTTTTACATATTTTACATCGTATTACATCTTTTACATCGTTTTACATCTTTTACATCTTTTACTTCTTTTCTGTCTGTGAAAAACAAATCCAAAATAGGATAATGTCATAAGAACACTAGTACCCCGACATCTCGGTTACTAAGTTCTATATCATCCTTTACGTCATTAAGTAAAACTCATTTACCAAAAATTCTTTCTACTTGAAATTCGTTTATAAAACGTCAATTCATAAAAAAATCCACTTTTCCTTTGGAAACACATTTTTTTTTCCAAAATAACGTCAAATCATCAACAACTTCTTTTTATTGAAACTTCAACTCTAATAAATCAATTCAAATTAAATCTCTTTTCAACATAAGTACTGTTGTTTTTAAACTCTCACCGTAAATAATTTCGAAACTTGCCGTCGTTTAGCATTTTCAAAGAAAAACGTCTTTAAGTCAAACTTTGACATTTATTCTAAAATAATTTTATTATATAATAAATAAGGTCTTTTCGAATAACAATTTCACAAAATCACTTTTTATAATATCTCGGAATTTCTTGTGTAAAAATTAGCAGTACTAAAAAAATTTCACGGTTACGCTCTCACCGTGTCTTGTAAATTTCTTTTACACTAATAAATCCTTAAAATAATAATATTTCTCAAAACTCATTATTTTTCCAAAATCATATTTTCCTCTACTATTATATTCCAACACTCCCCATAAAACGTTGAATATAACTTTCACAACTTATTAAATCTTTTATCTGCTTAATCGGTTGTGCACTGACCACTGTCAGGCCTCTCAAACAACAACACTCACAAACAACATTCAACAACATCATCATAATTATATCCCCAGGCAGATCATGCATCATAACAACATAATATACTACTGCAGATAATTAAAAGCAGATCAATCACTGATACACAGATAAACAACACATCGTAAACAACATAAACAATTAATCACAAACCACATATAAATCATATAAGTCACACTAAAAGCAAATAGTTATTTAGAAAATCCCTCAGGTAAGCTCCCCTTACCTCTTGAAGACTCAAACTAACGTTTCCAAACAATCTCCCGATTTGATCCGGTTTCCTCCGTCGGCTTAAATCAGTTAACTCGGTTGTTTCCTTCAAATGAATTGCAACCAAAATAAATCAAATCAACCCACAACATACTTAGTTCATGAGGGTTAGGTTTCGGCCAAGGACTGACTTTTAGGGTTCAAAATCCTTAAAATTTCTAATCATGGTTAAGTCATAGATTAATGGTCCTTAATTAACCTAAATCATGGATTAGTAATTAAACAACTAAGTTTCAAAATAAAAACTTCCTAACTCTCATATACTTATATTCGGCCTTGACAAGTTCATGGGGATAGGGTTTTTAGTTTGATAAACCAACTTGGATTTATTAAGCATACATACTAATAGCTTGATTACTAAGATCATTTATGAAAACTTTGAACAAAACTCATCTAGTTACAAGAACTAGGGTTTCGGCCTTGATGAAATCAATAGGTGAGAGTTTGATTTTTGATCTTCTATATACTTGGATACAAGAACTATCAAGGTATTTGAAGATTGAATCATGAATCAAGACATGAAAATGAAACAAAACCTATGAACACAACATTGACCTAGGTTCGGCCAAGTCGAGAAATCAGGGAAAGAAATTTCTAATGTTCTTATGCTTCTAGATGATGAAAATAGAGATGATTATAAGATCATATCAATTGGTGTCATGTCCAAAGGATTTTTATAGAATTAGTTATGAATTTTTGAATCTAGTTCCATGAACTTTGAATCTTATGAAGAACATGATGATCAAAGGCATAAACTCAAGAATCTTGTGAAGAGAAAAGCTTAGAATAGCAAGATTAAGAGAGACTACCTCTTGATTATCAAAGAAAAGGATGATCTTGATGATGTTCTTCACAAATTTCTCATGGTGTTCTTGAGAAACTTAGAGAAGAAGATAAACATGATGAGGGTTTAGAACAGTTTTAGTAATTTGGGTATATCTCTCAACATACTTGTCCGTTTTGGATGATCTTTATGTCGTTGGAAATAAGAGAGAAACATGAACAACTTTCATGTTGAAAGTTTTTCGATATTCAGAGCAGAAATTGGTCAGAATTGCTAGCCAAAATCTGACGAATTATGAACATTTATGAATGTTCTTGAAGTTCTTAAGACAAAAGCTTAACTTTGAGAGAAAAATGGCTTGAAAATGGAAATGAAACTTGCTTAAGTGAAGAAGACATGTTGGAGCCGTGGGTTTTGGGTAAGGTTTGGTCAAATTCTCCAATGGCATGACTTGTAATTGTCATAAAAAGATAAGGGTAAAATGGTCATTTCATAGCAAAAATTCACTTTGTCATAAATGCGCCATTATGGCCATTATGACACGGATAAGCTTGTCATAAATGCTCGCCAAGTCATTCAAATCCATCATCTCAGATACGTTGCCGACTCCGGGTTTCATCTGGCGCAGACTTTTCCTAGAGATATCTCGACGTATACGCCCGCAACAAATATAATATTTTAAATTTTTTACCAAAAATTTTCAAAACTTCCAGTATCGTAGAAAATACGATAAAAACATTTTTCATCTCGTTCACGAATTAAAATTAGGTCTTCTGAGCAGTAAACTTTTACTGTCAATGAAAACACAGAAAACGGCAGACCGGCTTCCGTCTGAATTTTCAACCAGAAACTTCCACGTAACCTTATGAAAATAAGTATAACAAGGAAATGACCTTGGTTTATCCAAAATCATTTTCTAAGTCTCGGATAAAAATATATATTTATAAATTTATTACCGTTATTACGAAGCAGCGAAAATCGGGGTGCTATAGGTGCTACACATTCATTTGTTTCACTTGAGTGTATGGATCATTTACATATGCCCGTTTCTCAACTACCATATACTTTGACAGTATCTACCCCTACCAGTGATCCTTTGATCACTATGTCTGTTTGCTTACAGTGTCCTATAGTTGTTGAAAATATGACATTTATGGTAGATCTCATCTATTTGCCTATGTAGCAGATAGACGTTATCCTTGGCATGGATTGGCTTTCGGCTAACCATGTAGTGTTAGACTGTGCCCGAAAGACCTTATGTTTTCTTGAGCCTTCTAGCATAGCATCTGCCAATGAAGGAACAACTATGAGGAGGGACGAGTCTCAGCAGTATGTGATGCTTTTCTCTTTGGAAGCTAAGGAGACTCCGAGTATGGATTCTTTACCTATCATGAGAGAGTTTCCTGAGGTTTTCCCTCCAGATGTTCCAGGTTTGGCACCAGAGAGGGAAGTGGAGTTTGCTATAAATCACATACCAGGGACCGGACCTATATCAGTAGCTCCTTATCGGATGTCACCAGTGGAGTTGGCAGAGTTGAAGAAACAGCTGGATGACATAATGAAGAAGGAATTCATCAGACCGAGTGTTTGATGATTCACCGGCAAGTGTACCGGGTCGTCGCAAGTAATAAAAATAAACACGGTAAGAATTTACCGAGGTCGAACTCGGGGATTGGGCTACCAATTCAACTAATCCGTGGGAAATCCGATGCGTTTGGTCAAGTAACAGAAGGTGGTTGAGAGAGAGATATTATGATCAAAAAAATTCAATTAACAAATCTAATAAAATAAATAACTAAAAATCTGAAATTAAAATGTCCAAGGTCACAAATCCACCTACCCAATATGCATTCCCAAGTGATGATGAATTCCTCCCTAAGTTCAATTACAATGTCAACCGGGACCCCTAAAATCTCCTATATCCACTGTCGTGCTCAATAGGACGTATTCGAAGATTGGATTAATTACTTACCAGGTATCATAATCCTAATCATCAAATTCTGTTAATTCGTGTTCCCTATAAGGTTGCACTAATCTCCTACCCACTGTCGTGCAGAATTCAATTAGTGATCCCAATTCAAGTTCTAAAACGCGAATCGCCGTTCAGCCTCAACACGTTTAACTAGTCAATCACGCTAGCATATGATCAACGCAATCAAATCAGAATTGGAAAACATCAATTGAGATAAGGGGAGAAAAACATACATCACATCGGATCTACACCGCCATGGGTGGCTTCATTGTTCCCTCAGATGAGGGGATTAGTTCCTCATGCTCATAGACAAACAATCGGACATAACCTCCATAACAAAATAAAATAAGAAAAAGGGAGACGCAGCTCCAGAGAAAACAAGGATTCGTAACTAAACTGATCTCAACAAGTGGAAAAACTTCGATCCCCCAATCTGATCTGAAACAGCTTATAAATAGGGATTCTGGCTCTCGGACGCTCGCGGGGCGAACCATATTTCGCGAGGCGAACCTTAGTTTTGGCGCGCTTTCAATTTGGATTCTCGTGAGGCGAGAGTGTGTTCGCGGGGCGAGTATTCAAACTTCAATCTCTCACAGCCGTGACCTTCATCACGGCTAGGACGTGATGGTCTCTGACTTCCAGGGTCTTCAAACTCTCGCGGGGCGAGACTTCAAACCTTAATCTGTCACAGCCGTGACCTTCATCACGGCTTAGCCGTGATGGTCTTTGTCTTGCAGGTCTTCATGATTCGCGTGGCGAGAATATTCTCGCGGGGCGAGACAGAATTGATGACGTTGCTGCTTAGCTGATCTTCATACTCGCGAGGCGAGCATCCACTTGCGGGGCGAGCATCTCCAGAATGGCAATTTCCACTATTTCTTGACTTTCCTTGACTCCCGGAGCTTCACTTCTAACCTGAAACAATAAAAAAAGACACAAAAAGTGTAATTCTATTCAAAATAGACTAAAAACTACTAAAAATGCATAGAATGAGTAAAAGTCTACTTAGGAACAAAACAAGGCCAAATTTGGGCGAAAACGAGATTGAACTCGAATAATTTGCACAAAAACCACAGTCCATCTAGTTATAAAACTAGATAAGCCAAAAGCTTATCAAAACACCCCAAACTTAAACCTTGCTTGTCCCCAAGCAAGCTAAAACTCCAAAACGACTCAAGACTTGGCAAGCTTAAGGGAATCAATCGATTTCGCACAAATTTCATGCACTCAAAACAGTTTTTCTCCAATGATTTCCCCCCTACATCAGTGTAATCCCCACATTCATTTACTTTAAACAATTGAGAACTTCATCATTCATGCAATCATTAATCTAAGTTGAGGATCAGAGTCACACACAAAAGGAAGATCACCAATTTCAAACAATTGCCTTCCTCACAAGGGTATGTAAAATTTCACTCATTCGCTCAATTTCGTCTAGGCTATCAACTTTTCCCTCAATTTCACATATCAAGAGCACTTCCCATGAATTTGATTTTCAGCTCAAAAATAGTTCCCACGAAAACATGCATGCAACATCAGAAGGTCTTTTAAAGGTTGTAATGGGGCCTGGCTAAGGGTAGGATATTTAAGGATGCTAGGATTAAGTCCCTAGGAACTAAGAGAGCATGAGAATTTAACGCATATTCTACTCAAATTCCTTTTTCCATTTTTCTTTCTGCCTCGGGTGACTACAGCCTTTTTCCTTGCTAATTTTTTTTTCCTGTTTTGCCCCTTTTCTTTTGGCAATTTTTTTTTATATTGCCTTGGGTTCCAACCTTTATTTTTCTTTTTCTCAACCCAAAATGACATATCACCTTGTAGCCACCCCAAACTTAGTTTCTCACAACCCTTCTCTTGCTAAGTGTCCATGCTCTCCTAATCCTAAGATTGGGTTAACATGGTTTTTTCAGATTTTGGCTTATAATATAGGGTCATTAAGAAACAATAGGCTAATTAGGCTCAATGTGGCTAACTAGGGAACATGCATTAGGGATGGTTCTTTTTAGGCCAAGTAGCTATTTCAAAGAAAATTGCCTAAATCATTTGATGCAACACATAAACATGCAAACCATGAAGAGATTCAAGCAAATCCGGGAAAGTGCAACTTAAAAGTGATTCACACAATCAAAAACAAAGTTGGAGGCTCAAATCCTCACCTGGACATTTTGCAAATTGTTTGACCGAGATACAATTCCTAGTGTGTGCACCCCCTCACCCCAAACTTGTCATAAATCAAGCAATCACAATAAACTTCTCAAAGTTCAATTTTCAATTTTTAAGTGGGGATCAAATTTTCTATTTTCAGAACCTAGGGGGAAATCATCGATGGTCAATATAATTCATGCAATCAATCTATGCTCAATTTAATTAAGATCCAACAAGCTTGCCGACACAACATTCATACAAAAACTCTTGATCTTCTCAAATTATTCAAGACTGACAAACAAAAACAAAAACAAAGACAAAAACAAAAACAAAAACAAGAGTGAGGAAAGGAGAGGGTGCTCCCTGATCGAGTTTCCATGGTTGCCTCCTCATCCAATTGGTCTCACGGGCTCCTTTCTGTTGCATAGCATCCTGGAAGAACTCCTGCAAATTAAAACCTTAAGTGCAGATTCACGGAGCGAGAGATCACTCGCGAGGCGAATCTGGAAAAATTGTTTTCACACTTTCCAGAATAACGAGGCGAGTAGTATCTCGCGAGGCGAATCTGGAATTCCAACAGATGATGATGCCCAGAATCGCGAGGCGAAAGTACACCTCGCGACGCGAGACAGAAATGAAAGCAAGCCTCTGAGATTCAGGGCTTCTGTCTCGCACGGCCACTGTGGATTCACGTGGCGAATCAAGCTTTTTATTATTATTATTATTATTATTATTATTATTATTATTATTATTATTTTATTTTATCTAAGAAAAGAAAATAACAAAAACTTAAAAATAATAAAGGATATCTAGCTTGGGTTGCCTCCCAAGTAGCGCTTGTTTAACGTCCCGAGCCTGACTTATTAAGAAACATCCACCTGGATCCCATAACTTGTGGCATAAAGGCCAAGAGATGCTCATCATATGAGATCCTGAGAACTAGTTGTATCCCAGTCAGATCCCAACACCCTACTGCCTCTAGTTGTTATGGCATTGCATTGGTTCTTAGGGTGGTTCTCGGTATCACCTGGGAGAGCGCCTGAGAGACACTCTTCTAGTTGCCTTGCGAGCTGACCCAACTTCTCTACTGCCGCATTCGCCTTTTCAAATGCTATATTTGCCCTCTCAAGACTCAACTCCCAAGGTTGTTGTTGTTGGGCCATCTTATCAATTGCCGCATTTGTCCTCTCAAGAGCCAACTCCCAAGGTTCTCTTCCACCATCCTGTTGAGGTTGTTGTTGCCAATTCTGTTGAGGTTGTGGCTGCCAAGCTAGATCATCGTCAGCATTACTCCAAGTGAAACCTGGATGGTCTCCCTTCATATCACCCCAATACTGATTCTGACTCTGATAGTTGTCCTGGGGCACGCTGTCATAGAAATTATGGCATGAGTCCACATATTCTTGAGAGAAGTAGAACGGACAGCTCCAAGTGTCATGGTCTCCATTACAATTTTCGCAACCCGGAAGCATTCCCTCGTGGTCCACATTCACCCTCTTGTTCCAAGACAAAGCCTCATTCTGCATCTTCAACGGTCTATTTTGCTCTAGAATGGCTTCTATTGTTGCAGAACTGAATCCACTTAAGGTTTCCCAACCACGGTTGTAATCATTGTACGCCATCTCCTCCAATGATGCCCACCCATCCATTCAAGCCTCTTTCGCTCTCTGCTTCTTTCCTTAAGCGCTCCTCGGTCTTGGTGATCTCGGTATCAAATAGCAAGTCCTCTTGTGGGAGGGTACCTCGCATACAAAAACAAGGCAAGACCAAGTGGAATCAAAGAAGTAGAGAGATAATAGTAAATAAAAATAAAAATAAAAATAAAAACAACTTAACCAAATAATCAAACTTCCCTAAAAATTGGGAAAATTGGTTGTGCCAATCCCCGGCAACGGCGCCAAAAACTTGATGATTCACCGGCAAGTGTACCGGGTCGTCGCAAGTAATAAAAATAAACACGGTAAGAATTTACCGAGGTCGAACTCAGGGATTGGGCTACCAATTCGACTAATTCGTGGGAAATCCGATGCGTTTGGTCAAGTAACAGAAGGTGGTTGAGAGAGAGATATTAGGATAAAAAAAATTCAATTAACAAATCTAATAAAATAAATAACTAAAAATCTGAAATTAAAATGTCCAAGGTCACAAATCCACCTACCCAATATGCATTCCCAAGTGATGATGAATTCCTCCCTAAGTTCAATTACAATGTCAACCGGGACCCCTAAATTCTCCTATATCCACTGTCGTGCTCAATAGGACGTATTCGAATATTGGATTAATTACTTACTAGGTATCATAATCCTAATCATCAAATTCTGTTAATTCGTGTTCCCTATAAGGTTGCACTAATCTCCTACCCACTGCCGTGCATAATTCAATTAATGATCCCAATTCAAGTTCTAAAACGCGAATCGCCGTTCAGCCTCAACACGTTTAACTAGTCAATCACGCTAGCATATGATCAACGCAATCAAATCAGAATCGGAAAACATCAATTGAGATAAGGGGAGAAAAACATGCATCACATCGGATCTACACCGCCATGGGTGGCTTCATTGTTCCCTCAGACGAGGGGATTAGTTCCTCATGCTCATAGACAAACAATCGGACATAACCTCCATAACAAAATATAATAAGAAAAAGGGAGACGCAGCTCCAGAGAAAACAAGGATTCGTAACTAAACTGATCTCAACAAGTGGAAAAACTTTGATCCCCCAATCTGATCTGAAACAGCTTATAAATAGGGATTCTGGTTCTCGGACGCTCGCGGGGCGAACCATATTTCTCGAGGCGAACATTAGTTTTGGCGCGCTTTCAATTTGGATTCTCGCGAGGCGAGAGTGTATTCGCGGGGCGAGTATTCAAACTTCAATCTCTCACAGCCGTGACCTACATCACGGCTAGGACATGATGGTCTCTGACTTCCAGGGTCTTCAAACTCTCGCGGGGCGAGATACTTCTCGCGGGGCGAGACTTCAAACCTTAATCTGTCACAGCCATGACCTTCATCACGGCTTAGCCGTGATGGTCTCTGTCTTGCAGGTCTTCATGATTCGCGTGGCGAGAATATTCTCGCGGGGCGAGACAGAATTGATGACGTTGCTGCTTAGCTGATCTTCATACTCGCGAGGCGAGCATCCACTCGCGGGGCGAGCATCTCCAGAATGGCAATTTCCACTATTTCTTGACTTTCCTTGACTCCCGGAGCTTCACTTCTAACCTGAAACAATAAAAAAAGACACAAAAAGCGTAATTCTATTCAAAATAGACTAAAAACTACTAAAAATGCCTAGAACGAATAAAAGTCTACTTAGGAACAAAACAAGGCCAAATTTGGGCGAAAACGAGATTGAACTCGAATAATTTGCACAAAAACCACAGTCCATCTAGTTATAAAACTAGATAAGCCAAAGGCTTATCAGTGTTTCGCCTTGGGGAGCACCGATATTGCTTGTTATGAAAAAGGACGGAAGTTCTAGGTTGTGCATGGATTATAGGTAGTTGAATAAAGTTACAATCAAGAACAAATATCCGTTGCCTAGGATAGATGATCTGATGGATCAGTTGAAGGGAGCTTCGGTGATTTCCAAGATAGATTTAAGATCAGGATACCATCATATTAGGGTGAAGAAGTAGGATATACCTAAGACCGCTTTCAGGACGAGGTATGAACACTATGAGTACCTAGTTATGCCTTTTGGTGTAACTAATGCTCCAGCGGTGTTCATGGATTACATGAACATAATCTTTAGACCATTCCTCGATAAGTTTGTGGTGGTGTTTATAGATGATATTCTCATCTATTCTCGTAGCAGGGAAGAGCACGAGGAACATCTGAGAGTGGTGTTACAGGTGTTGAGAGATAGGCAGTTGTATGATAAGCTATCCAATTGTGAATTTTGGTTAGAGGAAGTATAGTTTCTAGGGCATATAATCGACAAGGAAGGGATAGCTGTTGATCCAGTTAAGGTAGAGGCAGTGATTAAGGGGGAGAGGCCTAAGTCAGTAAGTGAGGTGAGAAGTTTTCTAGAATTAGCCGGGTATTACAGGAGGTTTATCGAGGGTTTCTCGAAGATGGTGTTGCCTATGACGCAGTTAACGAGAAAGGGTACAACGTTTGTCTGGATAGAGAAGTGTGAGGAGAGCTTTCAGAAGCTCAAGGAGAAGTTGACTACATCTCCAGTGCTGACGTTACCAGATCCATTGGGACAATTTGACACGTACTGTGACGCGTCATATCAAGGTTTGGGATGCGTTTTGATGCAAGAGGGAAGAGTTGTGGCTTATGCTTCCCGTCAGTTGAGGGTTCATGAAAGGAATTACCCAACCCATGATCTGGAGTTAGCAGCCATAGTGTTCGAATTAAAGATATGGCGACACTATCTTTATGGGGCTAAGTTCAATGTGTTCAGCGATCACAAGAGTTTAAAGTATTTGTTTGACCGGAAGGAGCTGAACATGTGGCAACGTAGATGGATGGAATTCATTAAGGACTATGAGTTTGATCTTCAATACCATCCAGGGAAGGCTAATGTTGTGGTGGATGCACTAAGTCGGAAATCCTTACACGTATCCGAAATGATGGTAAAAGAGATGGAGTTGCTTAAACAGTTTAGAGATTTGAACCTAGGTATGGATTTGACTGAGGATAGAATATGCTTAGGTATGATCACCATCAGTAGTGAGTTTTTGAGAGGTCTTAAGGTTAAACAGGGTCAAGATGAATACTTTATAGAGGTCAGTCGAGGCATAGATGGGGGCAAGGTGTCAGAGTTTAGGAGAGGATCAGATGGGGTGTTAAGGTTTAGAGATCGGATATGTATGCCAGAGGACTTAGAGATTAGGAAGATGATCTTAGAGGAGGCACATAAAAGTAAGCTGAGTTTTCACCCAAGAGCCACCAAGATGTACCAAGACATGAAGAAGATGTTTTGGTGGCCAAAGATGAAGAAAGAAGTGGCGGAGTATGTTCTATCATGTCTGGTGTGTCAGAAATATAAGATAGAGCATCAGAAGCCCACAGGGTTGTTGCAGTCCTTGGATATCCCAGAGTGGAAGTGGGATAGCATAGCGATGGACTTTGTGGTTGGATTGCCATGAACTCCGAAGAGGTTTGATACGATTTGGATTATCATTGATAGGTTGACGAAGTGTGCTCACTTCTTACCTATTGGTGAGAGTTATAGTCTTGAAAGGTTGACCCACATCTACATCAAGGAAGTAGTGAGGTTGCATGGTGTGCTGTCGATTATTGTCTCCGAACGAAATCCTAGATTTATATCTAGATTTTGGAGGCAGTTACACAATGCTTTGGGGACAAAGTTGAGGATGTGTTCTGCTTATCATCCTCAGACGAATGGACAATCAGAGAGAACGATTCAGTCATTGGAGGATCTTTTAAGAGCCTGTGTGTTGGAACATGTGGGCAGTTGGGATGAGTTCCTACCTTTGATTGAGTTCACATACAATAACAATTTCCACAGCAGCATCGGGATGGCGCAATATGAGGCTCTGTATGGGAGAAAGTGTAGGACTCCGTTGTGTTGGTATGAGACTGGCGAGAGCCAAGTGTTAGGTCCTGATATGGTACAGCAAACAACAGAACAAGTTAGGAAGATAAGAGAGAAAATGAAGGAAGCCTAGGATCGGCAGAGAAGCTACGGTAACAAGAGGAGGAGACCCTTAGAGTTCCAAGAAGGTGATCACGTGTTCTTGAGAGTCACCCCGAATACCGGAATTGGCAGAGCTATAAAGTCTAGAAAGCTCAACCCCCCCCGGATTCATTGGACCATTTCAGATTCTTCAACGAATTGGTCCAGTAGCTTGCCAGATAGCCTTATCGCCTTATCTTTCCAACCTTCACGATGTCATTGAGCCTGAGTTCATACAACTCCGAGAGACTCTAGAATATGAGGCTTTACCATCTAAGATTGTAGATAGAAGGATTAAAGAACTCCGTGGTAAACAGATTCCCCTGGTCAAGGTCATATGGGATAGTGTCACAGGAGATGCTACTTGGGAGTGTGAGGCAGAAATTCAGTAGTAGTACCCCCATTTGTTTTCATGTATGTAAATTCCGAGGACGGAATTTCTTTTAAGGGGGGTAGAAATATAACATCCGTTATTTTATGCATGGTTAATGTATGAGGGTTAGGGTTAGGACTTGGATTATATAGCTGGGATGTGGTTTGAGGCATAGAGACCCTTGCTTGGCAGGCACACAACCTTTTCGAGTGAGTTTGAACGTAGAAACAAAATTAGGTTTTCCCGATTAGCATCTTTGAGACATCTGAGTGTGAAATAAGAAATTTGGAGTTAGGAATGAGATTAGACCTGTTTGATGGTTTGAAGCTGTTTATTAGGTCTTGATGAGCCTATATCTCAAATTTGAGGTCAATCGGACGTCGAACGGGTCAAGAACGTAAAGAAACACAAACCGAGCGTTTTGTGATCGATTAATTAACGGAAAGTCGGAATATTAATTTAGGTCGGTCCTGAGTACAATAGGTCTTAGGATTAACCTAAAATAATTATAGAAAAATATTCCATAAATAGGTTACACGGGAAGATGCGAAAGAAAACACCCAATTGTGCCGACGGAACAACACCCAGTGATACATGTCGTTACCAGGAGGAAGGTGGCGATGGTGACGCCACCTCACATTCCACCTAACCCTTTTGCATGTGTGACACCTAAACCTTTTGCATGTATGACACCTAACCCTTTTGCATGTGTGACACCTAACCCTTTTTACATGTGTGACACCAAACTCCTTTGCATGAATGACACCTATCTCCACTACCCCTTTTGCATGCATGACACTTGTCTTCCCACTAACTTATCAAAACCTACCTAAATTCATCGATAAAAGCAAAATAAAAAAAGTGACTTCATTTTTCCTCCTCCAGCCTCATTTCACTCATCCTTCGATAGCCAATTTCATTCCCTCACCTCTGCATGTGTTGGCTGAATAGTTAAGTGAAGGAAAGAACAAGTTGCACACTCATTCACACCCAAAAACTCATCTTATCATGTTTCTTTAAAACCATCCCGTCACCTTCTTCCACTGTTGGATCGTGTTGAAATTTAATAGAGAGGTTCTAGGCTAGTATTTCTTCACATCCAACGGTTAAAAGTTCTGTACGTTCCCCAGAGTGAGAGTTATTCAACTCAGAAAAAGGAGATAAGCTCAACCCGAGTAGCTCCTGACCAGTCACCTTGGGAGGTTCATCCGAGGCTTATCCACCATTGGATCGAGCTGAAATTTTTGGAGAACGTAAGGAAATGGTATCTCGTTGATTCACCATTCACTTTTGTAAATAAATGTCTGGGTTGTGAGAGATAGAGCCAAAACAGTGGCAGATTTTAGGGTGTTTGTTGCAGATTCTAAGTTCCTTACAAGGTGTTGTTCACAATGTGGTTTCTTAGGTGGACTTTCGGAGACTCGGGGGCCTAGGTCCGTGTGAGGCAAAATCGTGAGGAGTAGAGGATGAGTAATTTCGTATCGTCTAGGTCATCGTACGAGTCTCCAGGTGGGGGAAAGAAATTATTTAACGTCGGAAACGGCACGGTGAGGTTTAATTCAATTATGGCGTAAGGCAACCCAAATCCTACATGATTGCGAGTAACAGACAATGTCCATATCACGCAAGGGACTACTTAGTAGAACTCGTGATGATATAGAGTTTGTGCGTTTATCACCGTTATGTTTATTATATATTATTTTATTATTTTATGATTGTCTGCTTGGATGATTTGACTGGTTGAATTGATGTTGATAACTGCTGGATGATGATGTTATGAGTTGTGATTATTTTATAAGCATGATATATTATTATTTTAATTAGATTTTGATAATGATTATTAGTTTGGAAATGATGATTTTATGACATGTTAGTAATGATGATGCTATGACATGATGATATTATGGTATGATGTGTTGAGTGTTATAATTGTGATTAGAGTTTGAGTAAATGATAAGTTATATCGAGACATGAGGATGTATTGGGGAATTTATGTTATATGTGTTAGTAGTGCCTAACTGAAACGATTCCTGAGAAATGATGACAATGAGATTGATGAGATAATATTTTATTGAGGTTACCTATGAGATTATGATGAGCAGCTAGGGCACTAGGGGGTGACCTGAAACATGGTCTGTGATATAGTGGACCTGAAACATGGTCGTGTGGGGTCTATGCCTCGAAGGGAGAATTCCTGGGGATAGGCTAACGGCGGACCGTCCCAGACATGATTTCATTTTAGTTGTAGCTATAGTTCAAGCGTTGCATGAGCACCATGGCCAGGGTTCAGAGGTGTGCACCGGATTGTGCAACTATAGTGCCATTGCTTTGCATGGGCTTCCTCCATCCGCGGACGAGGATGTGCGCCGAGGACTCTGGGACGTGTCGATTTATTGATGTGATATCCGGATATGGCCGATACCTGATGAGATGATTCATACAGCATTTGCATTACATCATGATGGAGGGTAGAGGAAAGATCCTAGATGTGGATTGAGGATGATTGTGTTTTATTTATGTATACTCTTGGAGATGGATGTTTAGTGTGTCGTTATTTGCTAAACCCTTTCCACGTTTGACGTTATATTGTTTCTTATCCTTTTTCCTTTTGTTGATGGGTATGTTTTATTTATGTGATCGCTTTAAGAAGACTCGGTGGAGAAGCCAGCTATGGAGGAACTAGATGGAACCCCTTATGAGCCAGATACTGGAGGACGAGCATTGGACCCGAGTAGTTGAGTAGAGAGACTACGGCCAATGCGTCTTTTTGAGGCGTTTTATCTTTTGTTGTTTATATTAGTTTGTACCTATTGGGATCCTACTGAAGGGATTCCCTCTACTGTACTGCATCAGGATATGATGTGTATATGTTATGCATGTGTGTATATATGTTGTTTATATTTTAAGTTCAAATTTTTATGCCGTTTTAATATATACACTTAACGATAATAACACGATTAGGTCCTAAACATTATGGGTTTTCATTAATGGGATATCGGGGCGTCTCACGGACCGCGTCTCGCTGATGCTAAGTCCAGCATGATCGTGCTCAAGGGGGTGCACGACCAGGTTCAGGTGCAGCCTCTACATATTGGCACAGAAATCGAGGGTTACGTTTTAACCCTATTTTTTGTGGTTGCTACTACCCTAGTGCGGCAACTACTGTTGCATTCCCTCTTTCTCACATACTCTGTGCATTCCTTGAGTATTGGAGACCCTTAGGAACAATTCTGTCACCTGTGCCAATCAGGAATAGGTAATGGTTCCCTACCCTTCTGTTTCTCATTCTTGTTTAGAATTGGAAACTGAGTTGTTTATGTTCTTGTTTGACCAAGACTTGATTGGGATTGAGCCGCTCAAAGGGACAGAACCGGTTTGCTGTTAGGAGCTTATGTTGGAACCTTCAATCCACATATGGGGAGAAGGGTAGTGTATTCACTTGGCATTAGGGGTTGTGTAAGGAAAAGGGGTTCTCATGACCCCAGTTTGTTATGTATGATTGTATGATTAATATGTTAGTTTGATTGGTTGTGATAACATGTTCTTGGTATATGTTTCATTACTATTTTGGGTTGTTTATGAAGTTGACACCATGATTATCCTTGTTGGTATGTTGTTGATTGGATGATTGACTTATGGCTGTTGTAATGATGAGTTATTAAACCTTAAAACATGATGTTAACTGACCTAGGAATTAATGGATTGAAAACCCTAAAATTTGGTTATGAACTCGGTACCAGTTTCTGCCCAGAACAGTGTTGTCGTGCATTAAGCACGGTCATGCTGACAGGGAGCACGGTCGTGCTCCCGGTTTGAATTCTGGAAAATGGCTGCGCAATGAGCACGATCGTGCAGCAGAGGAGCACGACCATGTAGCTGAGCACGACCGTGCTTCACTTATGTAACCAGCACGGCCGTGCAGTCTAACACCCTGATTTTCACTGCTTTCTAATATCGGTATTAAATATATAAATGATTATATTTTTATCCGAGAATTAGAAAATGATTTTGGATAAACCAATGTCATTTCCATGTTATAATTGATATCATAAGGTTGCGATGAAATTTTCGGTTGAAAATTCAGTCGGAACCCGGTCCGTGTTTTCACCGACAGTACAAGTTTACTGATCAAAAAACCTAATTTTGACTCGTGAATGAAATGGTTAGATTTTATATTCCGTTTCCAATGATATGGGGTATTTTGAAAAATTTCAAAATAAATAAGTTATTATGATTATTCGGGCTTAAAACCCTAATCGGGATATCGACGGAGTCGAGAATGGATGTGCAAAGTTAGAACTGGACGTGGGAGGAGCTGAGCCATGGAGTGAGTCACCACCATGACTCACCAAGCATTTATGAAACATTAAATGCAAGTAATCATGTCATTTATGTAAAAAGACCAAAATGCCCTTACTTAACCTAACCTACCTTAGTTAAAAGTTAACCATGGTTAAAGCAAGACAAGTACAAATTTGCTTCTTCATTTTTTATGTGGTCCAAAACTCAGTCACACCTCCTTCAACCATGACCACTCAATTGCAATGATGACTTTGGGTGTGAAATGACCATTTTACCCTTGAATTACCATGGTTATTACAAGCTTTGCCTTTACAATTTTGGCCCAAAATACCCTCCCCCACACGACTCCCTTCACTTATCACCACACTTAGACAATTTTCCATCATTTTGTGTCTTCTTCTTCATCCAAAAATACCACTTTCTCTTAAGAACTCTAAGAACACACATTGATGTTCAAACTCGCCGAAACTATACCATAATTCTGACCCTTTTCTGTTCTCAAACTCGAAAAACTTTCTACGTGAAAGTTGTCCCTCTTCCTCTATTCTTTTTCAAATAAGCTAAAGATCATAAAAAACGGATAAGTATATCGGGAGATATTCTCAAATTACCGAAACAGCTCAAAATCTTCATCTTCCTCACTTTTCTCTCAATTTCTCTCAAGAACACTTAGTGATTTTTGTGAAGAACTTGATCATCTTTATCACTTATTCATCAACAAGAGATAGAATCTTTCTCTCCATGATCAATCATGTCTTCGTCTTCATTGATTTTCTTGTTTCAAGCCATGATTATCATGTTTTCAATTCTTAGATCTAGAACTTTAAAAATCTCTATAAAATTGTAGAAAAATCCAATGAACTTGAAACCAATTTCTATGATCTTGTGATCATGTATATGTTTGTTATCTAGAAGCATGTGATCAACAAAAATTTCTTCCTATTCCTTCTATGCTTGGCCGAACCTACCCCTAGATGGGAGAGGAAAGATTTTTATTTCAACTTTCTTTAAATGATGATTGATTAATGATCTCTAATTCATTTTGTTGTTGACTCAAGTGATTAGAAGATCAAATCATATCCTAAACTATTTTTGTTGTTAAGGCCGAAAATCTTAACTTTGTGGTTAAGATGATTTTGATTCACTTTTTGTTAAATGAACCTTGTTTATGTATTAATCTTACTTAAGGATCATTGATCCATGAGTTGTTGAAATTTTAAAGTTCCTAGCCTTTTGTTCTTGACAAGGCCGAAACCCAAACTTTTTAGATTTAGTTTGTTTTGTTTGTTGTTTGTTAATTTTGATTGTAATTCGATGTGAAGGATCAAATCGGTAAGCTGTGTCACCGGAACCGGAATCAAAGACTTTGTGGACTCAAATTGGTAACTTCAAGAGGTAAGGGGAGCTTACCTGAGGGATTTGAGATAGCCACATGCTATCTATGTGTTGTCTGTGTATTATCTGGGTGTTTATCTACTTTAAGTTGATTACTGTTTTGTTTAACTATATGGTTATGTGATGTGATGTGATGTGGTTAGATGGTTATATGACTAAAACTGTGATATGGTTATATTTGTGATGCATGTTATATCCGTGAAGTATGCTTTATCTATGATCTGTACTGAATATCTGTTATTGATTGCTGGAGTGTGAAACCTGACAGTAGTCAGAGTTTAATTAATTCGGAAGATTAAAAACTTGTTAAGTTTACACAAATAATCCAAGTGATTTAATAGTGTAAAAGTGGAAAAATAATATTTTATTGATTTTCCGACGATTGATGAGTCATTAGTGCCAGGGAGGGCGTAACCGTGAAAATATTTCACTGGTGCTAGTTTTAGCAAAATATATTTCACAATAATGGAAAAGAGTATTTGGAATAATTAAGTGACAAAAATAATTTAATTAGAATTTTAAATAAATATTTTCAGTTAAAAAGCCATTTTGGCATTTTTGTGAAGAAAATGAGAAAAATATTTTAATTATTTTTAAGTTGAATTATGAAAAGGTTATTAGAAAATTGATATAATTTTCTTCAAAATAAATATTTTCAAGTGTGAAAATACTTTAGTAAAGGGAAATATTTATTCTTGACTTAAACGTATTTTAAAAGATTCATAAAATGATTTTGACAGAAATGAATTTCGGAACTTGGTTTTGATGAGTTGTTTTTCACATAAAGAAAATTGTGTTTGAAAGTGGAAGTTGTGAGGACCTAGATAACCGAAACCATCAGGCTAGTATTCCTAGAAGTAAGTAAGTAGACTACATGTCCTGTATGTGTCGTGGGTTAAAGTCCCAGTTGACACATTTGAAATCTGTGTCCTATGTGTCATGGGTTAGAGTTCCAGTTGGCACAGTTGAATTCATATTCAATGTGTTGTGGGTTAGAGTCCTAGTTAACATATTTGAATCTCCGTTCGGTGTGTTGTGGGTAAGAGTCGCATTTAACACATTTGAGTCTTTGATGTGTGTGTCGAGGGTTAGAGTCCCTAGTCACACATATGAATATCTGTTGTGTCGAGGGTTAGAGTCCCAGAGTCCCTAGTCACACATATGAATATCTGTTGTGTTGAGGGTTAGAGTCCCTAGTCACATGTTTTGTGTGTCGTGGGTTAGAGTCCCAAGTCACACAATTGAATCTTTGTTTTGTGTATCGGGGGTTAGAGTACCAAGTAACACAGTTGAATCTCTGTTTTGTGTGTCGTGGGTTAAAGTCCCAGATTGACACGTTTTGATTTCGTGTCCGGTGGTGAGAATGAATGAAAGAGATAAGTAAGAAAAATGAATATTAGGGCTCGTTTGTTGGTCAGGATAGGATAGGGGCGGATAGGATAAGGGAGCAGGATAGGAGTAGGATATGATATGAGCAGGATAAGTTGTTATCCTATCCGACGTTTGGTGTCCACCAAATAACCAACTGGATAGCATTATAATTTTAGTACGAATTTTTAAATTTTCGTTTTTGTTATGAATGTTTTCATATTTTATTAGATTTTAGTTTTTTATAATTTTTATTTTTTAAGATTATAAAAAAAGACAAAATTGTCCTTGTGATAAAATTACATATAATATTTTAAAATTTAAAATATTGTTTAGCTTAAATTAATTTTGTTATAATTTTAAATATTCATTTTTAGTTTTTACTTTACATATAGTTAAATTATTAGAATTTTTTTTCTTCAGTTTTTTAAAATAATGTGAAGTAACAAAATCAGCCTTGTGAAAAAATAAAAATAATTTTTTAAATTAATTACTAATATTTTTATTATTTTATGTTTTATGATACCTTTTTTGGTAACCATATTATTTTTTATTATACTTTAATTATTTTATATATAAAATATTTTTATACTTTATTATACTATAAATCACCTTATCCTATCCTGTTCAGTTCTAACCCAGCTCCCCCCTCAGGATAGAATTTTAACTAGATGGACAGGATATGATAGGTGACAGGATTGGTTTATCCTATCTTGCTGGCTCACCAAACAATAGTTTCAAACAGGATATGATAGCTTATCCTATCATGTCTCTCTTATCCTGACCACCAAACGAGCCCTTAAGGTTGGGTGATGGATGGGGAAGTTTCTTGTAACTTTATAAATTGTGATGAATGTCAGGTATGAGACCTTGTGGACTTAATTATTACTCTGTGATTATTGTTTACATATTGTGGATATCATGAATATGTTGTTTTGTGTTTTTATGCATGTGGATATCTTATTAAAATCCATATATTGGCATCTCACCCTTACAAATATATCAGGTTCTTCTGGTAATTGTCGTTGTATCTTGGGATACTAGTACAGATGAAGCGAAGGAGTTCTTTAAGTCACTTGCGGACTTAGATTCTAGATGCTTGAAGAAGTATGTTTGTGGGAAAGACCACGGGGGTGTTCCCAATAATGTCTTGTAGAGCGACCAGCTTAGGAGTCTTGTTTTGGGTTTTATGTTGAAAAGGTCGGTAACTGTGATGTTGTAATATTATCTTTGTTTTAAGTTTCTCTTTTTGGAAATTGAGACCTTTTGAAGATAAAAACAGTATGCTTTGGTGACTTCTTTAAGAATATGACTTTACTATTTATTGTATGTATTAAGGTGTTCTAGAGTTATTCGCAGAATTTTTTACACCCGAGTTTTCTGACCTCAAATAAATAAATTTTCCAAAAGTAACCAGCAAATTCCTTTTAATTTTATTTCTGCACATGTTCACAAAGTAATGCCCAAGGGGGGTGCAGCACGGTCGTGCAGGGGACAAGCACGCCCGTGCTTCCCCTCAAGACAGAGAACATAATTAAGGACTTAAAGGGTTTTTAACCCCAATCTTCCCCAACGATGCTAAGCTGACATGATTAATCAATTATAAAGATTAAATAACTCGGTTAATGATTAATGAAGATAATTAATGATGATAAGATGTTTAAGTTGGTAACCGTTGGGTTATCGCATGTTGATAGCTATGGTGCTTATTGGCCAAAGTGGCCTCGATGCTTATTGGTCGAGGTGTTGATGATGTTAAGTCTAGGGTGCTTATTGGCCCGAGCAAAGGAGGTGGTTGTTGTTGTGCCATGCATAGAGCACTGGAGTTGATGGTTGAGGGGGAGGTTCGACATAGGGGAGATCCCCCGAGAGTATGGTGATCTGGCCATCCACGGTAGGTCACCCAAGGTTTGGTGACCGCGACCCCCAGTGATGAGGCATCCATGGTTTGATGTGTTGGCTATCCATGGGGTTCACTCGAGGTTCGGTGAACTGCCGGTGTTGGTGCTTCTATGGCCAATACGGGTATGTAACTCCGAAGTCGTTCATCCTGAGTTAGTTGGATCCACATGCATAATGGAGTAGCGGAGTAGTCTTGCATTGCACTGCATAGCATACTTGATTATGATGATGATTGATGTTATGATATATAAATGTTGATGTATGCTAGATGTTGCCATGCTTGTGTGTTTACCTTACTTCCTATCTCCATGCCGTATTTGTTTACATGATTCTTACTCCCTGTTTTCTGTTTGTTTGTTTGGCATGTTTGACTTCATGCAGAGGATGGCGAGCATTCTGGAGAGGATTGACTCTGAGGAGCCACCGCTCATAGTTAGGATTTCCCTTTTGTCTAGCAGTTGTATTCCGATATGTACAGAACGGTTATACCAGCTCTATTGTGACATCGGGTTGGGACGTTTGTTATTGTTTTATTTGTTTTGGATTTGGTTTAATTCTTTTCCGCATTTGAGAACTCGTTCATGTGGGACTTTCTACCCATGGACAATGCTTTATATCAAATGTTTTTCAGTAAATACATGATGTATTTTTCAGATTTGTCCTTTTATTACTTTTTAACATGGTGGGTAGCAGGGTGTCATAGATAACATGTTCCATTGACGAGCTACAACATTTTTGTGTCCTTCAAATAGCCCATTTGCTAGTGGCATGTTTCTTATATCAACTCACTTCCTTTTGGAATATCCCTTCAAACCACCCATGGTAATCCGACAACACACTTTATGAATATGTATAACTACTGTTTTAATATACATGTCTATAGTTTCTGAGCGCGCACACACAATATATATATATATATATATATATATATATATATATATATATATATATATATATATATATATATATATATATATATATATATTACTATACATTACTACACATAAAATTTAATTTTGATATAGTGATACTGTATAGTAAAATATAGAGCAGATCTGATATTTGTTTGGTCATGGTGTGCTCACACTGATGAAGAATACCATAAATTATGAGCTAACACACTCTCAGTTGTCTAACTTGGATTAGTTATGGTGAACTTTTATATTGATAACTTCGCTTTTTGGTTATTCATTTGATTTTAGATTCTCTGGCTAAAACCAAAACCATAAATTAGAAAGTATTCATGGATTACAAAGATGAAAATGGATTCTATCCATTCAATTTCTTTTTTTCTTTTTTCATCCACAATTACAGCCCTACATTATGCAATAAATTAGAATATTTCTAGATCTTAGGTGTGAATGGTTGGATCTTAGGCCAGTTTTTTTTTAATGATTTTATATGTTTTTGTATGCTAAACTTTCATAATTTCTTAAATTTGGTTAGACATTAGATTTTTAATTCAAGTTTTTTATTTTGCAGAATGTAAGGCTATTATTGTGGATCAAAAAAGAATAAATAGAAATTGAATGGAGAGAATCCATTTTTCTCTTTGTAAACAATGAATAATCTTTAATTTATTCTAGTAGTTTTACCTAGAATATCTAAAAGCAAATCATGAAAAACCAAATACAATGAGATCAATATAAAAGTTCATAATAATTAATTCAAGTTACACAAGTGAGAGTGCATTGGCTCATAATTTATGGAATTCTTTATCAATAACCAAACAAACTTCAGATATGTCCTATAGTTTGTGTAATATAATTCGTTAATAGTATAAAAATTGTATTGTGTGTGTGTATATATATATATATTTTTTGGTTTGGTACTCACCCTAATTAGTCCTTGTGACCGAGTGAGCCCTCGAAGTATCCCACGGCTTAGATCCTTTGGACCCGCTATGGGACTAATCTTTGAGTCGTCCGCACAGTTAGTAAAGCCTGGCCAAGGGTTGTTGCATACCCAATTATCGAACTCGGGTAGAGCCCGAACGATTCGCCCTTAAGAAGCAGTGTGTTAACCACTTGCACTCAACCACTTGGTTGTATATATATATATTTATATATATATATATATATATATATATATATATATAAATATATATATATATATATGCGCTCACAGAAATTGTAGACATGTATATTAAAACAGAAGTTATACAAATTCATAAGTATGTTGAGGAACTACCATGGTGGTTGAAGGGATATTTCTAAAGGAAGTGAATTGATAGATGAAACACGCCTCCGGCATATTGGCTACCCAAAGGGCCTGATATTGTAGCTTACCAATGGAACTTGTTATCAATGACTGGGCCAGAATGTAACACCCCCACTAGGTATTACTACGTAACACATGCTGAAGTAAATTAAAAGATAATTTACTGGTTGCTTTCAAAAAATTGTTTTCTTTTAAGTCAGAAAACTGTGGTATAAAATTTTTCTTTAAGGATAACTCTGAAATCCATAATACATACTTTTAAAACGTAAGGTCACATTTGTAACAAAGTTACCATGACATACAACATTTCTCTAAGTTTCCATTTTCGAAAGAAAAAGTTTAAACTACAGATGGATGTATATAACACTACATTTACCGACCTCTTTAGATATACAACCCAACTCAGACTCCTAAGCTGGTCATTCTATCAAATATTCATTGGAGAGACCCCCAATCAGAATACTTTCCCAACCTCTAACACTAGGTCTTCAAGTGACTTAGAAAGACTCCTCTGCAACATCGGTACTAGAGTACCAAGGTACTACAGTAAAACCCGAAAAGACCTGATATAACTGTAAGAGTGAGACACCGGCAAATGGATATATCATACAACAACCACACACATGATACATACAACACCTTGGCATATTAACATTACTAATAGGTAAACAACAAGTATTATTTCAGTGGGTCTCATACCCGAATCAATCAATTTTAAAAAGATAATGCATGACACTTCAATCATCAGGCTCTAAACTTAATCTCATGCAATACCATCACCGTTTTATCATTAAGAAAGAAAGAGTTGATCAGGCTCATATGCCGCATTGGCAAGTTGTCTCCGTCACCTCATGCACCCGGATCAACATCATCACGAATCCCTTATAACGGCCATTCGGATGTATACCTCATCGAATACCACATCTTAAGCGGGTATTCGGTTAACTCAAGCACGTCTGCTAAGGGGAAATGCATATGAATAAAAGAATTTTCATTAACAAGACTTTTGTTTGAGTTCACTCTTTTCCGTTGTCGAAGCCCAAGGCTAACGACTATTCACAATTTCAGCACTTGAAAATCAATAACACAGGACGCGCAGTCTGAGTGCTCAATCACAACACCTTAGACCGATGCTGCAGTCCAAGGTTGTGGTCGTAGAAACAATTATAATTTTATCCATGTTTTATTTCAACATGATAAAGACTCCTAGCCCGTAACAATGAAATTAGGACACATAGTCCTCAATTCCAAGATTTGGACTCCTAGCCCATAATATCACGAATAGGACCCTTGGTCCATAATTTTTGACACGGATCCCAGATCACATGCTGACAGCTGAATACTAGAGGCGACGTCTCGCGAACTAGATTCTCTTTCTCATGTGCTTACTTTTCGCTCAGTGAAAATCAAAAACCAAAACAAAACCTCGGTCACTTATCCAAGTAACAGGAACGTTTCTAAATCATTCAAGAGAAAATCTTTTCCTTTACAAATTCTTTTATAAAACATTTGGAAATTCGTTTTCTTTTGAAATCCTTGATGGAATAATGTCAAATATTTTCAAAGGGGTTTTTCCTTCATGAAACACATAGTTCGAAAAAGGTTTTCTCTCGTACAACTTTGGATCATAAAAAGGGTAGTCTCTATTGACTTAAAAGCACTTCAACGTTTCTTTTCAAAACTAGAATCTCATTCTCTTGAAGTAAACGTTTTAAACAAGGAACTTTTATAAATGAAACCAATACTTTCAAAGTTCTATTCAAGGCTTTTAATCCTTATAATCATTGTGCACAGACTCAAGTCCGGCTTCTCAAACTTCAATCAACAGTAATATATTCTCAACAATAATACCACTGTTAACGACAGTTCATCACATATGTACCACTCAGAATACCTTAAGGCAAGTAATAATCAACTTCAAGTAATTATCACAATAGTTCAAGTAAACAAGTCATTCAAGTATTTGCTTCATATCATAATAATTTTCAAATCACTCAAGTAAACACCTACACACATGCATATAGTCATTGAATATCCCTAGGCAATCCCCTCTTACCTTCTGTGAAGGTAAGGAGATTAGATGCTCGAAGAGGTATACCACGAACGTCCTCGTTTCCTCCGCGATGGAAGTCTAAGGTTATGAACACAAAATCACAAGTTAAAATCAAACAAGAGCACTAAACCACAAGGTATAGGTTCGGCCAAGACTAGTTCTTATGGTTAGAGATTCCCGAAAATTATACAACTCATGGATTTATGATCCTTAAGTGTTGGGAGTTCATAAACGATGACCTTTTAACAAAATTGAATTAAAATCCCACTAAGTTATAAACTTAGGGTATTCGGTCAAGGCTAGTAAAATAGGCTAGCATTCACTAAACTTTCCAATCTCTTAGGTTTAGCATCCATATGTATTAAGGAGCTCAAAACCATGATCATTTTGGAAAAATAAGAACAAGGTATCCTAGGTCCATAACCTTCTAGGTTCGGCCTTCATAGGATTTATAGGCTAGAAATCTTTAAACTTTCCAATCTCTTAGACTTAGCATCCAAATATATTATGGAGCTCAAGTCCATGATCATTTTGGAAAACAATGGAAAGTTAAACATTCCAAACTCTTAGACTTAGCATCCAAATATCTTATGGAGCTCAAGTCCATGATCATCTTGGAAAAATTAAAGTAATACATCCTAGCTTTAATAACATAGAATAAACAAGTTAGAAATCCTTAAACTTTCCAATCTCTTAGATTTAGCACCCAAATATCTTATGGAGCTCAAGTCCATGATCATTTTGGAAAATAAAAACTCAAACATCCTAGCACCTAAACACTAAGTTTCGGCCATCATAGGACGATGAGGAAAATATTCTTTGCTTAACAATAACTCTTAGGTTTAGAATCACAAGGTATTAAGATTTTTAAATCCATGATCATACTTGGAAAGTTGAAACATAGTATCCTAGGCCTACTTGTTCATATTTTCGGCCATCATAGGAACAAGCTATCAAAACTTCCAAGATTTATAGATTCAAGATCAAGGGATAGTTAGAAACTCAAACACATGATCATATTCCAAAAGTTGAAACAAAAACTTCCTAGGTCAAAAATGCAAGCATTCGACCTTCATTGGAAGAGATGGGTAGAGATTTTTGTTTTACACAACCTCTTAGTATGTGAAAATATAAGTTAATACAAGACTATAGAAAGTGGTTTCAACTCAAAAGGAGTTTTATACCATTTTAGAGAGATTTTAGAAGTTTAAGCATATAAAGAACACATAAAGTAAACTAAGAAATAAAAGATGAAACTTGCAAAAAGATTCATATGAGAGCATTACCCTTTGTATAAGGAAGAACTTTAATGAAGAACTTAAGTAGAAAAGATGAATAAAAACTAAAGCATAAGAGCTTGAACTTTTAGAAGAAAGAAGGAGATGAAGGTTTAATGGAGGTTGAAGGAGGAAGATGATGAAGTGAAAATGAAAGGGATATATATAAGGAAAGGGGAGAAGTCCATGGCTCCAAGGGGAAAAGAGGGAGAGTTTGTTGAGCAAGCTTCGTGGTTTAATGCTTGGTTGGATGGAAGAAGAAAGAGAAATGACTTTTGGATTAGAATAGTACTATAATTTGAAAAGTGTGATGATTACACTTTTGGAGTGTGTCAGAGCCTCTTCCATCATGTCTCCCCACTTCTTTTATGCTACCTAATCTGCTCCATTTCGTACCCGATTGCATTTCCGATCGTAATTCTCCCGGCGTTTTCGCCCGAATAAAATATTTTGTTTTATTTTTGAACGAAAATTTTAAAAATAACCAAAGTTGAAGGAAACATAATAAAAACACTAACCGTCTCGTTCACGGGTCAAAATTAGGTTTTTTGTACAGTAAAGTTGTACCGGCAGTGAAAACGCGGATCGGCTTCCGTCTGAATTTTCAATCGAAAATTTTACCGTGACTTCATATGTATAACAACACAAGAAAATGATTTTAGTTTAATTAAAATCATCCTAGGTTTAATCTAAAATAAACCCATTTAAATATATATTTAATGCTACAGAAAGCATAGGAAAAACAGGGTGTTACAATACTACCCCTCTAAAAAGAATTTCGTCCTCGAAATTACTAACCTTGAAACTAAACAGGATTTCTCACTATCAAGATCATACCATCAGAAGAAAGTATCTAAAAGAATTTCATCAATCCAAAAGAATACAGAAACATCCAGTGTATGAGGATCCTATAGTAGGTTCAGGAAGGTAAAAATGTTTGATCGGTACACGTTTTCAATCATGAATCTAAAAAGTTTCTCCTTTCACTAGAATTTCCTGGTCAACAATTCAAAAGAGCAACAGTTCGATAAGAACTCAAACTGAATCACCTCCACCAAAAGTAAAAGTGATTAGATTAAGTTTCATCAAGAAACTGCTTTTATAAACATACCCATCCCGTGCAACAACAAGGCAATTCACAACTCTAGGAAAAGAAAGATTGGATCCAAAGTCTAAATTGACCACAACAATCAAAAAGAGAAGGGAACTGGAATAAATTTCTTAAAGAGACTTTTATTCCCAAAAGTCATAAGAAACATACATTCACTGGAAAGACTAGTAACATAGGAGACCCTAGAGAGTCAAATACTTAAGGGCGTCAAAACACGATTATACTTAGAATCCTATTACAACATAGAATTATAGACCACTGCCATAAGACCTTCAAATTGCACACTACTTCTATCGTAAAAGATCATCAGATTGTGAAGCTCTAGCACCAACCATGGTGTAAACTCTTCCCTTTGTCGTGGGTCTATCAGTCCCTAAGGTGTTGACAGCCCTTTCAACCCTTGGTGCATTACAATCCCTTGACAAGTGTCCTATTTGTCCACAGTTGTAACATTTCGTTCCTTTGCGTGGGCAAACATCAGCCATGTGATATGGGTTTCCACACTTGTAACATCTTCTAAATTGGTCTCGGTTTTGGTTCTGTTGGCCTCCACTTCCCGATTCAGAATTATCAGAACAATGCTGTTGTTGATTCTGGTCATTCCCTTGTGGTCGGAAATAAGGTTCCCTCCGATGCTGATTCCCTTTTTTATTCTGATTTTGATATTGGTCTTTGGAACGAGTGGGTCCTTCAACAGTTTATCCGTTGCCTCTTTCCCTCCTCATTAGTTCCACCTTTCTACACTTCTCTACTAAGGCTTGGAAATTCTGGATTTCCAAGGCATCACAGATTCCTTGATCTCGAGCGCCAGACATCGGCCAACTTTTCGCACTTCCACTCCTCATCGGGGTTGTTTCGGAAAAAGCGGAAATATTTGGCAAGCGGATCAAACCTTGCCGCATATTGCCCCACTATCATGTCCCACCTGACTCGACCTCGGGAATTCCTCGCTCTTTCTCTGTCCCGAGCACTCGGGGAAAATATTTGCCCGGAAATTTGTTGCGAAATACTCCCCGTGTGATTGCCACGATCTGACTACAGCAGCTTGTCTGGTGCCCTTCCACCAGTATTCAGCATCTCCAATCAGTTGGAATGTTGCATAAGGCACCTTTGCTCCCTCTGGGGTGTGCACCAGCTCAAAGATATTCTCCAGCTCTTGGATCCAAAGGTCGGCTTTAGTCTGGTCTACGTCCCCTTCAAACTGCGACGGATTCTGGCATCGGAAGGCATTCAGATTCTTCCCTTATGTAGCCTGTTCAGCTCTTTGCTGCTCCTGCTAATTCTGGGCAGCCGCGTTGGCAGTCTGGAGAGCTATGGCAGTAGCAACGTCAGTCAAAGCTTGGGCAGCGAAGTCCATCCTTCCGTCATAATTCTCATTCATGTTGGCACGACCGCCAATAGAACCACCTATGTGACCACATCCACGACCACGTCCACGACCTCGTCCACGTCCACCTTCTGGTGCTGGTTCCATAACTGACCTGCCGAACATATCAGTCAGGCCACAACCAGAAAATGAAACGTGTAAAGGCGTATCAACACACATTACTACTAAGAAGTAATCCAAATAAAACTTAATTCAGAGAAAATACAACATCAACACAACAGACCTATTTCCCAAAGATCCCGAAAGACTCGACCAGCTCTGATACCACCTGTAACACCCCCACTAGGTATTACTACGTAACACATGCTGAAGTAAATTAAAAGATAATTTGCTGATTGCTTTCAGAAAATTGATTTCTTTTAAGTTAGAAAGCTGGGGTATAAAATTTTTCTTTAAGGATAACTCTGAAGTCCATAATACATACATTTAAAACGTAAGGTCACATTCGTAACAAAGTTACCATGACATACAACATTTCTCTAAGCTTCCATTTTCGAAAGAAAAAGTTTAAACTACAGATAGATGTATATAACACTACATTTACCGACCTCTTTAGATATACAACCCAACTCAGACTCCTGAGCAGGTCATTCTATCAAATATTCATTGGAGAGACCCCCAATCAGAATACTTTCCCAACCTCTAACACTAGGTCTTCAAGTGACTTAGAAAGACTCCTCTGCAACATCGGTACTAGAGTACCAAGGTACTACAGCAAAACCCGAAGAGACCTGATATAACTGTAAGAGTGAGACACCAGCAAATGGATATATCATACAACAACCACACACATGATATATACAACACCTTGGCATATTAACTTTTAAACATTACTAATAGGTAAACAACAAGTATTATTTCAGTGGGTCTCATACCCGAATCAATCAATATTATAAAGATAATGCATGACACTTCTGTCATCAGGCTATAAACTTAATCTCATGAGATACCATCACGGTTTATCATTAAGAAAGAAAGAGTTGATCAGGCTCATATGCCGCATTGGCAAGTTGTCTCCGTCACCTCATGCACCCGGATCAACATCATCACGAATCCCTTATAACGACCATTCGGATGTATACATCATCGAATACCACATCTTAAGCGGGTATTCGGTTAACTCAAGCATGTCTGCTAAGGGAAAATGCATATGAATAAAAGACTTTTCATTATCGAGACTTTTCTTTGTGTTCACTCTTTTCCGTTGTCGAAGCCCAAGGCTAACGACTATTCACAATTTCATCACTTGAAAATCAATAACACAGGACGTGCAGTCCGAGTGCTCAATCACATCACCTTAGACCGATGCTGCAGTCCAAGGTTGTGGTCGTAGAAACAATTATAATTTTATTCATGTTTTATTTCAACATGATAAGGACTCCTAGCCCATAAAAATGAAATTAGGACACACAGTCCTCAATTCCAAGATTTGAACTCCTAGCCCATAATATCATGATTAGGACCCTTGGTCCATAATTCTTGACACGGATCCCAGATCACGTGCTTATAGCTGAATACTAGAGGCGACGTCTCGCGAACTAGATTCTCTTTCTCATGTGCTTACTTTTCACTCAGTGAAAATCAAAAACCAAAACAAAACATCAGTCACTTATCCAAGTCACAGGAACGTTTCTAAATCATTTAAGAGAAAATCTTTTCCTTTACAAATTTTTTTATAAAACATTTGGAAATTCGTTTGCTTTTGAAATCGTTGATGGAATAAAGTCAAATATTTTCAAAGGGGTTTTTCCTTCATGAAATACATAGTTCAAAAAAGATTTTCTCTCGTACAACTTTGGATCATAAAAAGGGTAGTCTCTATCGACTTAAAAGCACTTCAACGTTTCTTTTCAAAACTAGAATCTCATTCTCTTGAAGAAAATGTTTTAAACAAGGAACTTTTATAAATGAAACCAATACTTTCAAAGTTCTATTCAATGCTTATTAAGGCTTTTAATCCTTATAATCATTGTGCACAGACTCAAGTCCGGCTTCTCAAACTTCAATCAACAATAATATATTCTCAACAATAATATCAGAGTTAACGACAGTTCATCACATATGTATAACTCAATACTTTAAGGCAAGTAATAATCAACTTCAAGTAATAATCACAATAGTTCAAGTAAACAAGTCATTCAAGTATTTGCTCCATATCATAATAATTTTCAAATCACTCAAGTAAACACCTACACACATGCATATAGTAATTGAATATCCCTAGGCAATCCCCTCTTACCTTCTGTGAAGGTAAGGAGATTAGATGCTCGAAGAGGTATACCACGAACGTCCTCGTTTCCTCCATGATGGAAGTCTAAGATTATGGACACAAAATCACAAGTTAAAATCAAACAAGAACACTAAACCACAAGCTATAGGTTCATCCAAGACTAGTTCTTAGGGTTAGAGATTCCCGAAAATTATACAACTCATGGATTTATGATCCTTAAGTGTTAGGAGTTCATAAACGATGATATTTTAACAAAGTTGAATTAAAATCCCACTAAGTTATAAACTTAGGGTATTCGGCCAAGGCTAGTAAAATAGGCTAGCATTCACTAAACTTTCAAATCTCTTAGGTTGAGCATCCATATATATTAAGGAGCTCAAAACCATGATCATTTTGGCAAAATAAGAACAAGGTATCCTAGGTCCATAACCTTCTAGGTTCGATCTTCATAGGATTTATAGGCTGGAAATCTTTAAACTTTCCAATCTCTTAGACTTAGCATCCAAATATCTTAATGGAGCTTACGTCCATGATCATTTTGGAAAACAATGGAAACTTAAACATTCCAATCTCTTAGACTTAGCATCCAAATATCTTATGGAGCTCAAGTCCATGATCATCTTGGAAAAATGAAAGTAATACATCCTAGCTTTAATAACATAGAATAAATAAAGGTAGAAATCCTTAAACTTTCCAATCTCTTAGACTTAGCACCCAAATATCTTATGGAGCTCAAGTCCATGATCATTTTGGAAAATAAAAACTCAAACATCCTAGCTCATAAACACTATGTTTCGGCCATCGTAGGATGATGAGGAAAATATTCTTTGCTTAACAATAACTCTTAGGTTTAGAATCACAAGGTATTAAGAGTTCTAAATCCATGAACATACTTGGAAAGTTGAAACATAGTATCCTAGGCCTATTTATTCATATTTTCGGCCATCATAGGAACAAGCTATCAAAACTTCCAAGATTTATAGATTCAAGATCAAGGGATAGTTAGAAACTCAAACACATGATCATATTCCAAAAGTTGAAACAAAAACTTCCTAGATCACAAATGCAAGCATTCAAACTTCATTGGAAGAGATGGGTAGAGATTTTTGTTTTACACAACCTCTTAGTATATGAAAATATAAGTTAATACAAGACTATAAAAAGTGGTTTCAACTCAAAGGGAAATTTCTACCATTTTAGAGAGATTTTAGAAGTTTAAAGCATATAAAGAACACATAAAGTAAACTAAGAAATAAAAGATGAAACTTGCAAAAATATTCATATGAGAGCATTACCCTTTGTATAAGGAAGAACTTTAATGCAGAACTTAAGTAGAAAAGATGAATAAAAACTAAAGCTTTAAGAGCTTGAACTTTTAGAAGAAAGAAGAAGATGAAGGTTTAATGGAGGTTGAAGGATAAAGATAATGAATTTAAAATGAAAGGGATATATATAGGGAAAGGGGAGAAGTCCACGGCTCCAAGGGGAAAAGAGAGAGAGCTTGTTGAGCAAGCTTGATGGTTTAATGCTTGATTGGATGGAAGAAGAGAGAGAAATGACTTTTGGAGTAGAATAGTATTATAATTTGAAAAGTGTGATGATTACACTTTTGGAGTGTGTCATAGCCTCTTCCAACATGTCTCCTCACTTCTTTTATGCTCCCTAATCTGCTCCATTTCGAACTCGGTTGCATTTGGATCGTAATTCTCCCGACGTTTTCGCCCGAATAAAATATTATATTTTATTTTTGAACGAAAATTTTCAAAATAACCAAAGTTGAAGGAAACATAATAAAAAAACTAACCGTCTCGTTCCCGGGTCAAAATTAGGTTTTCTGTACAGTAAACTTGTACCGACAGTGAAAACGCAGACCGACTTCCGTCTGAATTTTCAACCGAAAATTTTATCGTGACTTCATAAGATATAACAACACAATTAAATGATTTTAGTTTAATTAAAATCATCCTCTGAGTTTAATCTAAAATAAACACATTTAAATATATATTTACTGCTACAGAAAGCATATGAAAAATAGGATGTTACATAGAACATTAAATTCAATCCATACATTGTAGCTTTATAAAGTTTCACAAGGTTTTAACCAAATTAAAATGATCAAATGCATAAGCAGCTAGAATTTTGTATCTAATTTTAAAACAACAAAACATATAAGCTTTTAATTGGTAATCGAATAATGGACTGGAATAAATCTTGCATAATGGATAGAAGTAATAACTTACGGGCATTGCAAGATGCAAAACAATACGTAGGTATGTCTTTTAGCTCCTTATTAAGTCGTTTCAAGGCCATTCAAAATCCAAACTTTTTCCTGCTGCACAATTTAACTATTATTTTATAATTGGACATAAGTACAGAATGAATGTTGATCGAGTACATAAACTATAAAATACACTTAGTAAGCATCGATAAAGATATATATGAATTTCTCAAAATTAAATATCCAAATCCATACATATTAGTAGGGGTGGCAAATTGATGGATTGGATAAATTTTTGTTCGGATTATAATGGATGGATTAGAAACAATCCATTAGTCCATTATGATCCATCAAATATTTATTAAAAAAAATCCAATCCATCAATGATCCATATAATAAAAATCATCCAATCCATCCATGAACAATTTTTTTATGGATGGATATCCAATCCATCCATTAAAAGTATTTTAAGAAATTAAATAATTTGTATGACTATTTTGAAATAGTATCTCTTATCTATCCGAAAAAAATATTTTAAAAATTAAATAGTTTTTATAATTTTTAAAATTATATATATATATATATATATTATATATAATATAATATAATATAATATAATATAAAACCTTCCCCCATATTATGTCTCTGATCACATAAACAAGCACCACAATATGATTGGGACATGCAAGTTGGGGTTCGTTTCCATTTTCCAGCTTTGACGGTTTGATACGTTGCATTATGGCTCGTTTGAAAAATCACGATGTGAAAGTTTCAAATTAAACATCACCGAAATTGTAGAGAATCAAGGTAGTAATTAGTAAAGGATGATTTCAAAATAATTAATGAAAACAATCTGGTTGGATCAAAGGACAAAAGTTTGGTAACACTGAGGTTGAAGTTCTGATTCACAAAAACAAAATGATTTTGGAGTGGATAAAAAATTGATCACTAATTTTTGGTTGTTGGTCCAATGGATTTTTTTTAAAAAAAAAGATGGATGGATTATAAACCATCCACCAAAAAAACAAACAAATCCATCCAATCCATTTATTATTATTTTTTTTTAAATGGATGGATTGGATGGATCATGGGTAAATGGATTGTTTTGCCAGCCCTACATATTAGTAAAGTCAGTAAATACAAAGATTACTTTACTCCTTGGTTGCCTTTTCTTTCGTAGGGTTTAAGATTTACCGAGATGATTCAATATGCACAATTTAAAGGTGAAAAGAATAAGTGTGCTTACTTGCATGTTGAAGCACACTTTATATGATGAAACATGGTACTCCAGAGGTGTCACTCATTGCCACACGCCATATACTTGGCTGGCAGTGTCATACTTGTTAACTAGATGCCAGCCAAACACCTATTACCAAGCTAGTATGACAAATATGTTGTAATAGGTTTGTCACACTAACTCGACAATAGGTGTCTAACTGACATAGTTAACAAGTGTGTCACTGCCAGCCAAGTATTCAGTGTGTGGCAATGAGTGACAACTCTAGAGCATCATGTTTCAACATATAAAGTGTGCTTCAACATGCAAGTAAACATACTTATTCTTTTCTCCTTTAAATTGTGCATATCAAATCATCTTGATAAATTGTAAACCCAAGGAAAGAGAAGGCAACCAAGCAGTAAGTGGATTACTCTTTATATTTTATGAATTCACTAATATATATATGGATCTGGATATTTAATTTTGAGAAATTTATATATACCTTTGTGGATGCCTACTTAATTTATTTATAATTTAGGCTTAAATGCAATTTTGGTCCCTCAACTTTTCTTGATGTGTGATTAGTCCCCCGACTTTTTTTGAGCGATTTTGGTCCTCATATTTTTCCAGCTATGCAATTTCAGTCCCTTCATCACTTTTCCATCCAAAACCTAACAGAAGTTGTCTAGTTGGCAAATGCAAAGCCAAGATGGCATATTTTAATATTAAATTAATAATAAAATTAAAAAACAAATGAAACAAATAAAATAATAATAAATCATATTATTATTATTATAACAAATCCATGGACCTCCGGACAATGAAGTTGCACCACCAGTATGGATACCGACTCTTCGTCCCCACATTGTTTCTGAGATGCTTATCGATGCGAAATAAAAGAAACTTTTCAACTCTCTCTCCCTCCCCAATTCAGCTCCGTGAAAATTCAGCTCTTTCTCGAGAAAATCTAGCTCTCTCTCTATAAACACGCCTTACACTATGGATCAGAGAAGAACTGAGAGTCCGGTGTACATGCGGCAGCGGAGCGGCGGTTCCAGCAGCACCGGTTCATCGTCGCCGGCGATGTCACGGCTCACCCTCAGTCTCGGCTGGGTCGTGCCTCCATTGCCCTCTCCACCGTCAAGCGCACACAAAACGTTGCCCCCAAAGCCGCCGCGTAGCACCTCGCCGGCGTCATGGCGTCTCAGACCACCGCCGCAGATGATAACGACGACGATCTCGAGTTTCGGTTTAGTGCTCCGCATCCTCCATCTCTTTATTCTTTCTTCTTTCTCCGCCAACGCTAACAATCGCAGGAGCACTAGTGATAGTTCCTCCACCACCATCCCTCCGATTATGCTTGCGAGACCTAATAGATATCCTTCTCCTATGGTAATTCTCGCAGCAATTGTTCCTCTAGCCAAGACCATTAATATCCCCCAATATTTTATTTGTTTCTAAATTTTATTATTATTTTATTGTTGAAATTTTATTGTTAAAATATGCCAACTTTGTTTTACATGGGGTGACAAGTGTAAAACCATTTGTGAATTGTACAAGCTCCGTTAGATTTTGGATGGAAAAGTGATTGAGCGACAAAGATTGCATAATTAGAAAAATGTGAGGATCAAAATCGTACGAAAAAAGTTTGGGAACTAAAATCACACATCAAGAAAAGTTGGGGGACCAAAATTGCATTTAGTCTATAATTTATGTACTTGATAAGCATTGAGTTATTACTTAGATTCAATTATAAAATAATAGTGAATTTGTGTAGCAACGAAAAGGTTTGGATTTTGAATGGCCTTGAAATCACTTAATAAGGAGCTAAAAGACATACTTGCAGATCGTTCTGCATTCTTGCAATACCCTTAAGCCATTACTTCCATCCATTACGCAACATTTATTCTAGTCCATTCAATTACCAGTTAAAAAAGCACATATGTTTTGTTGTTTTAAAATTATATGCAAATTGCTAGTTTCTTGTGCATTTGATAATTTTAATTTGCTTAAAACATTGTGAAACTTTATAAAGTTAATATGTATGAATTGGATTTAATGTCCAGGTCCAGTCGCTAATAACATGTTCCGTTGGCAAGCTACAATTTTGTGCCCTTCGGGTAGGCCATATGCTGGTGGCGTGTTTCATATATCAATTCATTTCCTTCCGGAATATCCCTTCAAATCACCTATGGTAATCCCACAACATACTTTACGAATATGTATAACTTCTGTTTTAATATACAAGTCTACAATTTTATATATATATATTATACAATTTATACTACTAATCGATTATATATTACTTCACACATATACAATTTAATTTTGATATAGTGATAGTGTATAATTTTTTACGCACACGAAATATAAGGTAAATCTGACGTTTGTTTAGTAAGGATATACTGATATTGATGAAGAATTCCTTCACTTATGAGCCAGAGCATTCTCACTTGTTTAACTTGAATTAGTTATGGAAAACTTTTATACTGATCTCTTCAATGTTTGGTTATTCATTTGATTTTAGATACTCTGGCTAAAACTACAAGCATAAACTAGAAAGTGTTCATGGATTACAAAGATGAAAATAGATTCTCTCCATTCAATTTCTATTTATTCCTTTTCAATCCACAATCACAACCCTACGTTATGCAATAAATTAGAATACTTTTGGATCTTAGGTGTGAACGGCTGGATCTTAATTAGGCCAAGCTTTTTTTTTCATTTATTTATAATTTTATATGTTTTTCTATGCTATGCGAATCAAATGCTAAACTTTCATAATTTCTTAAATTTTGTTAGACATTAGATTTTTATATATTCTAATTCAAGTTTTTATTTTGCATAATGTAAGGCTTTGATGTGGATTGAAAATGAATTCATAGAAATTGAATGGAGGGAATCCATTTTCATCTTTACAATCCATGAAAAATCTCTAATTTATTCATGTAGTTTTACCTAAAGTATCTAAAAGTAAATGAATAACCATACAACGATGACATCAATATAAAAGTTCACAATAATTATTTCAAGTTAGACAAGTGAGAGTGCATTGACTCATAATTTATGGAATTCTTCATCAATATCAGCACACACCTTTACCAAACAAACTTCGGATCTGCCCTATATTTTGTGTGTTTAAAAAACTATACACCGTCACTATCTCAAAATTAAACTATATATGAGTAGTAGATATAATTGGTTAATAGTATAAAAATTATATATATATATATATATATATATATATAAGCTCATAGAAATTGTAGACATGTATATTAAAACAAAAGGTATATATATTCATAAAGTATGCTGAGGGATTACCATGGTGGTTTGAAGGGATATTCTGGAAGGAAGTGAATTGATAAATGAAACACGCCTCCAGCATATAGAGTAATCGAAGGGACCGAAATTGTAGCTTGCCAATGGAACATATTATCAACAACAAGGCCTGAACATTAAATTCAATCCTTACATTGTAACTTTATAAAGTTTCACTAGATTTTAAGCAAATTAAAGTTATCAAATGCATAAGCAGCTAGCATTTTGTATCTAGTTTTAAAAAAAAAAACATAATATATATGCTTTTAATTGGTAATTGAATGGATTAGAACAAATATTTCATAATGGAAAGAAGTAATGACTTACAGGCAAGATGCAAAACGATCTTCACATATGTCTTTTAGATTTTTATTAAATCGTTTCAAGGTCATTCAAAATCCAGCGTTTTTCATTACTACACAATTTCACTATTATTTAATAATTGAACTTAAGTAATAACTAAATGTTGATTGAGTACATAAATTATAAAATAAACTTAGGTAGTGTTTGACCCAGCTTTTTTTTTGGCTTTCAATCTCCTTAAAAATAGAAGCTAGGCCAAACACTTATTTAAGAAAAGCTCTTTAAAAAAAAGTAATTTATATAGAACAAATATAATCTACTAAAAAAGAACAAATATAAAAAAAAAATAACTTTCAGAAAAGTTATTCATAGTAGCTTTATCTTTAAAGTAGCTTTTAAGCGCTAAAAAAGTTGGTCAAACGCTATCTTAGTAAGCATCAACGAAGGTATATATAAATTTCTCAAAATAAAATCTAAATCCATACATATTAGTAAAGTCAGCAAATACAAAAATAAATTCACTTACTGCTTAGTTGCCTTCTCTTTCCTTGGTTTAAGATTTACTGAGATGATTCGATATGCACAATTTAAAGTTGAAAAGAAGAAGTGTCACGCATGGTTGCCTTCTCTTTCCTAGGGTTTCAGATTTATTGAGATGATTCAATATGCACAAGTTGAAAAGAAGAAGTTGCTTACTTGCATTTTGAAGCATAATTTATATGTTGAAACATGGTGCTCTAGAGTCACTCATTACCACACACCCGATACTTGACTGGAAGTGTCATACTTGTCAACTAGATGACAGCCATACAGCTATTACCAAGATAGTATAACAAATATGTTGTAACAAGTTTGTCATACTAACTCGATAATAGGTGTCAGGTTGAAATGTAGTTAACAGGCGTGTCACTACCAGCGAAGTATCTTGTGCGTGGCGATGAGTGACAACTCTAAAGCACTGTATCTTGGTTGCCTTCTCTTTCCTAGGGTTTACTCTATACCCAGAAGATTCGATATAGGAAAATACTACATAGTACAAATAGATTTTCGTAGAACGACATACGAATTTGAATTTAAAGAAATGATGATTGCCGTTTAAAAGCTAACATATATATTTTCCCTTTTTTAATTTTGTTTTATTATTAAAAAAACATACATTGTTGTGAATTCGTCAGGGAATACGAAAACCCATTACTCGCAATATATCACTGCTCTTCATCAATATATGCACAATTTAAAGGAGAAAATAAGAAGTGTGCTTACTTGCATGTTGAAGCACACTTTATATGTTCAAACATGGTGCTCCAGAGTTGTCATTGCTATGCATCGGATACTTGGCTATGAAGGTGACACCTGTAAGTTTTGCTTTTAAGATTTATCTCAAATGTATAGATTATAGATTTTTGAATATAGCAGAAATATATGATAATTGCATTACCATTTGAAAATCTTATTTAAATGCATTTCTAAACATAGCAGGAGTATATGATAATGGCATTGTCATTTGAAAATCATATTTTATAATATTTTCGAATATAGCAAAAAAAATATGATAATAACATTACCATTTGAAAATCACATTTTAATGCATTTCCGAATATGACAGGAATATATGTTAATTGCATTAAATGTTCGTAAGAATCACGGTAGACTTTATGGAGACTACTTGATAGAATGACACACATACAATAATTTTTTTTTTATCTAAAGGGCTGTGAAGGTGACACCTTTAGGATTTGTTTTTGAGATTTATTCTCAAATGTATATATTATAGATTATAGATATAAATTATAGAATATAATTATCATATTACAAATCTTCAAAGAAAAGGGTATCATTATCAAGCAAGCAATGCAAATTAAAGATCATTATAGACTTTTATATGGCTTGAATATTTTACCTTTTATCCGGATGAGAGACATAGGTGACCATTTTTACACAAGAAGTACAGCTCCAACAATCTGGCAAATTAAAAAAAATTCTCATCAATTAGCATTGATACAAATAGCTCAGAAGTTACAATAAGCATCCAAAGTTTACATTTTTTTCGGTAATATCCAAACTTTACTTTTTAGTATAGTTGTTATATTAAAAATGTTATAAAGTCACAAACATGGTCACCTGACTCACCGATATAAAATCACTATTGAAGAGACAAAACACCCATACTTAAGGAACCTATGGAGCATTCAAACTTTAATATTAAATAAGCTCAAAGAAATTAGTAAGTGTGGTCTGCATAAGGCCTTCCCGCAATGTGAGTCCCAAAGACTCTCAGGGCTTCTAAAGAAAGAAGTATAAGAAAATTAAATAATCCTGAGGAAACTTCAGTTCCATAGATTTTTAAGATAAAACAATATCCATTTAATGAAAAATATCTGCTCTTGTACTCACATAGTATCTAAGATAACTTTATACGTACGATACCTATAGAAAAATAAAGATCTACGTACTCACAATAATACAAGATTGAACATAAGCATCAACCTACAATATCAGTTGTTATTGAGGAAGGTATCAATAACGCAGGACCATTATCATTCATTTTTTTTTTTTACCAGAATATTATCATTCATATTTCAAACAAGGAGAAGCTTGATGATAAATATATTTATCCAAAAGCAATAAAACAAGGTAATATCACCACCACGGCATCACCATGTTAATATACTTCTGACGAATGCTAGTATTCAGTAAAAATATTAAATTGCCAGAGCAACCAATTAAAGTCCAGATTAATTAAACTAAAGGAATAACACTTGGAAAAAAAATTAAGTGTGGTGCTTGACATCAAGGTAATAATCAGATTAAGCAAATGCAGAAGAGAAAAAATAATAATAAACAAAATTGGGAATTCAATGTAAATCAATAACAATCATTGGAGGAATATATAAGTTGAGTATAGAACTACATTCAACATCTAATTTGCTTCAAATGAAGAACTTAATGGAATTACAGATTGCAATCTAAACAACATCAACTTTTCAATGGTAAACTAAGTCTTTCTTAGAGAAAGTATAATAAATTGTAAATTTAAAAGAAATTCCCTGCATCTCAGTATGTCACAAAAATAAAGCCAATTATTATCATACCATCAGGCAATACTTAAGAAAAAACATGACCATTGCATGTGCTTTACCATGATTCTACATGACCAGGGACATCACTTTAGCCTTCACATTTACGCCTGTGATGGATCAAGCAAACACTCATATTGAAATAGATTATCATTGATACCTGATAATAGCCACAAGAATAACCTCATGAAGATATGTTGATTCACTTTTATAAACATATTGCATGAAACTAAGAAGGTGGAAGAGACAAAAGGAAAAGGAACAGGAAAAGCAAAAGTAAAAATTTGAAACCATGACCAATTGTCAAGGAAATTATGCACCAGATAATTCAAAAGGAATTTGAAGATCCCTCGCCTCTCATTTTGGCAAAGCTTTACTTCAACACAGGGTGATACATAAAGAAAGTACAATAATCCTCAATGATATGAGAGCAAACAAAATTTATGTAGTAATTTATTGTGGATGCTTACTAAATTTATTTTATAATCTATATACTAAGTTCAATTATATAAAGTAACAGTGAAATTGAGCAACAACAAAAAAGTCTGGATCTAATGGCCTTGAAGTGGCTCACAAAGAAGATGAAGGATATACTTGCAGACCCTTCTTCATCCTGCAATGCCGATATATCATTTGCATTTGTTGTTTTAAAAGTAGATACAAAATTGCATTGCTTGATGCATTTGATAATTTTAGTTTCCTTAAATCCTTGTGAAGACAAAACAATTAGCAACTTTGCACCTAAGAATAAAACAACATACACAAATGAGATACCGCCGGTGCATGATGAAGAAGGCTCTGCGAGTATATCCTTCAACCCTTGTTGATCTGTTTCAAGGTTATTAGATCAAGACTTTTTGTTGTTACACAATTTCACTACAATTTTATGCAATTGAACAAAAGTAGTAGCTAATTGAGTACATAAATTATAAAATATATCTAGTAAGCATACACAATATTGTGCTATAGGGGTGGCAGGAGATTATGGCCACTCGTCGATATCATCAAAGCTCACATTCTACCACTTATTCAAGCTCCCGCAAGCAATGGAGAGTAGAATCGGTGTGGGTGTTATCGACTCCAGAATCGAGATCGGTGAAATCTTACTTCGCCTCACCGGATCGATTGGCGGTGGTTGCGAAGCGGGAGGAGGACCAAGAGGTGGAGCAACAGAACATCTTTTTGTGGCATGGAGCATGAGCATCATCGATGGCCTAGTTGTTCAGGACAATTAAGGAGGACTATTAAGCCTTAGGTTTTCCTTTGGGGGGGGGGATTTGTGTTAAGGGGACTTAAGAAATCAAAACCATATAGGATGAAAAAATCGATAAGGGAAAAAAGATCTAACATTTTCTTATCTTAGTTCTTCAAAAAATGGGTAAGAAATAGAGACAGAAAATTGAGTAACGGAAATTGGGTTGGAATCGTAGAAGTAGAAATTTAAATTGAAATTGAAGAGGGGTGATGAGAAAGAAGGGGCAACCAAAACCAAGGGAGAGAAAGATGAGGTTTATTTGTTTTTCTTTTTTGTTTTTGGGGAGTTGATAGAGGGGAAGAGGGTGAAGAAGAAAGGGAATTTGGAGTTGGAACTTGAAAATGTAAATGACAGAAAGGGAAAAGGGTTATTAAGTTAGATGAGAGAAAAATGATGAGAAATGGTTAGTGCTTTACGAGGGTGAGTCGTGTTTGTATTGAGTAGGAGGGCCTTTTATGGTTGGTCCGTGGTAATATTAAAAAAAAAAAGGTAATTTGTATATTTTACTTTTGCTTATTTGTAAAATTAAATGATTGGTATATGTATAATATGAGCTAGATTTATATTTAAATGTAATTAAATGATAAAAATCTCATAGATATAAAGTATTCATGTATATATGTATGTATAGATAAGATTAATATTTGTGTAAGGATTTTCTTCCTATTTATTTCACTACGAAAACAAGGAACTAGTGATTATATGTATTTTACTTTTGCTTATTTGGAAAAATTAAATGGATGGTATGTGTTTATAAAATTAGCTAGATTTAGATTTAAATGCAATTAAATGATAAGAATCTCAAAAATATAAAGCATTTATGAATATAAGGTTGTATAGGTAAGATTGTTATTTGTGTAAGGATTTTCTTGCTATTAATTTCACTATGAAAAAAGGAACAAGTAATGATGATTATTGTTTACCATTTGAAATGCAAAAGAGTGTATAGATGGGGTGTGACGAGTTCAGTTTTGATAGAATCCGACGTGATATTTTGATAGGTTCATTTGACTAGGATTGAACTCGGCCTGATTATAATCCGATAATGTCTGAAACAAAATTTGATCAACTTGATATACTGACATAACGTAAAAATTTGAACGATGTATATAGATATATAAATCATAAAGTTAAATAAGGAGGAAACTAAAATTAAGTCATATTTTACAAAATGTATTACAAAACAAATAGTATCAATACAAATATATTATTATGTTGTACAAAAATTTATTGGTAAAGTCAAGAAATCTTTTACTTGTATTTCATGCTGTAAAAGAAAGTATAAATTTAAAAAGAAAACGTGCAACATCAGGCCGAGTTGGGATGACCTGAAGTATAACCTGAACTCGTTCCAAAAATACATCAGGTATTCAAAACCCAAACTTGACACAATTATTAGTTTCGGATCAGGACGAATTAATGGAACCGGACGGGTATTGAACACACCAAAACCTAAGCAAATCTATACATGTAATAATACAATTATAAGTCCATAAGAGACTTTTACTTTAATCATAAAAATTATGTAACACTTGGTTTCACTATAAATTGTTTTGATAGGATATGACTTCACTTTAGAGTTTGTGAAACATTGAAGGCAAGTCTATGCACATTTCATTATTCATTTATTTTGTTTCCCATTGTATCCTCCACATGCTACTGCTAATACTAATCCCTCGAGGTAATGGACGACATTTGTAATACCCGGTTTTCTTGATTAAGCAACCGAGCAAGAATTAAGCGTGCGTGAGAGCTTAATCTTGTTTGTTAGGTGTTAATGAATCTGTGTATCAAGTTTGAGGTCAATCAAACTTAAACCGGACTCAATTCACAGAAACGAGCGAAATCAGACAACCGGCATCAAGGATGTTCAAACATGGCATGACTGGAGCTGAAGCGTTCTGTGGTCACCTACACGTTGCACCACATGTTAATTGCATGGACACGTGGTTGAACAACGTACATGCAACGCTCAAGCGCTGCGGCGCCCAAGCGTGGGAGGATGGGTGCTCGAGCGTGCACGCCTGGATAGAGTTGCATAAGTTTTCTCATTTCTTCCTTCCTCACTCATTTTGCATGTCATCTTCTTCGAGTTAGAGAGCGAGGGTGTGACACCCTAAACTTGGTATCACATGGTTACCCAATTGCGGAAATATTTCTGATTTACAATGCTGGTTACTTTCGGAAAGTATCATTTCCTCGATGGATGAGTACACTAAAAACGGTAGTATTTATTTTTTGAAAGGATGAAACAAGATAAAGATGATGAACACTCAGAACATGAATTGAAGACAACATATATTCATAACATGTCCTAATGAGAGTCAAGTTCCAGTACATAAGTTAGGGCCTTATTAACGGCCATTGCAACAGAATTAGACATCTAGAAGATACAACCTAAAAGAGAGTAAGTAAAGACAAGGGGAAAAAGGGTCCGGAACCACATCCAAAAAGGTAACTCTAAAAAGTCAGAAGACGGAAGACTATCCACAAAACGCTCCGAACTGGTTACTGACACTGGCTACAAGCAGGGTCTCCACAAATGCCCCCACGAGACGAGACATCAGGTAATGGATCTATGACGTCGCCGCCTTCATCTACGGAATCATCATCATCGTCATGATCCATAACGTGATACTCCGTCTCATCCTCCTCCATGACCTCATAGAAGTCTTCCTCAGGGTCCTCCTTGGGATCCTCCTCAGGGTCCTCCTCGATCGGTGCTGCCTGCTCAACGTCTAGAGGTGGTGGCTCATGTAGCAGTCCATTAGCTCGCAGTGCGTGAAGGTAATACCAAGTCGGAGGCAGAGCTACCCTCATAGTCTGCACAGTATGGCTCCTACGGATTGGGTCTCCGTCAGCATTTAAATCGGTTGTGGTGATTGCTCCGTGGTACGTGGCAAATGTCGCCCCCGGATGTATCAGCCATGCCCTGGCATTCCCCGCATCGTCGAAGACCTCAGTCTTCGACATTGTCGGCACAAGTGGGATATTGGGATCCATCTGAACTCATATACATACGGCGATACCACAAAGGAAGAGAGAATAATAAGTAGAAATGAAAGTGAGATACCGACAACGGATATATCGCACAACAACCATATACATGATACATACAACACCTTGGCATATTAACATTTTAAACATTATTCATAGGTAAACAACAAGTATTATTTCAGTGGGTCTCATACCCGAATCATTCAATTTTATAAAGGTAATGCATGACACTTCAATCATCAGTCTCTAAACTTAATCTCATGAGATACCATCACCGCTTTATCATTAAGAAGAAAGAGTTGATCAGGCTCGTATGCCGCATTGGCAAGTTGTCTCCGTTACCTCATGCACACGAATCAACATTGTAACACCCCCCCTTAGGGTATTACTACGTAACACATGCGGAAGTAAATTAAAAGATAATTTGCTGGTTGCTTTTGAAATTTTTTTTTTCTCTTAAGTCAGAAAAATGGGGTATAAAATTTTCTTCTATAGGGATAACTCTGAAATCCATCATACACACATTTAAAACGTAAAGTCACGTTCGTAACAAAGTTACCATGACATAAAACATTTCTCTAAGTTTCCACTTTCGAAAGAAAAGTTCAAACTACATATGGATGTATATAACACTACATTTACCGACCACTTTAGATATACTACCCAACTCAGACTCCTAAGCTGGTCATTCTATCAAATATTCATTGGAGAGACCCCCAATCCGAATACTTTCCCAACCTCTAACATTAGGTCTTCAAGTGACTTAGAAAGACTCCTCTGCAACATCGGTACTGGAGTACCAAGGTACTACAGTAAAACCCGAAGAGACCTGATATAACTGTAAGAGTGAGACACCGGCAAATGGATATATCATACAACAACCATACACATGATACATACAACACCTTGGCATATTAACATTCTAAACATTACTCATAGGTAAACAACAAGTACTATTTCAGTGGGTCTCATACCCGAATCAATCAATTTTATAAAGATAATGCATGACACTTCTATCATCAGGCTCTATTCTTAATCTCCGGAGATTCCAACATCCTCCAAATGAGTTGATCAGACTCGATACACCGTCTCATTGACTAGCTAAGCACAACGATAATACACCGTCTCATTGGCTAGCTAAGCACAACGATAATACACCGTCTCATTGGCCATTTAGGCACAACGATTATGCACGCCGTTTCATTGTCCATTTAGGCACAACGATACACGTACACCGTCTCATTGTCCAATTTAAGAACAACGATAATACACCGTCACATGATACCTTTCCTATTAAGGTCTCACGTTAAAATCATGTCGGGCACGTCTGCCGTAAATGCAAATGTAAAACATTTAGTTCTCGATGTTTTCTTTGTGTTTGTTCTCATTCGTTGTCGAAGCTCAAAGGCTAGCGACTATTCATAAATTTCACCATTTTGAAATTTTCAACATCAACACGGGACACGCAGTCCGAGTGCTCAATCATAACAACTTAGACCGATGCACCAGTCCTAGGCTTGTGGTCATAGAAAACAACATTCACCTTTAACAACGTTCATCACAACGTGGTTAGGACACACGGTCAACAACAACGTGATTAGGACACACAGTCCACAACAACGTGATTAGGACACACAGTCCACAACACATGACACGGATCAAGGATCAACGTGCATATTACAGAATACTAGAAGCAACGTCTCGCGAACTAGATTCAATTCACATGTGTTTACTTTTCGTTTAGTGAAAATCAAATCCAAAACAAAACCTCGGTCACTTATCCAAGTAACCGGAACGTTTCCAAATCATTTAGGAGAAAATCCTTTTCCTTTGAAAAATATTTTCTAAAACATTTAGGAAATTCGTTTGTATTTGAAATTCCTTGATGGAATAAAGTCAAATATTTTCAAGGTTTTTCTTTCATAAAACACATAGTTCGAAAAAGGTTTTTCTCTCGTACCAACTTTGGATCATAAAAAGGGTAGTTTCTATCGTCTTAAAAATACTTCAATGTTTCTTTTCAAAATAAGAATCTCATTTTCTTGAAGTAAGCGTTTTAAACAAGGAACTTTTAATCCTTTATAATCATTGTGCACAGACTCAAGTCCAGCTTCTCAAACTTCAATCAACAGTAGTATATTCTCAACAATAATATCACACACTAGTGGAAAATATACATTAAACGGTAAAGGTTTACGTCAGTTAACCAAAAGCTAGACGTTAAAAAGGAGGCGGTGGCAGTTTTGTAAATATCAGGCTTCATTAATTCAATTTTAACGTCAGTTGTTTTAATGACTGACGTTAAAAGTGAAGTGACTTACTTTTAACGTCAGTTCTTTATTGAACTGACGTTAAAAGTGAACATTTTAACGTCAGTTCGATAAAGAACGGCGTTAGAAGTAAAGTCTCTTCACTTTTAACGTCGGTCCCCCTACATCAGAGGCGTTAAAAGTTATTTTAATAATTTTTTTTATCTAGTATACGATTCCTTCCGCATTGCCTTCCTTAAAGTTTCAGTTTCACATGAATTGCTTTGATGTTTTGTGTTTCTGTTTTGAAAACTAAAATATATGTGCGAAGTATAAGTTGAATCAATAACCCAAACCAGATCTCATTCATGAAGTGTAATACAGACTGATCGATCGATCTGAGAAGATTGAAAGGGTTTAAAATCCTATAAAAAGTTACATTGAAAGGGTTTAAAATCCTATAAAAAGTTACATTGAAAGGGTTTAAAATCCTAAACATTAAAGCTACATCCCATCAGAGAGTTTTATGAAATATGCCAAAGGGAAAACTATATATACTCCGAAGACCTCGTAAAAGCTGGGGGCATGAGATAGCTCAAGAGAGAGGCAAAAACAGGTGCACCAGATCCGTTTCAAGCAAAGGCAGTGGTTCCAGAGACTTCCAAGACGGTCACTTGCTGCCAAGACGGTCACCACACCAGATCACTTCCAGCAGCTGATTCTCCGGAAGGTGATAAGGTGAGCAACTCACACAATGTAATTTACTCAGACTTATCACCCATGCAATGTAATTTACTCAAACTCAGAAGTTGTTTGACCATTAAGACAAAGACCTTTGAGTCTAGGAATAGGAAGAAAGAGTGATGAAGTTAATCTCCACGGCAGAGCCATATTGTGAAGCAGAAAATTAATTAAAAGGAGATGGAAGCTAGGAAGCTATTTATAGGAGCAGTGGATGAAGTTACTAAGTTATTCTGATTTTCTTGAAAACTTATCTATAAACTTAATGCTCATTAAGAGGATTAGGTACAAAGGTGAATGGGTAAGTAGCACAAAGAGTCAAGGGAATGAATGTTTTTGCAGAAACTAATAAACCTTTAACGTCCGTTGTGTAATACAAACCGACGTAAGAAGTTGTGAGTGTTTTTAACGTCCGTTTCTTAATACAACTTACGTTAAATATATGACCTTTAACGCCGATTATTACTAACAACTGATGTAATAAGTGTGAGAGTTTTTAACGTCCGTTTATTAAGACAACCGACGTTAAATATATGATCTTCAACGTCGAGTTTTACCAAAAAGCGGACGTAAAATGTTGTTTTATTTTAATTATTACGTTTACCCCCGCGCGCCTTCTCCACTTCTCACGTCTTTTCTCTTTTCATCACGCTCAACCCTCACTCTCGCTCTCACTCTCTCGCCCTAATCGCGAGCTCATCTCCACCGCAACCACCACGAGGGCTTCATCGCCACCACCGTGAGGTACACTCTTAACCCCTAACTCTGTCTTTCCCGCTCCTTCTTTGCAATAACTTGACATCTCTCTTTCCCCGGCCTTCCCGCGCACTAACTCTCCTTGTCCCTCTGCTCTCGGTAACCACATCGAACGTTGGCCACCACTGAGCTTCCCACCCACCACCACGCGAGCGCCTATTCTCGGTGAGTCTTTAATTAGGGCACATTTTTTTATTCACGGTTTTGAGTGCATGCATGTTGCTCGCTGGTTTGAAACCGTAGTCTCGAGTAGTTGAAACTTGAAACCGTGAGTTTGAGTTGTTTGGAATGTCTCTATTTTTGGTTTTGAGTGTATGTTGAAACTGTAGTCTCAGTAGTTGTAACTTTAAACCGTGAGTTTGAGTTGTTTGGAATGTCTCTATTTTTGGTTTTGAGTGCATGTTGCTCTTTGGTTGATCTGTCACGGTAGTGATGCTCATCACGGCTAGGCCGTGATAAGTTCTCGCCTATGAGGGTCTGGTTCGATTGGCACATTACGGCCGTGATGGACATCACGGCCAGGCCGTGATTGCTTGGCACTCTACAAAAACTATAGTTTTCAATCTCCCGTATTGTCCTTATATTGGATATATAGATGTTTTGTATATCTACAGCACCTATCTAGTTATTTTTATTTATACTTCTGTATTTATTTTGAGTTATAACCTATGTTAATACATATATATTGTTTTTGAACAGGCATACATATGGATCAGTCGGATAGCCCACATGCACGGGAGGACACTGTGGGGGTTTCGCAGGACCCGATCACGCCTACGCCTGCTGATTCTAGTGTAAGTTTACATGCATGTTATATACTATCTTTAGTCCTTCTTGTTTATGTAAGTTTATAATGTTACAACCCTCTATTTTATCATTTTTTTTGTCCATACAGACATCACAGGCTCATAGAAAACGGGGTAGAGGAGCCACCTCGTTGAAGAAACTAGAGAAGGACAGGCAGAGCGGACAGAAGCTTGAGGTGTCCTTCGATTCTAATTTAAATGCCCAGGGACCCCGTGCTAAAGAATTTAATAAGCGGGTGTTTCTACAAGCGAAGCAGCACGTAAGCATCAACTACAACCACTGGAATGACGTTCCACAGAACGTTAAGGATCAGATTTGGGAGGCTATCACGGTATTTTACCTTTACATTCGTTTGATTTACATTATTAGATAATTATCCGAGTTATAATCCATCCAGTTGTTATATATGTATCTAATGTGTAGGTAGCTTGGACTGTGCCAAATGACGAGGATCATCGTCATAAATGTATGAAAATGGCATCAAAGCGTTGGAATGGGTTCAAGCATGATCTTACCAGGTACTATCTATCTGGGAAGAAGCGGCTTGATAAAATGTTCTCGGATTATCCCTGGATTGATCAGGATACTTGGGATATGTTTGCGAGGAGTCGACAGGATGAAGAATTTCAGGTTGGTTGATTAAGTTAATTTTGTATGCTTATTATAGATCATTTAACTATATTTAATTATGTGTTTTTGTTTGAATAGGCTAAGGCAAATAAGGGTCGGCAGAATCGGCGAAGAACGCCCACCGCCACACCATGTCTCGGGGTGGGTACCATACTCGGATCCAAAGCAGATGATGGCGGATAAGGGTGAGGGTGAAGCGAGAAGAGCACTCTGCTAGGATTGAAAGAGGAGAGGTGCTCGAGGGCACACCATCAAGTCCTCCGTCGGACATCGACCGCGAGGATGTCCGGTTAGCCGCCGCATGACAAAGGCGGGATCTTTTAAAGGCGATGCCACTCGCGAAGTGGCGGATAAGATTGTAAGTAAATAATTAACTTGATTTCAATTAATATTTGTATAGATATTTGCAACACTTTTCACTTGCACGTTTTTCATTTTTTTCATTGTAGATGGATCTTAAAGCAAAAATCCTCCCGGGCGCATTCGCCCCTTCCGGGACGGCAGGACGTCTTGATGACTGGTCTAGGCAAGAAAGACCATCCTGGTCGGGTTCTCGGTGTTCCTGGGAACGTGACCATCAAACAATATTATGGCAAGTCTGCTTCACGAAAGCGGGTGGTCAATGAAGCATCAATTTTGGCTGACATTACTCAAAGACCTCATGACCAACCCAGATATTACAACACATCCGATGCAAGGCTTAATAGCCAACCTGAATTCAAGCGGCGCTTGCGTGAGAGCTTTCCTCCGTCGGTACATCCCAGGACACCGCAAGGCTTGCCAACGCTTCACATGTGAGCACAAAAGAGAGTTTTAGTATGGTACATGTGGAGGACGATGAGTTGGCAACTAGGGAGCGGGAGTTGGAAGTCCAGCGCCATGAGCACGAGTTGGAAATGAAAAGGCGTGAGCTTGAGTTGGACTCCAAACGACGTGAGCTCGAAATGTTAGAAAATGTATTTATTCATTATTAATGTCCAAATTAGTCAAATAATTACTTGTGTTTTTTTAATTATCAAAAACTTATATATTTTATTTTTCCTAAACCGAAGGCCAAGTCGACGTCGGTGTCAGTTGTCACCTATCACTCGTTTGTTCTCACTTGGTGAGGATTATGCGTATGAGATTTTTGAATGTCCATTGGATCACGATGGATGGGTGGCACGCCCAGATCAACAGAGGATATTTTCCTTCGTTGGTGACGATCTCGGACTCTGCAAAAATAACGTCTGGATGAACAAAGCAATGTCATCGGTCTCGGTGCACGTAAGTTAATTTTAATTTTATAACTTATTTATTTTTGGTATTTTTCCATTTAATAATTTATTTTAATTTCAATATATATATTATGTAATTAACATCCACACCCTTTTCATATCTTAGGTATCTCCATCGTCTTCAGCTTGATAAGGGTGTTGCATCAGTTTACGGTTTCTTAGATCCGTCAATCCTTCTGCCCGAGTTCTTTGCTGGCGATGCATTGAGTAAATACATAGGGAACTTGTTGGGAGACAATCCGAAAGAATTATATCTGGCTCCCTACTGTATGGATGACCATTGGCAGTTGTTGGTACTTCACCCGTCTAGGCATACTGTCATATTCTTCTGCTCTCTCCACCATGATCCGCCACCGAAGGTGGTGGAAGCTGTAAATATGTAAGTAACTAATCTTAAATTTAATTTAAGTTTTAATATCAGTTGTTTTTAGTTTATTACACACATGATAAATGAGTTTGTTAATTGATCGACATGATTATTTGTTTATGATAGCGGCAAGGCTGAAGTAGCATAAGTTGCGCCAACGGGAGAAGTAGGACTTCTAAGGCTAAAGCAAATCCTGTATGGAACATCCTCAAGGTTTGGTAGTTTATTTATCAAATAATTATTATTATAATTACTAATTTATGTGTATATTCAACTGACGTTGAAATTAATTTTGTTGGTAGTCTCGATTTCAACCTGACAGTTGGTCGTGCGGCTATTATGTGATGCTTCATATGCTGAACATAGTCTCCGCATCTATTACGGATGGATGGAAGAAGGTAATATTTAAACAACTTGTTAAATTATATATTATAGTTTTGAAGATGACTTGCATTGATGTTATTGTTATTATTTAAACGTGTCTAGGCATTTATCGACCAATCGCCTATTCAAGAAGATGAGTTAAGAGACTTGAGGATGCGCTTTGCTGAATTCTTCTTCAAGTATGCGGCTGAAAAAGGAATTGACAACATACCTCCGCACTACTTAGATAAATAGTTTTTTTGTTAGACTTTAGAAACTAATTAATAACATGTATATATATATCCTTAGATAGTTTTGTTTTTTAGACATTGGAACAAAAATTTATTTATATATATACATGGGTTTTGGTTTTAAGTCCCCCCATTGTTCAATTTTCCTTTGCAATTCTGTAATGTGTGTGATATTCTGTGTTACTGGGACTGAATGCAGGGATAGCTGAGGGAGTGATATTTTAAAACTGAATTTAAAAAAAAAAAACCTATTAACGTCAGTTGTATCAAACAACTGACGTTAATAGTATTTTATAAAATATACAGTACACTATTAACGTCAGTTGTTTATTACAACTGACGTTAAAATTAAACATTTAACGTCAGTTCTTTATAACAACTGACGTTAGTTTTAACAAAATCAACGTCCGTTGTATTAAAGAACTGACGTTAATAGTTTTAGTTTAACGTCAGTTGTTTAAAAAACCGACGTTAATTCTTACAAAATTAACGTCGGTTTTGTTAAGGAACTGACGTTAATAGTGTTATATTTAACGTCAGTTCTAAACTGACGTTAAAATATTAACTATTAACTATTAACGTCAGCTGTATTTACGTCAGTCAGTATTCTGACGTAAAAAATCAATTTTAACTGACGTAAAAAGCACTTATTGCACTAGTGACAGTTATCGACAGTTCATCACATATATATAATTCATAGCACTTTAAAGCAAGTAATGTTCAACTTCAAGTAACAACCACAATAGTTAAAGTAAACAAGTTATTCAAGTATTGGCTCAATATCACAATAATATTCAAATCACTCAAGTAAACACATACACACATGCATATAGTCATTGAATATCCCTAGGCAATCCCCTCTTACCTTCCGTGAAGGTAAGGAGATTAGATGCTTGGATAGGTAAACCACGAACGTCCTTGTTTCCTCCGCGATGAAAGTCTAAGGTTATGAACACAAAATCACAAGTTAAAATCAAACAAGAATACTAAACCACAAGGTATAGGTTCAGCCAAGACTAGTTCTTAGGGTTAGAGATTCCCGAAAATCATACAACTCATGGATTTATGATCCTTAAGTGTTAGGAGTTCATAAACAATGATCTTTTAACAAAGTTGAATTAAAAATCCCACTAAGTACTTGACTTAGGGTTTTGGCCAGGCATAGATAAATAGGCTAGAAATTTCTAAACTTTCCAATCTCTTTAGGTTAGCATCCATACATAGTAAGGAGCTTGAAACCATGATCATTTCGGAAAATGGAAAAATCAAATGTCTTAGACCATGAACTCTTAGGTTCGGCCTTAACAAGTTTGTGAGGTTAGAGATCTTTAAATCACCCAATCTTTTGGATATAGCATCCTTTAACATGAAGGAGCTTTAATCCATAATCATCTTGGAAAACAAAATAAAATAACACATCCTAGGTCAAATGTTACATTCGGCCATCATAGGAAAATAAGGCAAGAAAATATTTTAAAATTTCCAATCACTTTAGACATAGCATCCTTTATTATAAGGAGCTTTAATCTATGATCATTTTGGAAGAAAACAAAACTTAATATTTTTGCCAAAAACCTTTAAAGTTCGGCCTTGATACAAAATAAAGGTTATAAATTTTCAAACTTTCCAATACCTTGGATTTAGCATCCTTATACATCAAGAAGCCTTAATCCATGATCACTTTGGAGAAACATCAACTAAGCACCAATGTCTCAAACTACTTAAAGTTCAGGCCTTTACATGAAAATTTGTAAAATCTCTAAACTTTTTCAATCACTTAAACCTAACATCCTTTAGTACAAAGGAGCCCTTGGTCGTGATCATCTTGGAATAGAACTCAAATACAAGTCCATACAAGCAAAGTTAAACAAAACCCACCAAAACCAAAAAGCATGGTTTTGGCCTCATCAAGAAAATAGGGTTATAAATTTTTGTTTTACACAACCTTTTAGTATGTTGTAGTAGGAGTAAAAATAAGAACATAGAAATTGGTTTCAACTCAAACGGAGTTTTCTACCATTTTTAAGAGATTTTAGAACTTTGAAAGCTTAAAGGAAACTTAAAGCAAAAATATGAACATAAAGACAAGAACTTGAAAAATAGACAACATAGGATCATTACCCTCAACAATACGAAGAACTTTTATGAAGAACTTAAATTAAAAAGCTTGATAAAAATGTAAACTTTGTAAGAGAGAAGAAGAAGAAAAGAAATGTAGTGAAGTGTAAAGGTGAGAAAATGGAGGAAAATGATGAAGTGTGGAAATGAAACGTATTTATAGAGAGTGAGGGAGAGTGGCACGGTTTAGGAGAGGAAGAAGAGAAGAAATAAGAAGAAAGAAGGTGGGTTGCTTGTAGAGAGGATAAGGAGTTAAGGTGATGTGATGTGATTGGAGAGAGAAAGATGAAAATTGAAATAAAGTCAAGATTCACTTTTTGAGGTGTGTCATAGCCTTCACATCAAGTCACTCCATGTCACTTCATCCTCTTGATGCTCTGCTCCATTGCGTATCAGATGACTTCTCCGATCGTATTTCCTGACGATTTCACCCGGGAAATCCCTAAGATTTGGCCCCGAACAAGATTTTTCGAAAAACTCCAAACCCACACAAAACACCATAAAAACACTAACCGTCTTGTTCACGAATTAAAATTTTGCCTCTGGCTCAGTAAACTTGTACTGGCAGTGAGAACCCAGACCGGTTTCCGTCTAAATTTTAGATCGAAAATTTTACTGTGACTTCATACGGTAAAACAACACAAGAAAATGATTTTATTTTAAATAAAATTATCCTCTGGATTTTATCAAAAATAAACACATTAAAGTATGTATTTACTGATAAAGAAGCATACGAAAAACAGGGTGTTACAAACATCATCATGAATCACTTATAACGACCATTCGGATGTATACCTCATCGAATACCACATCTTAAACGAGTATTCGGTAACTCAAGCACGTCTGCAAAGGGGAAATGCAAATGAATAAAAACTTTTCATTATCAAGACTTTTCTTTGTATTCACTCTTTTCCGTTGTCGAAGCCCAAAGCTAACGACTATTAACAATTTTCAACACTTGAAAACCAATAACACAGGATGCGCAGTCCGAGTGCTCAATCACAACACCTTAGACCGATGCCGCAGTCTAAGGTTGTGGTCGGAGAAACAATTATAATTTTATCCATGTTTTATTTCAACATGATAAGGACTCTTAGCCCATAACAACGAAATTAGGACACACGGTCCTCAATTCCAAGATTAGGACTCCTAGCCCATAATATCACAATTAGGACCCTTGGTCCACAATTCTTGACATGGATCCCAAATCACGTGCTTATAACTGAATACTAGAGGCGACGTCTTGCGAACTAGATTCTCTTTCACATGTGCTTACTTTTCGCTCAGTGAAAATCAAAACCAAAAGAAAACATCAGTCACTTATCCAAGTAACCGGAACGTTTCTAAATCATTTAGGAGAAAATCTTTCCCTTTACAAATTCTTTTATAAAACATTTAGGAAATTCGTTTGCTTTTGAAATCGTTGATGGAATAAAGTCAAATATTTTCAAAGGGGTTTCTCCTTCATAAAACACATAGTTCGAAAAAGGTTTTCTCTCGTACAAAATTTGGATCATAAAAAGGTAGTTTCTATTGACTTAAAAACACTTCAACGTTTATTTTCAAACGACAGTAATATATTCTTAACAATAATATCACAGTTAACGACAACTCATCACATATATACAACTCACAATACTTTAAGGCAAGTAATAATCAACTTCAAGTAATAATTACAATAGTTCAAGTAAACAAGTCATTCAAGTATTTACTCCATATCATAATAATATTCAAATCACTCAAGTAAACACATACACACATGCATATAGTCATTGAATATCCGTAGGCAATCCCCTCTTACCTTCTGTGAAGGTAAGGAGATTAGATGCTCGAAGAGGTATACCACAAACGTCCTCGTTTCCTCCGCGATGGAAGTCTAAGGTTATGAACACAAAATCACAAGTTAAAATTGAACAAGAACACTAAACCACAAGGTATAGGTTCGGCCAAGTCTAATTCTTTGGGTTAGAGATTCCCTAAAATTATACAACTCATGGATTTATGATCCTTAAGTGTTAGGAGTTCATAAATGATGATCATTTAACAAATTTGAATTAAAATCCTTCTAAGTTATAAACTTAGGGTATTCGGCCAAGGCTAGTAAAATAGGCTAGCATTCACTAAACTTTCCAATCTCTTAGGTTTAGCATCCATATGTATTAAGGAGCTCAAAACCATGATCATTTTGGAAAAATAAGAACAAAGTATCCTAGGTCCATAACCTTCTAGGTTCGGCCTTCATAGGATTTATAGGTTAGAAATCTTTAAACCTTTCAATCTCTTAGACTTAGCATCCAGATATCTTATGGAGCTCAAGTCCATGATCATCTTGGAAAACAATGAAAACTTAAACACTCCAATCTCTTAGACTTAGCATCCAAATATCTTATGGAGCTCAAGTCCATGATCATCTTGGAAAAATGAAAGTAATACATTCTAGTTTTAATAACATATAATAAACAAGTTAGAAATCCTTAAACTTTCCAATCTCTTAGACTTAGCATCCAAATATCTTATGGAGCTCAAGTCCATGATCATTTTGGAAAAATAAAATCTCAAACATCCTAGCACCTAAACTCTAAGTTTCGGCCATCATAGGATGATGAGGAAAATATTCTTTGTTTAACAATAACTCTTAGGTTTAGAATCACAAGGTATTAAGAGTTCTAAATCCATGATCATACTTGGAAAGTTGAAACATAGTATCCTAGGCCTAGTTATTCATATTTTCGGCCATCATAGGAACAAGCAAGCTATCAAAACTTTCAAGATTTATAGATTCAAGATTTAGAAACTCAAACACATGATCATATTCCAAAAGTTGAAAAAAAACCTCCTAGGTCACAAATACAAGCATTCGGCCTTCATTGGAAGAGATAGGTAGAGATTTTTGTTTTACACAACCTCTTAGTATGTGAAAATAAAATTTAATACAAGACTATAGAAAGTCGTTTCAACTCAAAAGGAATTTTCTACCATTTTAGAGAGATTTTAGAAGTTTAAAGCATATAAAGAACACAAAGTAAACTAAGAAATAAAATATGAAACTTGCAAAAAGATTCATATAAGAGCATTACCCTTAGTATAAGGAAGAACTTTAACGAAGAACTCAAGTAGAAAAGATAAATAAAAACGAAAGCTTTAAGAGCATGAACTTTTAGAAAAAAGGAAGAAGATGAAGGTTTAATGGAGTTTGAAGAAGGAAGATGATGAAGTGAAAATTAAAGGGGTATATATAGAGAGGGGGAGGAAGTCCACAGCTCCAAGGGAAGTGAGGGAGAGCTTGTTGAGCAAGCTTGGTGGTTTAATGCTTGATTGGATGGAAGAAGAGAGAAAAATGACTTTTTGGATTAGAATAATATTATAATTTGAAAAGTGTGATGATTACACTTTTGGAGTGTGTCATAGCCTCTTCCATCATGTCTCCTTACTTCTTTTATGTTCCCTAATATGCTCCATTTCGTACCCGGTTGCATTTCAGATCGTAATTCTTCCGACGTTTTCGCCCGAATAAAATATTTTATTTTATTTTTGAACGAAAAATTTTCAAAATAACCAAAGTTGAAGGAAACATAATAAAAACACTAATTGTATCGTTCACGGGTCAAAATTAGGTTGTCTGCACAGTAAACTTGTACCGATAGTGAAAACGCAGACCGGCTTCCGTCTGAATTTTCAACCAAAATTTTTACCGTGACTTCATATGATATAACAACACAAGAAAATGATTTTATTTTAATTAAAATCATCCCGAGTTTAATCTAAAATAAACACATTTAAATATGTATTTACTGCTACTGAAAACATAGGAAAAACAGGGTGTTACAGAGGGAGCACAACTCCAGTGAGAGAAAGTCAAGGTTTTGGGAAATTTGTCTGTCCGATTTCAATTCCGACTTCATATTTGCGTTCAGGGCAACGAGTACGTCATATATCCACCTTCGATTCGTCGAATCGTTGAGGTAATGCTCGAATCCCTAACTCGTCGACATGTCGGCATTGTCATTTTCCTTCTTTAAGAAATATTGCCTTAATTCTGGCTTTGTTTGTGAAGTTGTTGCAAGATTAGGGTTTATAACATTGTTGGGACTCTATCCATGTGTTAAAGAAAATTTCGGAGCACCAAGGAGCTCCTTAGAGCATGTGGCAGCAGCTGTTTGGTTGGAGGAAGACACGAATTTTGAGGCATTGACGAGGAGAACACGAATGTCTTAGGTGTGGATAAAGTGAATATCACACCGGGGAGCCAAACGTAGTATAACATGTAATTCTGCATGTGTAGTGTTCCCCGGACCCTACTAGTTGTCGAGTAGTTAGTAGTGGTTAAACCCTAGATAAAATGTCTTTGAAACTGTTCGCTAAGGTTTAATTACTAAGGTCTTATCAGCATTAGGATAATTTATATATTAAATATATTTGCTTGAGGTTTCGTGATTATCTGTTGTATGTTGATTATGGATGATACTATTTTTTGACGTTTGATCTGTGATAACATGCTATTTGGTTACTGTTAGTAATGATAATATGTTTACATGTATTCCGGTTGACTGAGGATGATTATCTGGTTGTGATGTTAGAACCCTAGTTGACACCTCAAGGGTAATCTGTTTGGATTGATGTTGGAAAGTGGTATATGAGTACCATGTTATGATGTGGATGCAATGGCATCTTAAAGCGTGTAGGAATGAGTTTGGTACCGGTGTCAACTTAGGATGTATGTGTATTGCATAAGTTGCCAAAGTGGCGGGCCGCGTGACTAGGAGTCATGTGAGGTTGGTGTTTCCAGGTGCGGGTAGGGAATATGGAGATGGACGGTTCTGGGAACCTTGGGGATGTAGTCCGGTTTGGAATGGTTTCAAGAGACCAGTGATTTGTACCCATTGTTTCAAGACCACCGTGGAGGTTCGGCTATCTTGACGTCTGGCCTTGAGTATTCCAGTCACAGGTGGACCTTCGAGGCGACCAAGATACCCCTATTGGAGAATGAGCTCATAGGGGGAAGCACCCTTTTTGGTCATAGTGAGTGGAACGGTACCCCGGACAAGCCAACTGACATTCTCTGGGCAAGGGAGGCCCGTGTGATAGAGGAAAAGAGAATGTCTGGGAACCAGAGTTCCCTGTGAGAGTGATTGACTGACATGCATAAGAGTGTGACTCCTTATTGGATTTTGACCCTAGATGTGGATTGAGGATGTTTTGTAAATGGTTGACTTGCGAGATGGTTGCTATGTGTAAATATGTTGTATGTTAACATTTTGTATTTTGCCCCGACCCCTTTTATGGTGTTATAGTAACTTATCTCCCTTCTCTATCTTTTTCTCTGTATGTATTGTACCATTGATAGATGAGTAGCAGTAGCCGTACAACGATGGTGATAGGACCGGAGCACCGACCGATGCACTACCTGAAGAGGATCCCGTCGAATGTCCAGATCTTAGGCGACATTGAGATCGTTAACATGACCGTGGGTTGCAGGTTGACCACTCATAGTTTTTCATGTGTTTCGTCGACTCGGTTAGCATTTATATCCGCCTTCGAGGAGGACCATTCTTTACCTTGCTTGGTTCTTACCGTATCTCCCAATGCTTGCCCTTCTCTGAGATCTGGTTTCCACCCTGCCAACGAGAGTTTTTAGATGATATGTGGAACCAGGTGGATTATTTCTATGCTCGTAGCGGAGTCGGAGTGGTGGACAGAAGGCGGATGAGGAGGAGCGTGCGGACAATGTACCATTACCGTCGTCGTCGAGTTGTCATGAGCAGTGATGAGTCTGTATGGGAGCCCAGAATCAGGACCAGAGATTCTAGAGATTATCGTCATACTTTCGGCGAGGGCGGGGGTAGTTCCAGACGCCCATATCAACTATGATATGGTCGGTCGGTAGCGTCTGCTAGGGGAGAGCCTCTAAGAGTTTGTTTTGACTTTTTGATGTATTTTGTGAGAGGTGGGCGGGTAGTTCTCTCTGTATCTATTTTGTTTCTCTGAGACCAATATGTTTGTTTCTGTTATTTTCTATAGTTTGTATAGTTGGCAGGGTGATGATCCCTCTGTTGGGATCTATTGCACACTTCGGGGACTCTTGTATATATTTATGTATATATGGTGTATTTAATTTTATTCCTCTGCGTATGTTTTATAAGTTTTAATTTTACTAACTTTTGCAACTATATTATGTTTGCATGTAATAATCATGCTAGCACTAATAAATAGATTAAGACTTAGTTACTTAGGATTGTTCTTCAATGGGACATCGAGGTGCCTCATTTGGTGGTATTAGAGCAGTTCGGTTCTAAATCGAACTGTGGGACTAGGTCTGATTAGGAGTGAGGATGTGGGGTAGGATGAATACCAACAACATTAGTTGAATCCTCATCGGATGTCAACTATGCTTAGAAAGGGTAGAATGTCCTATACACGAGTTATTCTTAAAGTATGAGAATGACTGTTTACTGCATTTGTAAGACATATAGTGGATATATTTGTTTATGTATTGAATTGTATGTCTTACAAATGAGAGCTAATGAATTCTTTTGCAGAAAATCGAAATGGCACGCGGAAATGGACGCCAAGGAAGAGGTAAAAATGGAGGTGGTGGAGCCACTAATGTTCCCGGAAGTCCATCGAGGACGAATAACGGTGGTGATACCAATAAGGCTATGAGGGTGATGAGGGAGTTGGCTACTGCAATGCTGCAGTAGACTCGGGAAAATACTCAGTTCATGCAACCACAAGAGGCTAGAGAGGAAAGGTTACAGTAAGTAAATGTGGCTAGAAATAAGGAAAACATGGAGAATGGCTTGAATGCTTTCATGAAGGGAAATCCGCCCCAATTTCACGGCGAGTACGATCCTGGGACAGCAGAGAAGTGGCTGCAAGAAGTACAGAAAGTCTTTGTTGCCGTGCATTGCTGTGAGGAGCGGAAGGTTACTTATGTTGCTTTTATGCTGGTAGGAGCAGCAGAGTCGTGGTGGCAGAATAAGCAACATTTGCTAGAAGCAGAAGAACAAGCGGTAACTTGGGATTTGTTCAAAGAATGTTTCTTGGAGAAATACTTCCCTAAGAGTATCAGACTGGAAAAAGAAAAGAAGTTTATGAGTTTACAACAGGGGAGTATGTTAGTGGGAGAGTACATCATCCGATTTGAAGCATTACTGAAATTTTACCAAGTTCATCCAGATCAAGAGTGGGTCTGTCGGGGGTTTGAAGATGATATGAGGCCAGAACTAAAAAGGATGATGTTGCCGTTTGAATTCAACCGATTCTCGGTTTTGGTTGAAAAGTGTACTATGCTGGAGAGCCATGATCATTCTAGACCAATACAGCCACAACAACGGAGTGGCAGACCGATTAGAGGAGGTAGCAGTCAATAAGGTGGTGGGGGAAGATTTCAGCAATCAACGAGACCTTACATTAATCCTAATCAGCAAACAACTAGTGTTGGTAGCAGAGGTTCTAGTCAGGCATCAGAGATGCTGACTTGTTTCAAGTGTGGAGGACCACACTTTATTAAAAATTAACCTCAGATGCAGAATGTGGTGTGTTACTAGTGTGATTAGATGGGACATATGGCCAGATCGTGTCCCCAGAGCAATGTAGTCAGAAATACAATTCCCCAACAGCAAAGTAGATGAGCTCAAAGCTGTGGATCGAGAGCTCATACAGTCAATCGACAAGAAGGTAGACCTCATGCTAGTGGGACGGTGTTCACCGTTAGAGGTTCCGAGACTACTAGAAATCCTGATCACATATAGGGTAAGTGCCTCATTTTCGGAAAACTCTTGTATGTATTATTTGATTCAAGCGCTATGTATTCATTTATGTCTCTTGAGTGCATGGATCATTTGAAATTTCCTGTTACATTGTTACCCTATGATCTGAATGTTTCTACTGCTATGGGAGATGCATTAATGATGAGTGTGATTTCACCTCATATTTCTTCATCATTTTGCATGCATTTTAATGTAGATTAGGCATTTTTATTTTGATATTTGTTAGTTTTTCCCTTTAGAACGGGTAAGGTGGTTCTGTGGTGTTTGTGTGCAGGAATTCATAATTAAAATACTCAAATCCAGTTGATTCGGAGTTTGCATGAAGATGGAGCATGAAAATCAAGAAAAATGAGCAAAGCAGAGACCATCACGGCCTGGGTGTGACAACCATCACGGCCATGATCGCGTAGGAGTGAAGAAAAGAAGAGCGCACAAGTCAGAAGCTGTCACGGCCGTGACAGGCCAATCAGTGCAAGAATTCACCAAGTCAGAAGCTGTCACGGCCTGGTCCTGACAGCCGTCATGGCCGTGACGCGTAAAATCTAGGATTTTGGGATCTGTTTTTTATCTGATTTGTAACTGCTTTAATCCCAAGTTAACCTACATTATAAATAGGACAATTAGGCTCGAAAATAGGGGATCTTGGCTGTTACCTATGGCTTAATTTAGGATTTCTCTTCTTCTCCAATTTCTTCTCTTTCTCTTAGGATTTCTATGTTCTTTTTAATCAAGATTGCTATGACCATGGCAATGCTTGAGTAGTCGTTTTATTTCTAGGAATTGGGTTACCAACAAGACTGCTTATGCTACTAAATTGACTACTGTAACACCCCAATTTTTACTGTTCTTCAAATTTGGAAAATATATATATATATATATATATATATATATATATATATATATATATATATTATTTTAATTGGAGTGATTAATTATCTAAATGTGTGTTTTTTATTTTGTTTAGTTTGAGTAGTTTTATTACTCTTTTAAAATTACTTTATTAAGTGCGTTAGCACTGACTTATTTCAGCGTATGTACGCTTACTAGACAATAATATTATGTTATTGTCACTATTAGTATTTGTTTAGAAAAATATTTTAAATATGATTGAAAGAAAATTATTTTCATATTTTACTCTTTAAATTTTAGATTTGAAATTATGTTGGTTTGAAATTAATCTGAGATTAATTTTAGATCACTAATTTTCTTAGTTGATCAATTCAACCATCAATCTTTATTCTAATTTGAATTTTGAAATTATATAATTGTCACTCATTATTTTTAGATCCAAGGGTCAACATTATTTATTCTTTTCTAGACTCAATTTTAACCACTCATGTTTATTTTGTATAAATAGTAACTAAAAGAAAAAGAAAAACACACCTCTCTTCCTCTGGTGCCCCACGACACCCACTTTCTATTGGGAAAAACCCAAGTCTCACATTGACTAGAGATTGTCTCTAATGAGAGCTTATAAGTAGAGGGCAATCCTCATCCTATGAGCTAGCTTTTGGGATTGAGTTAGACCCAAAATCTATTATGGTATCAGAGCTATCCTAGATCCATAATTGGGTCACCCACCATGTTATCCATGCACCAAGCCCAATAGTGCTGGGTGTGAAGGGGTGTATTGGGAAAAACCCAAGTCCCACATTGACTAGAGATGGTCTCTAATGAGAGTTTATAAGTAGAGGGCAATCATCATCTTATGAGCTAGCTTTTGGGATTGAGTTAGGCCCAAAATCTATTACTTTATTCATTTCTTCTCTTCTTTCCTTCACTTATTTTGTTCCTTATCCTTCACAAATTCATAACATCATCTCTTTCTTCCCATTGGTTTTCAAGTTTTCTTCTTCTCCCTTGCTTGCTCCAGACCCGCACCACTGCCCCTGCATAGTCGTGATCGTGCTGCTGCTCGCCGACATAGCAAAGAAGCCCGCTTGCCACCAGCATCACCTGAACCGCCGCCTGGAAGCTCGGAATGGTCGTCGTTGACGTGAGGGACCCTGATCGTGCCGCCTGCTCAGATCGCGTCCTCCGTCATCTCAGTCGCGGGAAATGCGATCTCCGTCGCTGCGATTCGTTCCTCCGGTCTGGTAACGCCGCTAGCCGTCGTGATGTTGAACCACCGCTGCTGCCGCCTCATCGTCGCAAGCCGCCGCACCGGACTTCAACAGCCACTATGCCCCTCTTCCTCTTCATTTGGGTGAGTGAAATCTCACCTATTGTGTTCATATTCAAAAAGCCCCAAAGTTGATTTTGAAACCCTAACCCTAGCTTTTGATTTTTGTTAAGGATTTTGAAATTGAACCTTGTTTTATGTAATTGGGGCTATGAATTAGAGTTATCCTAAACCAATTTCATCATTCTTTAAGTAGATTGATTTTCCCCAATTTTCATCTTGATCCCAAAACCCCAAATCTGTTTTCATGTAAATCAATAATTTTTTTGAGAAATTAAGTATGTTAGTGAGTTAAATTTATAATGTTGATGTTGAGAAATTAATTTAGTATTTTGTCTGGTTGTTTCAATGCTTGGATCGTCTCTCTGGGATGTTTTTCATGTTCCTGCTAGCTTTGGAGAAGTAGGAATTTCTTTTTGGGAACTTATTGAAGCTGACTGCATGGCTGTGAAGTTCCAGAAAAACCTCCGAGCGCCTTAAAAGGTGGGGGAAAGAAACCATCTAACGTCGAAAACGGCGAAGTGGCATTTAATTCGATAATGGCGTAGGGCGACCTAAACCATACTAAAAAGTGAGTAACAAACAATGTCAATATCACATTGGGGACTACTTTGTGGTACCAATGATAATATTGGAATTGTATGTTTATCGCTGATGCATATAAAAATATATTATTTTATTATTGAGGTTGACTGTTTGACTATTTGACTGTCTTTGACATGCTGCTTGATATGTGATGAATTGTCTGGAAATATTATACTATTTGATTGTCTTTGATATGCTGCTTGATATATGATGAATTGTTTGGAAATATTATATTGTTTGACTATTTGCATGTCTTTGATGATATGCTGCTTGATATGTGATGAATTATTTGGAAATATTATGATCAGTAGACTGGTTGTTATATTTATTATTTATTTATTTATTTTATATTATATGTGGAGATGATTGGAATGGTGATATGATGGGTGATTAACGTGATTAGAGATTTTATGAGTATTGATACATGATGATTAGGGTGATGTATGTGAGGGTTCATGAAATTTGAGTTTAGAAGTGTCTAACCGAGATGATTATTATGATATAGTGATGAGGCTGATGAGATGTGATTATGGTTTAGGTTATTTATGAAATAGTGATGATGGGTTATGGCACTAGGGGGTGACCTGAAACATGGTTTGTGATTTTCACATGGTGGACTTGAAACATAGTCCGGTGGACTTGAAACATAGTCTGGTGGACTTGAAACATAGTCTTGTTGACTTGAAACATAGTCTGGTTAACTTGAGATGGATATTCGGATTTCTGTCCACACCTGATTATACATACTGCATTGCATTGTATCATGATGGAGGGTAGAGGAAAATAATCCACACCTGATTATACATACTGCATTGCATTGTATCATGATGGAGGGTAGAGGAAAATAATAGACGATTGTCAAGGATGGTTGTGTTTAAATATGTATATATAGAGAGATATATGGAGAAGTATGTTTAATGTGTTGTTATGGATTTAAATGTTGCTAAACCCTTTCCACGTTTGACGTTAAACTGTTTCTTATCCCCTATATTGTTTCTGTATGTCGTATTTTTTATTTATTATGTGATTGTACGAGAAGATGCTATGGATGAGTTTGATGATGAGGAGTTGGATGAAACTCCCTGTGAACCGGAAGCTGGAGGTCAAGCTGTGATTCATGGTGATAGGGTCTAGATAGTTATGCCCGGTGTATCTCGTGAGACGTTTTATATTTTTCCGCTAAGTATAACTTTTGTTTAAGTATATGCCTGTGAGGGATCCTACTGAGATGATACCCTCAACAGCGTTTTGTATTATGTATGACATATGTCTGTATTTGCAATATAATTATGGTATGGAGTTTTAATTAATTGAAGTTTGTATGCTTATTAACGTAAGTTTTAATTTTTACGTATTTTCACGTTAAGCGCGTGATTAAGTAATTAAATAATGAGGTTTTAATCTAATAACACAACGGGGCACCACGGGGTGTCTCAACTACCCCTCTTGTTAATTATCAAAATGCTTTGAAGGTGGATTTATCCTAATAAAGTTAATGGTCCCTCTCGAGATACAAGAACCGTGCTCAATTAAACCAACACCTACTCTCGTGGTAATTGTATTTAAATTGAACCCATTAAGGTTTGTGACAATTCAATGAAGCCATTTGGTGCCGTTGCCGGGGATTGTGCTTTCTTGAATTTCAATTTAATTTTTAAATTCATTTTTCTAAACATTTTTTTTTCTTTTTGTAGTGTATCTATCTCTCTCTTTACAGGCGATTTCTCTCTTTTATGCGAAGATCTCAAAGTGTTGGAACTCTTATTGAAGTTGATCCCGAGATCGAAAGGACTTTCCATAGACGTAGGAGACTACAAAGACCAAGAGTGAGAGAAAAGTTGAACCCCATTCCACTGATGGTCGATCAATCGGATACAAAACCACTGAAGGACTACGCAGCCCCAAATGCTAGGGGTTTACGAACTGCGATTTATAGGCCAAAAATTGAGGCGGAGAACTACACTATTCCGCCCTAGTTAATTGGCATGATTAGGCAACATCAATTTGGAGGATTACCCTCGGAAGACCCGACTAATCATGTGGAGACATTCTTGGAATTCTGTGATACAACAAGAATTCAAGGTGCCCCAGTTGATGCTATCTGCTTGAGGTTATTCCCCTCCTCTTTGACTAGAAAGGCAAGAGCTTGGTTGAAATCAGTGCCTGCTAATCCTTTGTCCACATGGAACCAACTAGAGCAGCTGTTGTTTTGGCTTCAACGACTCAAGAGGAGGGGGGGGGGGGGGGGGTGAATTGAGTTTTCTTAAAATATTTCCCTCTTAAAAACTTTTCACAAAACTTTAGTTTTCAGATTTGTGGCCTCGGGATCTTTTACAAAATTAATGAAGGTTTTATATAAAATCTTGAATTGGAAGATGATAAAGATAAGAAAGATTAATTCAGAGTAGGTTCGGGTTCAAAACTCAGTAATAACAAAATACAGAAACTGATTAAGTCTTTAAATATTGATAAGCCTCTGGCTCATCTAGTTTTATGACTAGTATGAGCGTGGTTTTGTGCCAATTTTATCTCGTTTTCGCCCAAATTAGACTTGATTGTCCTCAAGCAAGGTTTTGAGTCCCTTAAGTAGTTTTAGGGTAATTTAGCCAGTTTTGAGTCAAATAAAGTACTTATGGCTATTTCATGTTTTCAAGTTAACTTAGAGTCCAGGGAATGAAGGAAACAGTGGAAATTGCAATCCTGGAAGTACTCGCCCCGCGAGACTGAAGACCAGCCTGTGCCAGAAATGTCATCTTCTCTACCTCGCCTCGCGAACCATGGCTCGCCCCACGAGCCTGGAAGTCGGAAAGCATCACGGTCAGCCTGTGACCCCCATCACGGGCGTGAAGAGAAGAACCTGGAGGACAGAGACCATCACGGCCTAGCCGTGATGAAGGTCACGGCCATGACAGATAAGCGCCCAAAGTCAGAAGTAATCACGGCCTGGACGTGATAGGCATCACGGCTGTGACAAACTAGAAATTGAAGCCTCGCCTTGCGAGGCATCATCTCGCCTCACGAGAGTCCAAATTTGAACTGGCGCCATTTTAATATTCGCCTCGCGAGAGGATACTCGCCTCGCGAGCGTGCGCAGTTTCTGAAAGTTATAAATAGTTGTTTAGGGCAGAACAGAAGGATCTTTTGCTAATCCTTGTTTTCGAATTTCTCTGATTGTATTGTGTTTTTTATGGAGAACTAATCTTCCTAGGTTAATCTGCTGTAATCGGCTTCGCCGACACTTGAGGTCTTGTAATTCCCGATTGAATTTTCTTCTCTCTTTCAATGCTATTCGTTATTCTCTGTTTGCTTAATTCAGTTTGTATCGAATTAGTGTTGATTTATTTTCGATGATTTTATGTTCCTAAACTCAATCGCGTTTGCTTAATTCGCGTGTGTTCATTCGTGTTTGCTTAATTCATGAGTGCTTCACCCCATTTGCTTAATTCGGGAATTAGGAATATATGTCCCGTAGCATCGATTTCGCTTGTTAATCGATGCTACAATCGAAAAGGGATTAGAATCTGCTTAGGGCATGGAGTTACATGAACCAATGATAGTGGGAAACTGAACAGCAGATTGATCGTCTTTGTCTTATTTGATAATCACTTAATTTGCTCTGTTTTTGTGCTCTGTTTTCTAATCGACTTCCAAATCAACCCCCCCCCCCCCCTCCCAAAAAAAAAACTGATTTTTTGTGATAATAACATTACGAGAGTCCTTGTGATACGATACCCGAGTTGTCGCATCCTGACTACACTTTTTACAAACCGCTCACTTTTTAACGCGTGCGCGACAGCGTGTCAAAGATTAATGACAAGTTATGTAAGTTTCCGATACAAGCTTTACCAATCAAGAACGAACTTGCAGGTTTCAGTTTCAGTATTAGTTCAGTTTCAGCAATCAAGAATGGTTTTGATCAACTCAGTTTTGAACGCAGATAACACGGACTTGACTACAATCAGACTCAGGTTTCAATACAGTTTATACAGATCAAGAATAGAAATTATATTGAACTTTAAATATCAAAATCACAGGTTCTTGATCATAAACAGAAAGTAAGGAGTTTGAGTTTAGAGATATCACACAACCAGATTTATCTTGGTTTAGTCACCACCACTGTGACCTACATCCAGTCCCTACTCCAACTGTGGATAGTCACACACTAACACAACAAGCTTTAGCCAGGTAGCTTGAAAAACCTTTACACCACAGAGCACTCCTTCATCTCGAGATACCACACTCTTGTGAAGAGCCTCAATGTTCTTCCTTAGGGATACCTCACCCTAATCACTTAGAGAGACTCCCTTTCTCTTTACAATCAAATAAAACTAAAAATTGATTACCAACTCTCAATAGTCAGATATATAAATTGAAGCACTTATGAGTATTGAAACACTCTTTTCACAATAAGCTCAAGAAAGATGATGAATGATTTTCACAATTGATTTCTCAAATTGATTTCGTGTGATTCTGATGTATTGTGATATGATCGATATTCGTGTTGAAAGTGTTACTTTGATCCCTCTTTATATAGAAAACAAGTTATAGTCGTTTGGATCAATCAAAACAGATTTGGTTCTGATAACAGAATCTGTTTTCTTGATTCTGGTTCTTGAAATAAGATTCTTCATCAGTTTGTATAGCATTCGCGTCCATCTTACCACGTCATTGGACGGAGCTTCTCATTAAGGACTTAGCAAGTCCAAAGAACGTAATCCTAGTAGACGAGCTCCATATATCACTTTAGTGAACGATCTCTTCTGTAACTTTAGTGGTTTAGCGCTTGTATCACTTTAGTGGACGAGCACTTTTGTCACTTTAGTGGACGAGTTCTTGTATCACTTTAGTGGACGAGCGCTTCAATCACTTATGTTGATTAACGAAAACTTATTCCTTTTAATGCAGGTTATGAAAATTGATTTTCTTCATGCATCTTTTTAATTGAGCTATTTTGTGACTAAGAGATTTCTTTCTCTTACATTTCATCTAAGACTTAAATCTAATTTCTCCTTTAAGCTCTTGTCTTTGCTCTTTGATTCCTCCATGTAGCTCTTTTGATTTCTTCAAGTTCTTCCGTGAATATTCTCCTTTAATTGCTCACTGAACTTGTTGATCACTGCTTGATACCTGTCTTTGCAATTTGACACTAAAACACTTGCATACACATTAAGTTGTATTTGTCATATATCAAAATCTCTAAGCCATTGAGTATAACACAGGCATTCTTGGAAAAATTCTTTCCACCATCCAAGACTGCTTACCTACGAACTCGGATCAACGACTTCTTCCAAAAGGACGGAGAATGCTTATCCGAAGTTTGAGATTGTTACAAAGGATTTCTAGAGTCTTGCCCACATCATGGGCTCGAGAAGTGGTTGTTAGTGCACACCTTCTACAACGGATTGGATTACTCTTCGAAGGTGTCACTTGACTCCGCAGATGGTGGAGCATTTATGAATAGACCATTGACTGAAGTGTTCAATATCATTGAAAACGTAGCCACCAACTATCACCAATGGGGTTCAGAAAGAGGTAATAACCCGAAAAAGCTTTCGGGAGGTAAATTCGATGTAGGTGGTAGGAATTGATTTTGTTTAAATTGATTTTCAGTCCCTTAAGTAGTTTTAGGGTAATTTAGTCAGTTTTGAGTCAAATAAAGTACTTATGGCTATTTCATGTTTTCAGGTTAACTTAGAGTCCAGGGAATGAAGGAAACAGTGGAAATTGCAATCCTGGAAGTACTCGCCCCGCGAGACTGAAGACCAGCTTGTGCCAGAAATGTCATCTTCTCTGCCTCGTCTCGCGAACCATGGCTCGCCCCACGAGCCTGGAAGTCAGAAAGCATAACGGTCAGCCTGTGACCCCCATCACGGGCGTGAAGAGAAGACCCTGGAGGACAGAGACCATCACGGCCTAGCCGTGATGAAGGTCACGGCCATGATAGATAAGCGCCCAAAGTCAGAAGTAATCACGGCCTGGACGTGATAGGCATCACGGCTGTGACAAACTGGAAATTAAAGCCTCGCCTCGCGAGGCATCATCTCGCCTCGCGAGAGCCCAAATTTGAACTGGCGCCATTTTAATATTCGCCTCGCGAGAGGATACTCGCCTCGCGAGCGTGCGCAGTTTCTGAAAGTTATAAATAGCTGTTTAGGGCAGAATAGAAGGATCTTTTGCTAATCCTTGTTTTCTAATTTCTCTGATTGTATTGCGTTTTTGATGGAGAACTAATCTCCCTAGGTTAATCTGCTGTAATCGGCTTCGCCGACATTTGAGGTCTTGTAATTCCCGATTGAATTTTCTTCTCTCTTTCAATGTTATTCGTTATTCTCTGTTTGCTTAATTCAGTTTGTATCGAATTAGTGTGGATTTATTTTCGATGATTTTATGTTCCTAAACTCAATCGCGTTTGCTTAATTCGCGTGTGTTCATTCGTGTTTGCTTAATTCACGAGCGATTCACCCCGTTTGCTTAATTCGGGAATTAGGAATATGTGTCTCGTAGCGTCGATTTCGCTTGTTAATCGATGCTACAATCGAAAAGGGATTAGAATCCACTTAGGGCATGTAGTTACATGAACCAATGATAGTGGGAAACCGAACAGCAGATTGATCGTCTTTGTCTTATTTGATAATCACTTAATTTGCTCTGTTTTCATTCTGTTTTCTAATTGACTTCCAAATCAAACCACCCCCCCCCCCCCCCCCCCAAAAAAAAAAAAACCGATTTTGTGATAATAACATTACGAGAGTCCTTGTGATACGATACCCGAGTTGTCGCATCCTGACTACATTTTTTACAAACCGCTCACTTTTTGACGCGTGCGCGACAGCGTGTCAAATTGGCGTCGTTGCCGGGGACTCTTGTTTGTTGTTTTGGCAATTTTTTTTTCGTTTTTCTGTTTTTCTGCTGAATTAGTCTGCCTACTAGGTCTAATTGTTCTGACTTGTGTGATTTTGACCCTGAAATTGAAAGAACACTGCACACACGCCGTAGAGCAATTCGGGCTAGAACTAGTAGTAATTCTAATTCTGCACCTGATTCTAATAACATGGCTGATCAAAGAACATTAAGACAACTTGCTGCCCCTGATGTTAATTATAATGGGTTGTGTATTGAGTATGCTGGTGTGGTTGCTCCTTTTGAACTTAAATCTGGTTTAATACACTTGTTGCCAAGATTTAGTGGTCTTGCAGGTGAGGATCCACATAAGCATTTGAAGGAATTCCAGGTAGTCTGCTCTACACCCTTGAGACCGGAAGGCATTACTGAAGACCATATCAAATTACGAGCCTTCCCATTCTCACTTGAAGGCGCTGCAAAGGATTGGCTGTACTATTTGGAGCCAAATTCTATTACAACTTGGAATGATCTGAAGAAGGTTTTCCTAGAAAGATACTTTCCTGCCTCCAGAGCTGCGTCCATCAGAAAGGAGATATGTGGCATCAGACAAAGCAATGAGTCATTGGCTGAGTACTGGGAGAGATTCAAGAAGTTGGTATCTAGCTGCCCTCAGCACCAGATTTCTGAGCATCTCCTTATTCAGTATTTTTATGAGGGATTGCTCCCAATGGACATAAATATTTTGGATGCCGCTAGTGGGGGGGCACTCGTTGATAAAACTCCAGCTGCTGCCAAGCAATTGATTGAAAATATGTCATTAAACTCCCAGCAGTTCACAACCAGAAGCAACTCTGTCGAGACAAGGGGTGTAAATGAGATCCAAGGTTCTTCTTCCAACAAGGCCCTTGAAACTAGAATTGATGAGCTCACTTCTCTGGTGAAGCAACTGGCAATGGATAAGGTTCAGCCGGCAAGGTTGTGTGGCATGTGAATCTCTCCTGATCACCTGAGCGATGCATGCCCTATTCTGAAGGATGAGTCAGTCACTGATTTGCCTCAAGCTTATGCAGCTAATCTCTACAATCAAGGCAACAATCAGAACCGGTACAACGTTCCTGACCTCTCCACAAATAAGTACCACCCCAACTGGAGGAATCATCCAAACCTTCGGTATGGGAATTCATCACAACAACAGTTGATGGCACCACCACAGAATCCTCCTCAAGCGACCACCTCTGCACCTTCTGGACCTTCACTAGAGGACCTGTTCAAGCAAATGACTGCACAAATGACTGCACAAATGAATGCACAAAATCTTCCAGTTTCAGCAGCAATTTGGACAGTTCCAGGCCTCGCAGGCACAGTTTCAGCAGCGAACGGATGCTAGCATTCACAATTTGCAGACACGGATTGGATAGCTTTCCACTTCGATGAATGCATGCAGCAAGCTCAGGGATCGAACCAACTACCTGCACAGACAGTGATGAATCCCAATGCTCCCAGCCCTAATGTGAGTGTCATTTCTTTGAGATCCGGGAAAGTTGTAGAGGCAGCCCCTGAAAAAGATGAAGAAACTGTTGAGGTAACTCCCGAGCCTTCTGTTGTTGTTGAAGCTGAGAGAGTATATGTGCCACCGATCCCCTTCCCGCAAAGAGTGCAGAAAAATAAGAAGATTGATGGGGAAGACAAGGAGAGGGAAATTCTAGATGTGTTCAGAAAGGTGGCGGTAAACATTCCGCTTCTGGATGTGATTAAGCAAGTTCCGAAGTATGCAAAGTTTCTGAAGGATTTGTGCACACACAAGATGAGGTTGAAGGGTAATGAGAGAGTCAATTTGGGACGAAATGTTTCAGCCCTCATTCAACTTAAACTTGCTCCTGAGAAGGTTACAGTTTCAGCCCTCACTCAGGCACTGCCACAGAAGTGCAAGGATCCGAGAACATTTGCTATTCCATGCACCATTAGGGACAGTAAATTCAACTATTGCATGTTGGATTTGGGAGCTTCCATCAATGTCATGCCCACTTCTGTCTTCAACAACCTCGATCTTGGTCCTTTGCAACATACAGGTCTCACTATTCAGTTGGCAAACAGGACCAATGCTCGCCCCGTTGGAGTGGTAGAAGATGTGTTGGTACAGGTTAATGATTTGATCTTCCCTGCTGATTTCTACATTCTGGACATGACAGGGGAAACAGATTCTAGCAGATCGCCAATCATTCTGGACATGCCGTTTATGAAAATGGCGAAGACAAAGATTGATGTTCACGATGGAACCATGTCCATGGAGTTTGGTGACATTGTGGCAAAATTCAACATTTTCGATGCTATGAAGCACCCCATGGAAGAGCACTCTGTCTTTCAAATAGAGTCGCTCTCTGAAATTTTTGATGACACCTATGATGACTTGGTTGCTGATTTCCCATCTGTTTCTGATTTTAATGATGTTTATTCATGTACTGATTGTACTAACACTAACCCTTGTGCTGTTTGTGCTGAGAGTGATGTTACCTTGCAGGGTGATAGTGTGAGTGAAGCTGTCTGCTCGGCTGAAGTTATTGATAGTCCGGCTGCCCCAAACATACCATCTGTTGAGCAGCCACCCTCCTTAGAGCTTAAGCCACTTCCTGGGAATCTGAAGTATGCTTACTTGGAGAGGAATGAAAAACTTCCAGTGATAATCTCCTCCAACCTTGACTCTGACCAGGAAGCTAAACTCTTGGAGGTTTTGAAGAAGCACAAGAAGGAAATTGGATGGACCTTGACTGACATCCCAGGAATTAGGCCCTCTAGATGTATGCATAGGATTCTGTTGGAGGATGGGGCTAAACCGGTTAGGCAGCCGCAAAGGCGGCTAAATCCATTGATTTTGGATGTTGTAAAGAAGGAGGTGACAAAACTCCTGCATGCGGGTATCATATACCCCATCTCTGATAGTACTTGGGTGAGCCCAGTGCAAGTTGTACCCAAGAAATCTGGCCTCACAGTGGGTGGTAAGAAATGAAAACAATGAGCTTGTCCCCACTAGAGTCCAGATTAGCTGGAGAGTCTGTATTGATTATAGGAGATTGAACCAGGCCACTTGAAAGGATCACTTTCCTTTGTCGTTCATCGATCAGATGCTCGAACGGCTGGCTGGTAAATCCCACTACTGTTTTCTTGATGGCTTTTCCGGATACTTCCAGATCCACATTGCACCAGAGGATCAGGAAAAGACCACTTTCACGTGCCCCTTCGCGACGTTTGCCTCTGAGGAGGATGCCATTTGGCCTTTGCAATGCTCCTGGCACTTTCCAGAGATGCATGATTAGCATTTTTACTGAATTTATTGAAAATTGCATGGAAGTGTTCATGGATGATTTCACTGTATATGGTTCCTCATTTGATGCATGCTTGCATAGTCTGAATTTGGTTTTAGAAAGATGCATTGAAACTGACCTTGTTTTGAACTATGAAAAGTGTCACTTTATGGTTGAACAGGGGATTGTTTTAGGGCATGTTATTTCTAAAGAGGGTATCTCAGTAGATCCTGCTAAAATTGATGTGATTTCTACATTGCCTTACCCATCTTGCGTTCGCGAGATTCGTTCTTTTCTTGGTCATGCTGGTTTCTACAGGTGCTTCATAAAGGACTTCAGTAAGATAGCTCTTCCTCTGTCAAACTTGCTGAAGAATGATGCCATATTCAGATTTGATGATAACTGCAAGAAGACGTTCGACTTCTTGAAAAAGGCATTGACCTCTACCCCCATCATCCAGCCCCCTGACTGGACCCTCCCTTTTGAGCTCATGTGTGATGCTTCTAACTATGCTGTGGGGGCGGTCCTGGCACAAAGGGTGGGCAAGGCTGCACATGTCATTTATTATGCTTCTAGGACTTTAGATGCTGCACAGTCTAATTACACCACCACTGAAAAGGAACTTCTAGCTGTTGTTTTTTCACTTGATAAGTTTAGATCATATTTGCTAGGTTCCAAGGTTATTGTTTTCACTGACCATGCAGCTCTGAAATACTTGTTGAAGAAGCCGGAAGCAAAGCCGAGGTTGATTCGGTGGATGTTGTTGCTCCAAGAGTTTAATGTGGAGATAAAGGACAAGAGTGGAGCTGAAAATTTAGTGGCTGATCACTTGAGTAGGATAGAGAGGGATGAGGATCCTTCCCCCATTCAGGATGACTTTTCTGATGAGCAACTTTTACAGTTGCATGGCGTTACTCCTTGGTTTGCCGACATTGTTAATTACCTAGTTGCTGGTGTCTTTCCGACAGGAGCAACTAGGTCACAAATCCACAAACTAAAGAGTGACGCCAAGTACTATGTTTGGGATGATCCATTTCTTTGGAAATTTTGTAGTGATCAGGTGATTAGGAGATGTGTCCCCGACTATGAGATTGAGTCTATTTTACACTTTTATCATGCCTCTCAAGTAGGGGGATACTTTGGGCCACAGAGGACTGCAAGAAAAGTCCTAGATTCTGGTTTTTACTGGCCCACCATTTTTAGAGATGCTTATGAGGTTTACCGGACTTGTAAGGAGTGTCAGACAGCAGGTACAGCCATCACTCGCAAGAGTGAAATGCCTCAGCAACCTATGCTCTTCTGCGAGGTGTTTGATGTGTGGGGAATCGACTTTATGGGTCCCTTCCCTGCATCTTTTGGCTTTCTCTACATTCTTTTGGCTGTTGACTATGTTTCAAAGTGGGTGGAAGCTATCCCAACTAGGACTAACGATTCTAAAGTTGTTGCAAATTTTGTTAGGTCCAATATTTTTGCAGGTTCGGCATACCTCGTGCCATCATAAGTGACCAGGTCACTCACTTCTGCAACTGCACCATGGAAGCTCTACTCCGGAAGTATGGAGTTGTGAACAGAGTTTCCACTGCTTACCATCCCCAGACCAATGGCCAGGCTGAGATCTCCAACAGAGAGATCAAACAGATCTTAGAGAAAGTGGTGCAGCCAAATAGGAAGGACTGGAGCCGCCGTCTAGAAGACGCACTTTGGGCTCAGAGGACCGCTTTCAAGACGCCAATAGGGATGTCCCCCTTTTAGGCTTGTATTCGGTAAGGCATGTCATCTCCCTGTGGAAGTTGAGCATCTTGCTTATTGGGCGGTCAAGTGCTGTAATTTGGAAATGCAAAAATCTGGTATTGAAAGGAAACTCCAATTACAGCAGCTTGAAGAGCTTAGGCTAGAAGCCTATGAAAGCTCTCGGATTTATAAGGAGAAAACCAAGCATTTCCATGATAGGAGGATTGCTAGGAAGGAATTCTCTGTGGGTCAGCGGGTCTTACTGTTTAACTCACTTTGAAATTGATGGCTGGGAAACTTCGGTCCAAGTGGATTGGCCCATTTGTTGTTACTAATGTTTTTCCTCATGGTGCAGTAGAGATTAAAGGTGCAGGTAGCAACAAGGCATTCAAGGTTAACGGGCAGCGGCTGAAGCTATTCCATGAGAACTCGGTGCCTGAGGATGCTACTGTTGAGGAGCTCTCCTTGGGAGAGCCCACCTACACTGCAACTTGATCAGGGAGCACCCTTTCCTTTCCCTCACTCTGTTTTTATATTTATGTTGTTTCATTGAGGACAATGTATGTTCTAAGTGTGGGGGAGGGAACCATTTGTTGTGTTTTGTTTTGTGTTTTTTGTTGTGTTTTCTTTTCGCTCTTGAATAATTTGAGAAGCTCAAGAGCAAGTGTGTGAGTCTTGTGTCGGCAAGCTTGGTGGGTTTTGTTGATTTAGCACAGATTGATTGCATAATTTATGTTGATGATTCCCCCTAGGTTGTAAAATTTTAAAACTGATCCCCATTTGAAAAGTTGAAAAATTGAACTTTGAGATATTTTGTTATGATTGCATGATTTATGATAAGTTTGGGGTGAAGGGATGCACACACTAGGGATAGAATCTCGGTCAAACAATTTACAAAAATGTCCAGGTGAGGATTTGAGCCTCCAACATGTTTTTAACTGTGTGAATCACTTTTGAGCTGCACTTTCCTGAATTTGCTTGAATCTCTTCATGGTTTGCATGTTTATGTGCTTGCATCAAATGATTTAGGCAATTTTCTTTGAATTAGCTACTTGGCCTAAATTGAACCATCCCTAATGCATGTTCCCTAGTTAGCCCTATTGAGCCTAATTAGCCTGTTGTTCTTGATAACCTCATGTTATGAGCCAAAATCTGGAAAAACCATGTTAACCCGATCTTAGGATTAGGAGAGCATGGAAGCCCAGCAAGAGAAGGGTTGCAAGAAAGTAAGTTTGGGGTGGCTACAGTGATATGTCATTCTGGGGTGAGAAAAAGAAAAAAATATATATAAAGGTTGAAGCCAAGGGCAAATAAAAAAAAAAGAGAAAAGAAAAAAAATGTTGCCAAAAAAGAAAAGGGGCAAAACAAAAATGGTGTCAAAGGAAAAAGGTGTAGCCACCCAAAGCGCCAAAAAGAAAAAAATGGAAAAAGGAATTAGAGTGAAAAAAAATAATAGTGTACAAGCTTCATGCTCTCTTAGTTCCTAGGGACTTAAGCCTAGTTCCTTTGTATATCCTACCCTTAGCTAGGCCCCATTACAACCTTTGAAAGACCTTTTGATGTTGCATGCATGTTTTCGTGGGAACCTTGATTGAGATGAAAATCAAATTCATGGGAAGTTCTCTTAAAATGTGAAATTGAGTGAAAATGTTGATAGCCTAGACAAATTGAGCGAATGAGTGAAATATTACATGCCCTTGTGAGGAAGGCAATTGTTTGAAATTGGTGATCTCCCTTTTATGTGTAACTTGGATCCCTTGCTTAGATTAATGATTGTTTGAATGATGAAATTCTCAAATGTTCAGAATAAATGATTGTGGGGATTACATTGTTGAAAAGGGGGGAACATTGAAGGAAAATTGTTTTGATGAATTGCTTGAAATTTGTGCAGAATTGATTGAAATCCTTTAAGCTTGCCAAGTCTTGAGTCTTTTTGAGTTTTAGTTTGCTTGGGGACAAGCAAAGTTCAAGTTTGGGGTATTTTGATAAGCCTCTGGCTCATCTAGTTTTATGACTAGTATAAGCGTGGTTTTGTGCCAATTTTATCTCGTTTTCGCCCAAATTAGACTTGATTGTCCTCAAGCAAGGTTTTGAGTCCCTTAAGTAGTTTTAGGGTAATTTAGCCAGTTTTGAGTCAAATAAAGTACTTATGGCTATTTCATGTTTTCAGGTTAACTTAGAGTCCAGGGAATGAAGGAAACAGTGGAAATTGCAATCCTGGAAGTACTCGCCCTGCGAGAGGTTACTCGCCCCGCGAGAGTGAAGACCAGCCTGTGCCAGAAATGTCATCTTCTCTGTCTCGCCTCGCAAACCATGGCTCGCCCCGCGAGCCTGGAAGTCAGAAAGCATGACGGTCAGCCTGTGACCCCCATCACGGGCGTGAAGAGAAGACCCTGGAGGACAGAGACCATCACGGCCTAGCCGTGATGCCGTGATGAAGGTCACGGCCATGACAGATAAGCGCCCAAAGTCAGAAGTAATCACGGCCTGGACGTGATAGGCATCACGGTTATGAAAATTGATTTTCTTCATGCATCATTTTAATTGAGCTATTTTGTGACTAAGAGATTTCTTTCTCTTACATTTCATCTAAGACTTAAATCTAATTTCTCCTTTAAGCTCTTGTCTTTGCTCTTTGATTCCTCCATGTAGCTCTTTTGATTTCTTCAAGTTCTTCCGTGAATATTCTCCTTTAATTGCTCACTGAACTTGTTGATCACTGCTTGATACCTGTCTTTGCAATTTGACACTAAAACACTTGCATACACATTAAGTTGTATTTGTCATATATCAAAATCTCTAAGCCATTGAGTATAACACAGGCATTCTTGGAAAAATTCTTTCCACTATCCAAGACTGCTTACCTACGAACTCGGATCAACGACTTCTTCCAAAAGGACGGAGAATGCTTATCCGAAGTTTGAGATTGTTACAAAGGATTTCTAGAGTCTTGCCCACATCATGGGCTCGAGAAGTGGTTGTTAATGCACACCTTCTACAACGGATTGGATTACTCTTCGAAGGTGTCACTTGACTCCGCAGCTGGTGGAGCATTTATGAATAGACCATTGACTGAAGTGTTCAATATCATTGAAAACGTAGCCACCAACTATCACCAATGGGGTTCAGAAAGAGGTAATAACCCAAAAAAGCTTTCGGGAGGTAAATTCGATGTAGGTGGTAGGAATTGATTTTGTTTAAATTAGATTCATTGAGTAAGCGCTTTTATAAGCTTGAAAAACTAATGTGAGTTCAATATGTGCTATTAATATTGCTTGTGAGATTTGTGGATGTGAACACCCCATTTTGATCGGGACCTCTTTTTAATTTTCACTAAAATATGAAAAAACAAAAAAAATGCAAAAATAAAAAAAAAATTACAAAAATGTTTTGTCATTTAATAAATAATGAGAAAATCACAAAAATATTTTGATTTGTTTCTATTTATCCTAAAAATCCAAAAAAAAATTATAAAAGACGAAAATCCAAAAAAAGATTTTTTTATTTCTATCTTATGTTACACTTTTTGGTTTGTTTTTATTCGATTATTATTGGGTCAAACCAGAAGTCCACTGTCCAAGAGCTCACCCATGGGCCATTTTCCTTCTAAACCCATATCCACCACCGCCATCATGTTTTCTTCCTATAGCAGCCACATTCATCTTCTTCCTTCTCTCAAATAAAACCCTAGCTGCCACCTACTCCTTCCTCACTATCATTTTCATCTCCAAATGGTGCTTTCCTTTCTTAGCTTCATCAACAACAGATTCGTATCTCCCCAAATCTTCTTCCTTATCCCTAAAATCTCGCACCACAGTGATGATTCCGGATTTTCCCTTTTTCAAGCCGCGCAAGGTTCACATGGTAAGCATCTTCCCTTGCCTTTTTGCTATCGAATCACTAATTGATTGTGTTTCCTTGATTTCTCACGCAGATTGAAGATTCCAGACGCAAATAAGGCAAGGATGGGTGCTCTATATAAAGGCGGGCAGCAAGTGTTGAAAAGGAGGACGAAAAAAAATACTCAGGAAGAGAGAACAAAAATCGAAAACATAGTGAGAGACAGAGGAGAGGGACGAATTTCTGGACAGAGAAGGGAATTTGATTTTCTTGTGTAGTGAGTGGTGTCTTTGGTTTGTATGTTTTTTAGAAATGAAGAGAGAAAATTGAGAGATTTTAGAGTAGAAGTAACAACAAGTGCTCATTTTTTCTTGAAACTTTGAATCTGCTCCATTGTTGTACTGACTTTTTTGAATGAAGTTATGAATTATTTGAGATTTTCACATGATGTTCCATAAGCTCTTCCCTTGTTTTTGGTTATTTCATTATTATATGATGACTATTTTTAACCTTTGTTTTTTTTGTTCTGTTCTTGATACTTTTGAACTGATTTCAAGTAGTTTGTGTTGACATCTTTTTTTCCCGAGAAGTCATGATGAGTTCGATGCCTGCTTTATTTGAATGTATAAAAATCCTTGCCAAGGGTATCTCCATGGTGTTTGGATTACGCTGGCATGCAAAAGGGTTTGCATTAAATTCTGTTTACTTGATCTTAAAATAATATAATATTACTTTTGTGTGATAAAGTGCATAAGGTTGGATGAGTCAGCATGACAATGAGGTGGTGTTTTGGTTACTATTACTATTGTCGGCTATAATGACTATTGCTTGATTAATGGATCTTACTTAAGGTTGTAGCCACTCATGATTTAATTCAGTACTCGGAGATGGAATCAGTGTGCGCTCCATTACCCTTGTTGCGTTTTATTTTTATGCAACTCCTACCGCTGTAATATGTTCTTATGCTCAGGTAAGCTTTTCTTAACATGATTAGTTCTTCGTATTTTTCTTTTAATTAGGTGATAAAATAAATAAGTTAAATTTCATTAATTATTTGCACAATTAATTTGGGTAACCGTTTTAACGGGTGCGTTAGGGGTGCTATGGGATTAAGTAATCATCTTTCCCTACGCGCAATCGACTACCGAACTTAACTTGGTTCCAAAGACCGTTTTTTAAAGATTTTTCAATTTTTACAAGTTAAATAAAATTGGTAGCGACTACTTTTTTTTCTATAATCTTTTCCTCGCCGTCCCGGCCGCAATTTCGGTCGCGACATTAGAATGCAGGTCCATGACTTCATATGGAGTGCCCACATGGTAGTGCTCCTGCAAAAGACGCACTACCATGGAAGTGAATTCATATCACAATTTTTATGACACGAACCCTCCTACGGGTAATGCTATATACTTGAGGGATGATGGATGATAAGCTTGGGGTAATTGGGGTAGAACCAAAGTATGTCAAGAGCTTACCAACCCTCCACCACCTTACCAACCCCTAATACCTTTCCCACAAAGGCTTGTCAAGAAAAAGCAAGTAGAAAAGAGACTAAGAGCTTAAATTGAGGAGAAAGATGAAATGATAAAAACTAATATGCCTCATAAACTAAAAGATCCAAGTAGTTTCTCTATTGGTTGCTCAATTGGAGAAGTGAAAATAGACCATGCCTCATGTGACTTAGGGGCTAGTCCGAGTTTGATGCCGCTTACCATCTTTGAGAGGTTATGAATAAAGGAATTGAGATCATCCAAGTTCTCTTTACAATTTGCGGATGACTCAACTAAAACCCCTTTAGGCATACTAGAGAATGTCCCCATAAAGGTAGGGAAATTTTTCATTCCTACCGATATCTTGGTGTTGGATATGAACGGAAATTCCCTATCATTCTTGGAAGGCCATTCTTGGCCATAGTTGGAGTAATAATAGATGTAAAAAATGGTAAGCTCTCTTTGAATGTAGAGAAAGGTATGGTGGATTTTGATTTGACTAACTCATATAACAACCCTCCTTTTGAGAATCATGTGTGCAGGATTGAGATAATGCCTCCGAAGGTGAAGGAAGAGCTTAACATGGAAGCAACATCCAAACTTTGCATGACAAATGATGCACCAAATAAAGATGAAGTTGGAGTTACTCAACATGTGGAGTCTGCCGGGAGGAAGTAAGGCCATGAGACTCAAAGTGAAAAGAACAAAGCGAAAGTGAATGTTGCCATATGAACACTATAAGCTCATTGAAGGACTTCCTTGGAAGAAAGATGTTCTTTCACTTCAAAACCCAGCTGATCCCGGTTGATTGAAGGGAGTAGCTTATGATAAAAAATAAGCGCTTCTTGGGAGGCAACCCAAGCTTTCTTTCTTGCTATTTTGTTTTTGTTTTTTTTTAATAAATTGAGAAGTTTAGAGGAGAAAGATCACCATTTGATGGTTTTGCGAAGTGAGTTTGTAGGTTGAAAAAGCATGAAGAGCAAAGAGGCATGAAAAATAGAAGTCAGAGGAGATCATCGCCTGGCCATGACAGGATTCACGGTTGTGAAGGAAGAAAAGTTGGAACACAGTGGTGATCACGGGCAGTGAAGATCACGGCCAGGCCATGATAGCCTTCATTGGCGTGACGGAAATAATAAGCGCAGTCAGGGCCCAGTTGTGAAGAGGTTCACAGGCATTATCAAAAGAAGTCACTCATGACATAAAGGATCACGGTCAGGCCATGATAGCCTTCTCGACCGTGACACGCTCATCAGATGCATTTTAAAAATGCGAAGGCTCCCCTCCTGTTCCTATATTACGCAGCTGAACCCAACCTTCTCCTTCTTATTCCTTTCTTCTACCTCCATAGCCAGCACCCTTCACCACCTCGGTGAGTTGTTCCATTTTTCTCCTCTCTCTGACTTGATTATTTACATTGGGGACAATGTAAGTTTTTAAGCTTGGGGTAAGGGTGTTATTTTTCCATTTTGCATATTGCATTTTTTGTAACATCTTGTTTTTCCTATGCTTTCTGTAGTAGTAAATACATATTTATATGTGTTTTATTTTTAGATTAAACTCAGAGGATGATTTTAATTAAACTAAAATCATTTTCTTATGTTGTTATATTATATGAACTCACGGTAAAAAAATTGGGTTGAAAATTCAGATAGAAGCCGGTCTCTATTTCCTTGCCGGTACAAGTTTACTGTGCATAAAACCTAATTTTGACCCATGAATGAAACAGTTAATGTTTTTGTGATGTTTTGTAGGGGTTTGGCTATTTTAAAAATTTTTGTTCGAAAATAAAATATAATATTTTATTCGGGTGAAAACGTCGGAAAACTATGATCGGAAGTGCACCGGATACACAATGGAGCAGATTAGGGAACACAAAAGGAGTGGAGTGACATGATGGAAGAGTTTATGACACTCCAAAAGTATAATCATTACACTTTTCAAATTATAATACTATTATAATCCAAAAGTTATTTCTCTCTCCTCCTTCCATCCCATCAAGCCTTAACTCCCAAACTTACTTAACAAGCCACTCCATTCTCCTCTCTTCTTCCTCATGGCCGTGAGCCTCTCCCCCTCCCCCTATATATACCCCTTTCATTTACACTTCACCACTTTTCTTCTTCATCACTTCATTACTCTCATATTACTTCATCATCTTCTTCCTTTTCAACTACTTAAAGCTTGCATTTTTATTTGTCTTTTGCACTTGTGTTCTTCATTAAAGTTCTTCCTCTTGTCAAGGGTAATGCTCTCATATAAATTTCTTTACAAGTTTATCATTTTATTTCATTATTTGTGTTATGTGTTCTTATTAAGCTTTAAACTTCTAAAATCTCTTAAAAATGATAGAAAACTCCTTTTGAGTTGAAATCACTTCCTATAGTCTTGTATTTACTTGTATTTTCACATACTAAAAGGTTGTAAAACAAAGCCTCGTAACCCTTTCTTTCTAAGGAGGCCGAAACCATGCAATATGGTCTAGGTGGGTTTTGTTTTAACTTTTGCAATATGATCATGTGTTTGAGTTTCTAACTATCCCTTGATCTTAAATCTATAAATCTTGTAAGGTTTGATAGCTTGTTCCTATGATGGCCGAAAATATGAATAAGTAGGCCTAGGATACTATGTTTCGACTTTCCAAGTATGATCATGGATTTAGAACTCTTAATACCTTTTGATTCTAAACCTAAGAGTTATTACTAAACAAAGAATATTTTCCTCATCATCCTATGATGGCCGAAACTTAGTGTTTAGGTGCTAGGATGTTTGAGTTTTTTTTTCCAAAATGATCATGGACTTGAGCTCCATAAGATATTTGGAGGCTAAGTCGAAGAGATTGGAATGTTTAAGTTTCCATTGTTTTCAAAAATGATCATACACTTGAACTCCAATGTTTGAGTTTAGAGAATGCTAGCCTATTTTACTAGCCTTGGCCGAATACCCTAAGTTTTTAACTTAGTGGGATTTTAATTCAACTTTGTTAATTGATCATTGTTAATGAACTCCTAACACTTAAGGATCATAAATCCATAAGTTGTATACTTTTCGGGGATCTCTAACCCTAATTTATTGCCTTGGCCGAACCTAATACCTTGTGGGTTAGAGTTCTTGGTTGATTTTAACTTATGATTTTGTGTTCATAACCTTAGACTTCCATCGCGGAGAAAACAAGGACGTTCGTGGTATATCTCTTCAAGCATCTAATCTCCTTACCTTCACGGAAGGTAAGAGGGGATTGCCTAGGGATAGTCAATGACTATATGCATGTGTGTATGTGTTTACTTGAGTGATTTGAATATTATTATGATATGGAGCAAATACTTGAATGACTTGTTTACTTGAACTATTGTGATTATTACTTGAAGTTGATTATTACTTGCCTTAAAGTATTGTGAGTTGTATATATGTGATGCACTGTCATTAACTGTGATATTATTGTTGAGAATATATTATTGTTGATTGAAGTTTGAGAAGCTGGACTTGAGTCTATGCTCAATTATTATAAGGATTAAAAGACTTAATAAGTCTTGAATAGAACTTTGAAAGTATTGGTTTCATTTATAAAAGTTCCTTGTTCAAAATGCTTACTTCAAGAGAATAAGATTCTTGTTTTGAAAACAAACGTTGAAGTGTTTTTAAGTCAATAGAAACTACCTTTTTATGATCCAAAGTTTGTATGAGAGAAAACCTTTTTCGAACTATGTGTTTTATGAAGGAAAAACCCCTTTGAAAATATTTGACTTTATTCCATCAAGGATTTCAAAAGAAAACGAATTTCCTAATTGTTTTATAAAAGAGTTTGTAAAGGAAAAGATTTTCTCCTAAATGATTTAGAAACGTTCCGGTTACTTGGATAAGTGATCGAGATTTTGTTTTGGATTTTGATTTTCACGGAGCGAAAAGTAAGCACATGTGAAAGAGAATCTAGTTCACGAGACGTTGCCTCTAGCATTCAGTTATATGCACGCGATCTAGGATCCGTGTCAAGAATTATGGACCAAGGGTCCTAATCGTGATATTATGGACTAGGAGTCCTAATCTTGGAATTGAGGACTGTGTGTCCTAATTTCGTTATTATGGACTAGGAGTCCATATCATGTTGAAATAAAACATGGATAAAATTATAATTGTTTCTACGACCACAACCTTGGACTGCGGCATCGGTCTAAGGTGTTGTGATTGAGCACTTGGACTGCGCGTCCTGTGTTATTGATTTTCAAGTGATGAAAATTGTGAATAGGCGTTAGCTTTGGGCTTCGACAACGGAAAAGAGTGAACACAAAGAAAAGTCTTGATAATGAAAATCTTTTATTCATATGCATTTCCCCTTAGCATACGTGCCTGAGTTACCGAATACCAGCTTAAGATGTGGTGTTCGATGATGTATACATCCGAATGGCCATTGATAAGGGATTCGTGATGATGTTGATCTGGGTACATGAGGTGACGGAGACAACTTGCCAATGCGGCCTACGAGCCTGATCAACTCTTTATTTCTTAATGATAAAATGGTGATATTATCTCATGAGATTAAGTTTAGAGCCTGATGATTGAAGTGTCATGCATTATCTTTATAAAAATGATTGATTCGGGTATGAGACCCACTGAAATAATACTTGTTGTTTACCTATGAATAATGTTTTAAATGTTAATATGCCAATGTGTTATATGTATCTTGTATATGGTTTTGTACGATATATCCGCTGTCGGTATCTCACTATTTCATTTCTGCTTGTTATTCTCTCTTCCTTTTTGGTATCGCCGTATATATATGAGCTCAGATGGATCCCAACATCCCTCTTGTGCCGATGATGTTGAAGACTGGGGTCTTCGACGATGCGGGGAATGCCCGGGCATGGCAGATTCATTCGGGGGCGACGTCTGCTACGTACCACGGATCAATCACCACCACTGATTTGAATGCTGACGGAGACCCGATTTGTAAGAGCCAAACCGTGGAGACTAGGAGAATTGCTCTGCCTCCGACTTGGTACTACCTTCATGAACTGCAAGTTAACGGACTAATACACGATCTACCACCTCCGGACATCGAGAAGGCAGCACCTATCGAGGAGAACCCTGAGGGGGATCCTGAGGAGACCCTGAGGAGGATCTCGAGGAGGACTTCTATGAGATCATGGAGGAGGATGAGTCTCAGTATTATGATCTGGATCATGATGACAACGACGATTCCATGGATGAGGGCGGCGACGTCATAGACCCATTACCTGATGTCTCGTCTCATGGGAGTTTTTGTGGAGACCCTGCTTGTAGCCAGTGTCAGTGATCGGTTTGGAACATTTTGTGAATAGTCTTCCGTCTTTTGACTTTCTAGAGTCACTTTTGTGATGTGGTTCCGGACCCTCTTTCCCCAAGTTTTTTCTTACTCTCTTTTCAGTTGTATTTTCTAGATTTCTAACTCCGTTGCAATTGTCGTTGATAAGGCCCTAGCTTATGTACTAGAACTTGGGTCTCACGGGACATGTTATGAATATATATATATATATATATATATATATGTATATATATATATATATGTATATATATATATATATAATATATGTATATATATATATATATAATATATATATATATATATATATATATATATATATATATATATATATATATATATATATATATATATATATATATATATATATATATATATATATATATATATAGTCTTCAATTCATGTTCTGAGTGTCCATCACTTTTATTTTAACTATCCTTTCAAAAAAAAAAACTACCGTTTTTAGTGTACTTATCCATCGAGAAAATGATATTTTCTGAAAGTAACCAGCATTGAAATCAGTTTTATTTCCGCAATTGGGTAACCATATGATGCCGGGTTTAGGGTGTCGCATTTTTCATGTTACATTCATTTAGCTGTAGTTTTGCATGATCACATCATTAGATTGCCTCGTGATTTGAAATTGCATCCTATTGTGAGAACATTGTGCCAAATGAATTGAGACAGTGAATTTTTGAACCCAATTTTTGTATTCTTGTGATAGGCTAAAAATAAAAATGCTAGAAATGATCTTTTGATAGTTGTTAATTAGCATGTAGTTCCTTGAATCTGTGTTTCTCATTAATTTTAAACTACTAAATGTGAGATTTTTGAGCCTAAAAGGGCTACTCACTAAAACTACCCAATTCTTTGTGATTGAGTGTTTTCTTCCTCTTGGATTGTATTCTCTAGAACTTAACTTGAAACCATTTTGAAACTTAGAATTTTTTTAAAACATACTTGAAAATGATTGAGGCATTAGGTATTTTTCTGACCTTCGGAGCTTTAACTGATTAAATTTTACCCCTTAATTGCCCAATTTTGAGCCTAATAGAATAAAATGCTTTTCTTGGTACCTTGATTGATTTTGATGAATGATGCATGGTATGACACCTTTTAAAGTATTGCAAAAAGGGTAAAAAGGTGGTTTGAAAAGTTGTGGGATGAAAAAGTTAGAAAACATTGATGAAAATCTCCCCTTCTCCAAATTGATGAAAAAGTTAAACAAAATAAACAAAAAAAAATGGAGAAGGGGATGAGAAAAAAAAAAGGAAGGTGAGAAATAAAAGGAAAAAGGAAAGAAAGAAAGAAAGAAAGGTGGAAAAGTGAATTAAAGCCCAAAAAGGTATTTTAAAATATTGTCATGCTTTGCATTGTTTGATATTTTGTTAGCCTTCTTGAATTTTCCTTTTCTTGGTTTCCCCACCTAACGATTAATCCCATAACCCCATTACAACCCAAATAAAAACCTCTTGATTCTTTTGTGTTTTCATTAATAAAGTAGAGATTTGGTTAATAGTCAAGCTTATGGTAGGATCTAACACCCCCCTTAGGGCATTACTACGTAACACATGCGGAAGTAAATTAAAAGATAATTTGCTGGTTGCTTTCGGAAAATGTGTTTTCTCTTAAGTCAGAAAACTGGGGTATAAAATTTTCTTCTATAAGGATAACTCTGAAATACATCATACATACATTTAAAATGTAAAGTCACGTTCGTAACGAAGTTACCATGACATACAACATTTCTCTAAGTTTCCACTTTCGGAAGAAAAGTTCAAACTACATATGGATGTATATAGCACTACATTTACCGACCTCTTTAGATATACAACCCAACTCAAAACTCCTAAGCTGGTCATTCTATCAAATATTCATTGGAGAGACCCCCAATCGGAATACTTTCCCAACCTCTAACACTAGGTCTTCAAATGACTTAGAAAGACTCCTCTGCAACATCGGTACTAGAGTACCAAGGTACTACTGCAAAACCCGAAGAGACCTTATATAATTGTAAGAGTGAGATACCATCATAAGATATATCCCACAACAACCATATACATGATACATACATCACATAATCATATAAGCAGTTAAATCATGCATATACACAATATAATAGTGTTATATCAAAGGGTCTCAAACCCGCACAGTTGATCTTTGAAAATATGCATAGCACTTCAACATCAGGCTCTAACTTAATCTCATGAGATATCAACACCGTTTTCCACTGGAGAAGAATTAGAGTTGGTCAATCTCTAGCCCACCGGGAAGTTGCCTCCATACCCTCATGCATTTAAGGTCTCTGGACGAGCAACGTCACATGTGCCTCTGAACTCGGTTTACATGGACAGACTCCCAGATACCACCTTGTATATGATATATATAAAAAGCACGTCTTCTTGGGGAAATGCACATGAGAAAATATTTAATTTAAAAGGTTTTCTTTGTGTTCATTCTTTTTCATTGTCGCAGCTCAAAGCTAACGACTTAATCATCATTTCCCCATCACTTGAAAACTTAGAAGCATAGGACACACAGTCCGAATGCTCAATCACAACGCCCGAGACCGATGCACCAGTCCTAGGCTTGTGGTCGTAGAAAACAATATTCACCTTTAACAACGTTCATCACAATGTGGTTAGGACACACAGTCCACAACAACGTGATTAGGGCACACAGTCCACAACAACGTGATTAGGACACAAAGTCCACAACAACGTGATTAGGACACACAGTCCACAACAACGTGATTAGGACACACAGTCCACCACTACGAAATCAGAACGCACTGTCCTAAATTTCGAGAATTGGACTCTCAGTTCATAACATCATGAATAGGACCCATAGTCCCGAGTTAACACTGATCCAAGATCACGTGCGCATAACTGAATACTAGAGGCGACATCTCGTGTACTAGATTCTCTTTCTTAAGTACTTATTTTTCATTCAGTGAAAAATAAATTCAAAACCGAATCCTCGATAACCTATCCAGGCTATCAGAAAGTTTCTAAAATATTTAGGAAAAACCTTTTCTTTGAAAATATTTTATAAAGCATCTTTGAAATACTTTTATCTTTGAAATATTTCCCCCAATAGGATATTGCCAAATAATCTTGAAAGTTTTAACTTGAAGACACATAGTTCGAAAAGGATTTTTCTCTTGTATAACAATAGTTCACCAAAACCATTTCAACATTTAAAATAAGTACTTTAAGTTTATGAGATTTTGTAAAAGAACACCAATCCCTTCATCTTCAAAGCTTATTAAGGTTTTTAATCCTTATAATAATTGAGCACAGACACAAGTCTGGCTTAGCAAACTTTCAATCAACAACAGTATATATTATCAGTTCAATGCTAATATCACAGTTGAAAGCAGTTCATCACAGATATGCATTATAACATTTAGAACAAGTACAGTTCAACATCAGACAATAGCATAATAGTTCAAATACATTAGATAACCAAGTAAGCTCAATCAACATGTAAATATCCAGTTAAACACATACACACATGCATACAGTTATTGAATATCTTTAGGAAATCCCCTCTTACCTCAAGAAGGTAAGAGAATGCGAGAAAATAGACGGTTTCACGAACGTTCTTCAAAGTCGGTTAGGATGCAAGTCTAGGTTTTAAGACACAAGGTTCAAAGGATTAGAACTCAACCAAAAACTTAGGGCTGGAAGTTTCCAAAACACATGCAACTTAGGGATTTATGATCCTTAAGTGCTAGGAGTTTAAAACATGGTTACTTTAAACAAAGTTTGAACAAAAATCCCACCAAGTTACACTTGATGGAGATTCGGCCTTGACCAATAAGATAGGCTAGGAACATTTAAACTTTCCAATCTCTTTGGTTTAGCATCCATTAATAGTAAGGAGATCAAAACCATGATCACTTTGGAAAATGAAAAACGAAACACCCTAGGTCCATAACCTTTAAGATTCGGCCATCCTTGGGTTTTCATGATAGAAATCTTTAAATTCTTCCAATCTCTTAGACCTTTTAGCATCCAATAACTTATGGAGCTCAAGTCTATGATCATCTTGAAAGTAACATAGGACTTTAAATAACAAAGCTCATAAGCACATAAAGTAAGAAGAACATAAGCCTATAAGTAATTAAAGCATAATGACATAAGTAAATGAATCATAAATGACATAAACATATATGACATAAAAGTAAATGACATAATGTAAATGACATAAAGTAAATGGCATAAATATAAATGACATAAAAGTAAATGACATAATGTAAATGGCATTAATATAAATGAAATAAAGGTAAATGACATAATGTAAATGACATAAAGTAAATGGCATTAATATAAATGACATAAAAGTAGAGTAAAAATCTTTAAACTTTCCAATCACTTAGACATAGCATCCTTTAACATAAAGGAGCCTTGGTCCATGATCATTTTGGAAAACAAATCTTTAAACTTTCCAATCACTTAGACATAGCATCCTTTAACATAAAGGAGCCTTGGTCCATGATCATTTTGGAAAACAAATCTCTAAATACAAACTCATACTTGTAAAAGTTGAAACAAGATCCATCTAAACCATATGCATGGTTTCGGCCTCATTAGAAAGTAGAGGTTAGGAAACTTTGTTTTACACAACCTTTTAGTATGTTAAACTACAAGTAAATACAAGACCATAGAAATTGGTTTCAACTCAAAAGGAGGTTTCTACCATTTTTGAGAGATTTTTGAAGATAAAAGCTCATATATGACATAAAGAAGAAACTTTAGAAAAAGATGAAGTTTTTAAAGAAAAGAATACATGAGAGTATTGCCTAATAAAGAGGAACAACTTTGATGAAGAACACTTAGTGAAAAGAAGAAGAAAAACTAGAGCTTTGGAAGCTTGAAGTTAAGAAAAAGATGAAAGCTTAAGAGTTTTAAAAGGAAAGTGATGAAGTGAAGTTGAGGAGTGTATTTATAGAGGAAATGGGGAGGGTGCACGGTTTTGGAGAGGAAGAAGAGAAGAAAGAAGAAGAAAGAAGGTGGGTTGCTTGTAGAGAGGATAAGAAGTTAAGGTGATGTGATGTGATTGGAGAGAGAAAGATGAAAAAGTAAGATTTTGGAAATAAAGTCAAGATTCACTTTTTCTTAGGTGTGTCATAGCCTTCACATCAAGTCACTCCATGTCACTTCATCCTCTTGATACTCTGCTCCATTGCGTATCAGATGACTTCCCCAACCATATTTCGCGACGATTTCGCCCGGGAAATCCCTAAGATTTGGCCCCGAACAAGATTTTTCGAAAAACTCCAAACCCACACAAAACATCATAAAAACACTAACCGTCTCGTTCACGAATTAAAATTTTGTCTCTAGCTCAATAAACTTGTACTGGCAGTGAGAATCCAGACCGGTTTTAAATGCGAATTTTCAAAGAAAATTTTACTGTGATTTCATACGGTAAAACAACACAAGAAAATGATTTTATTTTAAATAAAATCATCCTCTGGATTTTATCAAAAATAAATACATTAAAGCATGTATTTACTGATAAAGAAGCATACGAAAAACAGGGTGTTACATAGGATACCTTCCTGGAGGAAATTGAGTGAATTGTCATATGTCCTTAAACACTTGAGTGAGGTGAGAAGAGTGCCCGAATTAGTGAGAGGCATGAATTTAGGGAGTCTAAGCTCCTAATTGGAGTTGAAATTGATTGTCTATTGGTTACTTATTTGGATATGCTTGTTACTTGGATTGGTTACTCGGGTTCTTGGTTCACTTTCCATGCTCTAATTGTTTACTTGTCTGGCCTTGGTTATTGCTTGAGGACAAGAAAAATCTTAAGCTTGGGGTAGTTTGATGAGTGTGATTTCACCTCATATTTCTTCATCATTTTGCATGCATTTCATGTAGATTAGACATTTTTATTTTGATATTTATTAGTTTTTCCCTTTGGAATGGGTAAGGTGGTTCTGTGGTGTTTGTGTGCAGGAATTCATGATTAAAATACTCAAATCCAGTTGATTCGGAGTTTGCATGAAGATGGAGCTTGAAAAGCAAGAAAAATGAGTAAAGCAGAGACCATCACGGCCTGGGTGTGACAACCATCACGGCCATGATCGCGTGGGAGTAAAGAAAAATAAGAGCGCACAAGTCAGAAGCTGTCACGTCCTTGCCGTGACAGGAAAATCAGTGCAAGAATTCACCAAGTCAGAAGCTGTCACGGCCTGGCCTTGACAACCATCACGACCGTGACGCATAAAATATGGGATTTTGGGATAGTTTTTTTGATCTGATTTGTAATTGCTTTAATTTACAATTTCTCTTCTTCTCCAATTTTTTTCTCTCTCTTAGGATTTCTATGTTCTTTTTAATCAAGATTGCTATGACCATGGCAATGCTTGAGTAGTCGTTTTATTTCTAGGAATTGGGGCTATACCCAAAACTCATTTTATGTGATGAATTGATGTTTTTCCCTTTTTGTTAATTTCAATTTGATTTAGATTTAATTCCTATTGCATGAATTACTTGTAAATTCGGTGGCCACTTATTTGCATGTCGTAAATACTCTAAGGACGAACTTAGTGGTGAACTTAGGTATCGGATCTAAAGGAATTGAACTTAGGACTTAAATCACGAGAGTTAAGAGCGGTCATTCGAGGGTTCATTGAATTGTCACAAACCTAAATGGGTTCAATTTAAATACAATTACCACAAGAGTAGGTGTTGGTTTAATTGGGCACGGTTCTTGTATCTCAAGAGGGAACATTAACTTTATTAGGATAAATTCACCTTCAAAGCATTTTGATAATTAACAAGAGGGGTAGTCAATTTAGTAACATAAGCAGTCTTGTTGGTAACCCAATTCCCGGAAATCTCCATTGATTTGAAAAACAACTGATTTGACTTACTTTCCTATTTTGTTTGATTGCGATTTTTATAATTGATTTGTTACTTAATTTTAAATTCAAAGACCAAATCTTTCCTTGTTTAGTTTAATTGATTTAATAATTAATTGCTGTTCAAGATCACAGTCTCCGTGGTTCGATCTTTTTATTACTTGACGACGAAGCCGTACACTTGCGGATTCACGCTATCAATTAACTACTTTATCTGTTTGTCGAGCATGTCTAGTTGTTTTAGAAAATCAGACTTTTGTTGTTGACATTATCTTCCTGCCTATGCAACAGATTGATATTATATTGGGCATGGATTGGCTTTCGGCTAACCATGTAGTTTTAGACTGTTCAAATAAAACTCTTCGTTTTGGAACGCCTTCTGGATTATTGCCTGCCAATGATGGTAGTACGGGAGAAGGATAATCAAGGAGCTGCATGGTACTGTCTTCTTTTGAAGCCAATGAGTCTCCTAAGATGGAAGCACTTCCTGTCGTAAGCGAATTTCCCGAAGTTTTTTCTGGACGATGTGCTAGGACTACCACCTAATCGGGAGATTGAGTTTGCGATAGATCTCATACTAAGGACATGATCGATATCGATAGCACCTTATCGAATGTCCTCGACAGAGTTGGCGGAGTTGAATAAGCAGGTGGATGACATGTTGAAGAAGGAGTTTATCTGGCCAAGCGTTTCACTGTGGGGAGCACCAGTGTTGTTTGTAAGGAAGAAGGGCGGAAGTGCGAGGTTATGCGTGGACTATCGACAGCACAACAAGGTAAGGATAAAGTGTGAAGGAAGAGGTTATACCGAAGACTACTTTCATAAGTCGGTATGGTAACTACGAGTATCTGGTTATGCCGTTTGGCGTGACTAATGTTCCAGCTGTGTTCATGGACTACATGAATCAGATTTTCATACCGTACTTGAAAAAATCCGTCGTTGTGTTTATCGACGATATTCTGATGAGTAGAGAAGAGCATGAAGAGCATCTTCGGGTTGTATTTCAAGTGCTTAAGGACACAACTCTATGTCAAGTTGTCTAAGTGTGAGTTTTATTTGGACGAAGTACAATTCTTGGGGCATATGATCAATAAAGATGGGATAGCTGTAGATCCTGCTAAAGTGGAAGCAGTGGTGAATTGGGAAAGCCCTAAAGTGCTGGGTGAAGTCAGGAGTTTTCTTGGATTACCAGGGTATTACAAAAGGTTTATTAAAGGATTCTCGAAGATTGCGTTACCAATGAAACAATTAACGAGAAAAGGGAAAGCGTTTGAATGGAGTGATGAGTGCGAGGCTAGTTTTCAGGAGTTGAAAAGGAGGCTTACAACATCTCCAGTGATTGTCTTGCCAGGACTGTTAGCACCATTTGATGTGTACTGCAATGCGTCACATCAAGGCCTGGGTTGCATTCTCATGCAGAATAGAAAGGTAGTGGTGTATGCCTCTAGACAATTAAGAGTACATGAAAGGAATTACTCAACCCGTGACCTAGAGTTGACTGAAATAGTGTTTGCATTGAAGATATGGACACTATTTGTATGGTGCTCAGTTTATGGTTTTTGATAATAAGAGTCTGAAGTATTTGTTCGATCGGAAGAGTTGAACATAAGGCAGAGGATATGGATGGAGTTCATCAAGGATTATCAATTTGATCTCCAATACCATACTGGAAAAGCGAACGTCGTAGCAGATGCGTTAAGTCGGAAATCCTTGCAAGTGTATGCTATGATGATCAAGGAATTGGAGCTGATCGAGCAATTCAGAGATATGAACCTCGGGGTAATGAAATTAACCCATAATAAGATAAATTTGGGAATGGTCATTATAATTAGTGGATTCCTAGACTTAGTGTGGAAGAAGCAAGCAGAAGACCAACACCTCCAAAAGGTCAATCAGAAGATAAAAGCAGGAGAATTAGTAGAGTTTAAGCGAGGTACTGAAGGAATCATGAGGTTTGGTGGTAGTATATACGTGCCAGAGGATAGAGAAGTTAAGAATCTAATCTTGGAAGAAGCACACAAGAGTAAGCTAAGTTTTCATCCAGGTACCAAAAAGATGTACCATGATTTGAAGAGAATATTTTGGTGGCCTGGAATGAAGAAGGAAGTGGCGGAATATGTCCAGTCCTGCTTGGTGTGTCAGAGAGCAAAGATTGAACATCAAAAGCCAGCGGAATTATTGCAATCTTTAGAAGTTTCAGAATGGAAGTGGGACAACATTGCAATGGACTTTGTGTCAGGTTTGCCTAAGACACAAAAGAAGTATGATGCAATCTGGGTGATCATTGATAGGTTAATGAAATGTGCTCATTTCTTGCCTATCAATCAGAGGTTCTCTTTGGAAAAATTAACCCAGTTATGCATCAAAGAAGTAGTGAGGTTGCATGATGTGCCAGCAAGCATAATTTCGGACACGATTCCTATATTTACTTCAAGGTTTTGGCAGAGTTTAAACAGTGCAATGGGAACTAAGTTACAGATGAGTTCGGTGTATCATCCTTAGACAGATGGTTAGTCGGAAAGGATGATCCAATCTTTAGAAGACCTATTAAGTGCATGTGTGCTGGAACACATAGGAGTTGGGACGAGTTTCTTCTACTATATGAGTTTACGTACAATAACAGTTGCCATTCAAGAATTGGCATGGCACCATACGAAGTACTGTATGGAAGGAAGTGCAGTACATCGCTCTGTTGGTATGAAAATGGATGAAAATGGTGAGAGTCAGTTGATTGGACTGGAGGTGGTACAGCGAACAACTGAGCAAGTTAAGAAGATTTGGGAAAAGATGAAAACGACAATAGATAGGCAGAAAAGCTACAACGATAAGAGAAGAAGGCCGTTGGAATTAGGTGACCATGTTTTCATGAGGGTCACTCCAAGAACAAGAATAGGTAGGGCAATCAAATCCTGAAAACTTACGCTTCGTTTCACAGGACCTTTTCAGAGTCTTCACCGAATTGGTATAGTAGCCTATCAAATAGCCTTACCGCCCAATCTTTCAAATATCCATAATGTTTTTCATGTATCTCAGCTTCATAAATACCATCCTGATCCACCGCACGTAATAGAGCCTGAATTAATACAGTTAAGAGAAAATCTTGAGTACAAGGCTTTACCTATACAGATTGAGGACCGGAGGATAAAGGAACTTCACGGAAAGCAGATTCCATTGGTTAAGGTTGTTTCGGATGCTGTTACAGGAGATGCCACATAGGGTAGTAATGTAACACCTAGTTTTCTTGATTAAGTAACCAGGCAAGAATAAGCGTGCGTTAGAGCTTAATCTTGTTTGTTAGGTGTTACTTTATAATATATAAATCTATCTTGCATTAGAATTAGAAGTTGGCTTGTTTATTTATAATTTATAAATCTATCTTGCATTATAATTTATAAACAAGATAGGAGTTGACTTGTTTATTCAAAAGAATTAGAAATAGTTTTTATTTTTGCTGTAAGTTATCTGGTACAAGTCATAGAACAAACCACTTAGCAAATGAAGGTTTTAATGATTGGAATCAAACCATTATTTTTGCTAATTCTATGGTAGTTTGATACTTAATCTTTTCCTTTTATTCGGTAATATTTTGTTTCACTTAAGGTTGTATTAAAACAATTAATGACGAGTTTTTTGTACCTCACATGCACCTACGTACAAGGGCGCGCAAGCACACACACACAATATATATATATATATATATATATATATATATATATATATATATATATATATATATATTCGACTTATAAAAAAGGTACCAATTTCTCAGTTTCAACAGGACACCCAAAATCTTAAGAACGACCCTGGTTGAAGATAAAGTCTATGCAAATAAAACTCTAGAGGTTGGGATTGCCAGTGAACCCAACCAAAGAACCAGAAAATAGGCTGGAGGTAATTATAGATGCCTATGTTTAGGACTTAGGAGGTATGTGATAGACCTATATCAGTCAAGAATAAGTAAAGACAAAATGAGCAGTTTACTAGTATTAAAAATAAAAAATAAACCACCAGAAAGTAGATATTAATATGGAGCTGAGTGTGGAAGAAGAGATCTCATGGGGTATTTAGTATGTTAATGGGCTGCAGCAATTATGTGGCAATTAGTGGAGAGAGTAAATAGGGAAGTGGATGGGGCAAGGAACATGCAAAAGTAGGGGAACTGTTATGGATTGTACAAGTGCACTGCAATGGTGAAAAATAAGAAGGAAACCTTAGTGGACAGAAACTGCAGTTTCATCTACAACAAGCGCATGGACACGTGAAGAAATTAGTCGATAAAAGAAAGAATGATGTGATTTTTGAGGAAATGGATTGGAAGTGTTTAAGGTGGGGTGTACAGCCACCATATTAACTGCCCTACCATCCTTTTCCTAAACTTCTCATCCCATCTCTTCTCCCTAATTTTATTTGAGACACATAAAAAAAAGTAAATTGGATATTCATTTAACTCACCAACAAGTTACATTATAATATGAATGTGGCCAGAAAACAAGTGGGTGCATTTTATGGTGCACCCATGCACCTTAAAATCAATCAATATGGAACATTCAATCTTGTTTTAATGATCATGTTATTTGTTAGAATTAGTTGAACGGTGTGGACGGAGTGGACGGTGCAGACGGTGTTCCTAGGATTTAGCTTATCATTCATTTCCTTGTAAATTGTAAATTGTATTTACTATTGAGTGTATATATATATCAAAGTATGATGAATAAAATAACTCAAGCATTTCACAAACACTTGTCTAAATTATCTCCAAGTTATTCAATATGGTATCAAGAGCAGGTTCATTTGTCCTTTGAAGGTTTCTGCCTCTGGTCCAGTAGAAATCTTGTACCGTCAACCTTTATCCTTTTACGAAGTCTTCTGCCTCTGATTCAATTGTCCTTCAACGTTCCTCTATTTTTCAAACAACACTGTCCCAACCAAACAACACCTCTCAAGATCAAAAGTCATTCCGAAAGCGACTGTCTCGACCAACCCAGTCTCCACGCGTCGTCGTCTTCCGGGCGCGTGTAACTCACGCGCCACACTCCGGTCGCCGGAAAACCACCGCGACCACCCAGAACCGTTCGCCTCGACCTCCTCTGTCTGTCTAGCTGGTCAAAATTCACTTTTTCTGTTGTTTGGAAAGTGGGTCTCTTGCCTTTAGTCTCCTTTGATTTTTTGGTTCCTGTTTCTGGTTGTTGCTTGCCGCCGCTGGTCTCTTTACAATCTCAGGTGTTAAGGTAGCCTCTCTGTCTGTTTTGGCTCGAATGGGTCGTCCTCAATGCACATATTGCAAGCGAATGGGTCACACTCATAATACTTGTTACTCTCTTCACGGGTTTCCTAAAAAATCAATCAATGTTGAAATGTTCAAGGAAAAATTTTCCGAAGACGAGTACCGAGAGTATCTTCAATTGAAAGCCGCCCATCAATCTCATGGGTCTACTGCCACTAGTGTTCATGACTCCACAGCCTTCATTTCTCAATCCGATAACAATCAAAATCTTTGGATAAATGATTCAGGTGCCTCTGATCATATTGCTGGTAATCGTTCTTTATTCTCCTCCATATCTTCTCCTAAATTTCCTCACTTTATTACTCTTGCGGATGGTTCTAAGGTCAGCGCCAAAGGAATCGATCATGTTTCAGTCACTCATTCTATAACTTTAAAATTTGTTTTGTTTATACCTGGTTGCCCTTTTAATTTGATCTCCCTTAGTCAACTTACTCGCTCTCTAAACTGCTCAGTAACTTTTGATGTTGGTTCTTTTACTATACAGGAACGTGGTATGGGTCGGATGATTGGCGTAGGACATGAATCACATGGTCTTTATTACCTCCAATCAGCTCCTTCTGTAAGTTATACTGCAGTCGAGTCTCCAAATATTCTTCATGAACGATTGGGCCATCCAAGTTTGTCAAAATTGAAGCAAATGGTTCCGAATCTTGCAAAAATGTCATCATTGAACTGTGAGTCGTGTCAACTAGGCAAGCATGTTCGCTCTTCCTTTCCCAGCAAAGTTGAAAGCCGAGTTGATTCTCCCTTTTCAGTTATCCATTCAGATATATGAGGACCGAGTCGTGTGTCTTTTAATGGTTTCCGATATTTCGTTACCTTTATTGATGAGTTCTCTCGGTGCACTTGGGTTTTCTTAATGAAAGAATGATCTGACCTTTCGTCTATTCTCACCATGGTATCAGAGGAAATGATCAGGAGAAAATTTCTCAGCTGAAGGAACATTTATGTAGCCATTTTCAGACCAAGGACTTGGGGAAATTGAAATATTTTCTTGGAATTGAATTTGCTCAGTCAAAGAATGGGATTATCCTCTCACAGAGGAAGTATGCATTAGACATACTTAAAGAAACTGGTATGTTAGATTGTCGACCAGTTGATAGTCCCATGGATCCGAATCAAAAATTGCTACCCAACCAGGGGGAGCCTTATTATGATCCTGAAAGGTATCGGAGATTGGTTGGGAAGCTCATCTATCTCACTATTACAAGGCCGGATATTTCCTTTGTAGTGGGAGTGGTGAGTCAATTCATGCAGTCTCCTCATAATGATCACTGGGATGCAGTAATTCGAATTCTGAGATACATTAAAAAGACTCCAGGACAAGGACTACTTTATGAAGACAAAGGAAGCACTCAAATAGTTGGATTTTGCGATGCAGATTGGGCAGGATCACCCATTGATAGGCGTTCCACTTCAGGGTATTGTGTGTCTATTGGAGGAAATCTTGTCTCATGGAAGAGTAAGAAACAAAATGTTGTTGCAAGGTCTAGTGCAGAGGCTGAATATAGAGCTATGGCTGTAGCCACATGTGAGCTCATTTGGATTAAACAACTTCTTGAGGAATTGAAGTTTGGAGATACTCAACAAATGAAGTTATGTTGTGATAACCAGGCAGCTCTCCATATAGCTTCCAATCCAGTATTCCATGAGAGAACTAAACATATTGAGATCGATTGTCATTTTATCCGAGAGAAAGTCCTTTCTATAGAAGTCGTCACCGAATATGTTAGCTCTAATGATCAACTGGCAGACGTCTTTACAAAATCTCTAAAAGGACCGAGAATTCAGAATATTTGTTCCAACCTTGGAGCATTTGATTTGTATGCTCCAGCTTGAGGGGGAGTGTTAGAATTAGTTGGACGGTGTGGACGGTGTGGACGGTGCGGACGGTGTGGACGGTGTTCCTAGGATTTAGCTTATCATTCATTTCCTTGTAAATTTTAAATTGTATTTACTATTGAGTGTATATATATATATATATATATATATATATATATATATATCAAAGTATGATGAATACAATAACTCAAGCATTTCACAAACACTTGTCTAAATTATCTCCAAGTTATTCAATATTATTAAACACTTGCATGCAGCTAAATAATTATTTTACATTAAAATAATTACTTATAAATATTAAAAAAATATTATTAACTCTCTCTCTCTCTTTGCTCCATCTCTGAACTCTGAAGCCTCCAACCATCATCTTCCCATCAGACTCCTTTCAATCAAAAATCTATTTCATCATCTTCTTCTTCAAATGAATCAGAACTCCACGACAATCCCCTCCAACGACTCCAATCAATTTCTTTTTCTAGGACTAAAATACTCAATGAATGTGTCTTTATCACTCATCAACATCAGTGGCCTCTGGTGTTCCTAGGGAAAAAATCGTTGGATCGGAGCAAGGAGGTGGAGCCCGTAATAGTGCTTAAGTCATTGGTGAAGGATGAAGATGATGATGTTGACCTTAGATCCGCTAAGACTAAGGTTACCACATTTTCTTTGATACTCAAACCGGTACCACCGAGGGAGCTGGAAGTAGATAGTCAGAGTCTGTTGATGAAGATGATGGTAGAAGGGTTCAGGTAGGATGATAGAGAAAATGAAGAGAGTTAATAATAATTTTTGTAATATTTATAAATAATTATTATAGTATAAAATAATTATTAGCTACATATAATTGTATGATAACATTATTATTAAAACATGATGAATGGTCCATATTGTTTGTTTTTAAGGTGCATGGAACTTTTTAACAAGGTGCGGCATAAAATGTAACTCACAAGAATGGTCTGATATACAATTACCATAGTTGCCAGGGAGTTGAGCATCAAATAATAATTCTAGCTCTTCAGACATAGTAACATTGGTTGTTTTCATAATAGTCTAGTGTCGACGAATCTGGGCAAGTATACCCAGTCGTGCAAGTAATACGGTGGTAAGACCGGTTTATCGTATCCACGGGGACTGCAACAAGTACTAGCACGTACCACTTCAACTACTATCTAAGCGATTCTTGGATTGAAGAGAGTTCTATGCTAACAAAAGTTAAAAAAAAAAACTCTTTTTGTAATTTTCTCAAACACTTGGAAGGCAATAAAAGATGGGTTTGAAATATGATAAAAGATGTTGGGATTAGGTTCACCAAACTTCATCCTCATGCAATGAAATGACTAATAAACAGTTTCCACTTCAATTATGACAATCAATCCACTAAATTACTCAAGCCTCGATTCCTCGGATGACAAAAGCCTAAATCCACTAATAGACCCTAATTCCTTAGGTGGCCTAGATTAATGAATTTGCATTATGATTAGGGATTACACGATTGCTAATAAACCTAGTTCCATTCCTAGATACAAGGCTTATCAGGTGATTAATCTCAATTCCGGTTTTAACACGAATTTTCCAATTGCATATCAAAACACTAATCATGTCATGGGGGTGCTAGCCACAACAAGCATTAAGCATAGAGAATCAATCACTCAATAAAGAAGTAAAAACCATATTACAAGATTCAAGTCATATGCATAAGAATTCAGAAATGGCTACCCTAACCCCAACAATGGGAGTTTAGTTACACATCATCAAAGGAGAAGGGAAAAGGAAAGATACTAAGATGAAGGAAGGGAAACACTCCATGGAAGGATGAACCCAGCCACCACAGCAACAAAGAATCGTCCCCTAGGGTTTCTCTGGGCTGCCTCCTTTTCTCTGCTCCAAAAAAAACTCTTCAGTTCTGTCTGCTGCGTTTCTTTATATAGACCTGCTGCGCGTCACGGCCGTGATGGCCATCACGGCCAGGCCGTGATGGGCTCTGTTTCTGGCAGTTCTGGGAATTTTTAATCTCTCGCATGGCGAGCCCATTCTCGCGTCGCGAGCCTCCATTTCATGCCCGTGATCTCCATCACGACCAAGCCGTGATGGATTCTGACTTGTGGTGGTTTTGGGTCACGGCCGTGATGTGTATCACGGCCAGGCCGTGACAGACTCTGACTTCTGCCTTCTGCTCTGCTTCATCATGGCTGATTTTGATCATTTTTACATTGAATTCCTACAAAACAACACCAAGAAACCGCTTCACCCGTTCCAAGGGAAAATCTAACTAAAATCAAATAAAGAATGCCTAATCTATATGAAATATGCATGCAAAAGTGTACAGAAAATAACATGTAAAATCACACTATCAAATCACCCCAAGCTTATTCAATTGCTTGTCCTCAAGCAATCACTAAGGCCAGAAGAATAAACAGAACATTGATAGTGAACCAAGAACCCGAGTAAATGATCCAAGTAATAGGCAATTCAAACAATTCAGCAAGAGACAATCAATTCAAGTCCAATTAGAGGCTTAGGGTCCTTAGAATCATGTTCTCACTGATTTGGGCACTCTTTCTCACCTGAAGCTCACCCCAAGCTTGTTCATTTGCTTGGTTCTCTTCCTCACCTCACTCAAGTGTTTAAAGGAAATAACACAATTCGCTCAGTTTTCCTTAAGGAATGAATCCTACCATAGGCTTGACTATCAACCACATCTCTACTTTATTAATGAAAACAATTAAGAATCAAGACGTCTTTTATTTGGTTGTAACGTGGCCATGGGATTAATCTTTAGGTGGGGCAATCAAGAAAAAGGAAATTTCAAAAGGCTACATAAACATCAAGCATTGCAAACATGACCTTCTAAAATACCTTCTTGGGTTTTCAATTTATTTTTCCACCTTTCTTTCTTTCTTTTTCTTTTTGTTTTTTCATTTCTTTTTCTTTTTGTCATCCCCTTCTCTATTTATTTTTATATTATTATTTTTTTCTTTTCTTTTACTTTTATTTGGAGAAGGGGAGATTTTTCAAATCTCAAGAGAATTATTTTTTTTTCTGATTCTTTTCCCAAACTTTTTTCAACTACCTTTTTCTCCCTTTTTGTAATACTTTAGAAGGTCCCTATCAAACATATTTATCAAAACATTTCAGGGTACCAAGAAAAGCATTTTTATTCATTCAGGCTCAAAATTGGGCAACTAAGGGGTAGCATTTTATCATTCAAAGCTCAGAAGGCCAGAAAAAATACCTATTGCCTCAATCATTTTCAAAAATGTTTTCAAAAATTTTTTAAGCTTCAAAATGGTTTCAAGTCAAGTTCTAGAGAAAATCATCCAAGAGGAATAACACTCTAACACAAAGAATGGGGTAAAATTTTATGAGTACCCCTTTGGCTCAAAATCTCACATTTTAGTTCAGAATCAATGAAAAACACAAATCCTCAGAACCATATGCTAATTATCAATTATCCAAGATTATCTCAAGCATTTTTATTTGCAGCCATATCACAAGAATAACAAATTGGGTTCAACAATTCACTATCACAATTTTAATAGGTACTTAGTTCTCACAATTGGATGCAAAATTCAGGCAAGGAGCAATCTAATAATGTGACATGCAAAGCTATATGAATGCAACATGAAATATGCAAATGCAAAATACCCCTACCCCAAGCTTAAAAATTTACATTGTCCCCAATGTAAACAATCAAGTTGGAGAGAGGAGAAAAATAAAAAATAAAAAATGGAACGGCTTACCGAGGCGGTAACGGGTGTTGACTCTCATTCCAGTCAGAAAATCTGGCCATGATGGGTGCTGACTTTTCTTCTTGTTCTCCTTGCTCTTCCTTCCTTCCTTCCTACCCTGAAAAACTTGGCAATTCTCAATTTATTATTTTTCCTCTTGAGCTTCTCACATTATTCAAGAGGTTAAAATCAAAAACAAAATTATTAAGAAAATGAAAACAACTAAAAAGAAGAGTTAAGAAACTTGGGTTGCCTCCCAAGAAGCGCTTCTTTAACGTCACTAGCTTGACGTGTAGACAACTTCTTTCAATTAACCGGGGTCTGCTGGACATAGAATTGCAAGAGCACTTTTCTTCCATGAAACTCCTGTAAAGAGCTGATTTTGCTTTGAAGGCCAACAATTGTGCTTCTGCTTTGCCTTTTCCACTCTAGACCTCTTGCCCTTTTTCTTACTCCTTCCCGGTGGAAATTCTGTTTTCACAAGATGAGCAGAGCCAACTTCCTCACCAACTGATACATCATTTGTCTTGCATAGCTTCAGATTTACTTTCTTGTTGGGCTTTTCCTTCTTCTCAGGAATAGAGGGATGGTGTTGATGTGCAACAACTTCTTCAGCCACTATATCCACCATATCCATGCGGAAACACTCCTATTCATTGCTCGTGCGATGCATAGCTTCCAATACATTGAAATTGACTTCTTCTTCTTGCACTCTGAATTTCATCTGGCCTTTTTCTACATCTATCAAAGCTCGCCCAGTGGCTAGAAAAGGTCTCCCCAGTATGAGCGGAACTTCAGCATCCTCCACCATGTCTAAAACCACAAAGTCCGCTGGAAAGATAAGCTTATCCACCTTTACCAGAACATCTTCCAAAATACCATAAGGATGCTTGATTGATCCGTCCCTAACTGCAATGCCATCCTTGTGGGTTTCACCTCTCCTCCTCCAAGCTTGTTCAACATGGAAAGCGGCATCAAGTTGACACTCGCTCCCAAGTCACATAAGGCTTTTCTGATAGAAACATTCCCAATAGTGCAAGGGATTGTGAAACTCCCAGGATCTTTCAGATTCGGAGGTAGCTTCCTTTGCAGTATCGCACTGCACTCCTCAGTTAAGGTAACAGATTCGCCTTCTTTAATCTTTCTTTTCTTCGTGAGCAGTTCCTTCATGAATTTTGCATAATTGGGCATCTGCTCAAGTGCTTCAGCAAAAGGGATATTAATCTGCAACCTCTTGAAGATATCAAGAAACTTGGCAAACTGTTCATCTTTCTCCTTTTTCTTGGTCAAATGAGGGTATGGCAACTTCACATAAGAGGGAATCACTTGAGGCTTGTCCCAATCTTTCAAAAGCTGACTTTTAGTCTTCCTCAAAATTGAATTCTCATCTACTAGCTTCTCCCTCTTGTCTTGTGCACTGACCTTTTCTTCTTCCTCAACTATAACATCTTCATCTTTTTCTTCTTTTTCCTCTGCACTCAATTCTGTTTTCCCATCAACATTCTGATTCTTCACCAAAGGTTCACCGGGTCACATTCTCAATACTTTTTCCACTCCTCAGCACAATAGCATTGCAATGCTCCTTCGGATTAGTTTGAGTGTTACCAGAAAAACTGCTGCTAGTTTGCTCTGCTAGGTGCTTTGCAATTTGGCCAACTTGAACCTCCAAATTCTTTAGAGAAGCATCGGTATTTTTCTGGTTCATCATGGACAACTGCATGAACTGATTAAGTGTGTTCTCCATAATAGAAACCCGATCTTGAAGCAGTTGTGTAGGAGGAGGCTTGCTTGTTTGCCCGGCATCTTGATTCCAACCAAAATTTGGTTGATTCCTCCATCCTTGGTTGTTGCCTTGTCGCCCATAGTTCCCCATATAATTGGCTTCTTCATGGGAACTAGGTGGTGCCTCACATCTTCCATTCTCATGATCACCTCCACAGAAATCACATCTCAGTACCTGTTGGTGTGGCATGGTTGTCCCTTGAACAGATTGAAGTTGTTGTGGGAGTTGAGCTAATTGTTTGGTAAGGGACTCCAATTGTTGTGTCATGATCTTGTTCTGAGCCAACAATGCAGTTTGTGAATCTAGCTCCAACACTCCCCTTCTTTGTGTGGGACCCCGATCATGATGCATCAAATAATCATTAGAGGCCATTGCTTCTATCAAAGTCAGGGCTTCCTCTGCTGTCTTTGTATTCATTGAACCTCCAGCTGAGGCATCCAACATGTACCTAGTTGATGGCCTCAATCCATTACAGAATGTTTGCATCTGAGTAAGATCATCAAAACCATGATTTGGTCATCTCCTGAGCAATTCCTTGAACCTTTCCCAGGCGTCATGCAGCGTCTCACCTTCTTGTTGAGAAAAGCTCATGATGTAACCCCTTGCCTTTACAAATCTTGATGTGGGGAAAAACCTTGCCAGAAACTTTGCTTCCAAGTTGTCCCATGTAGGGAAGCTCCCCCTTGGTTGTGATTGGAGCCAAGACTTGGCTCTATCTCTTAAAGAAAAAGGGAACAATCTCAATCGAATTGCATCATCAGAGGCTCCATTTATCTTCACTGTATCGCACAACTCCAGGAAAGTGGAAATATGACTGTTAGGATCTTCCTTCTCCAACCCAGCAAACTGATTTTGTGAAACCATGTTGATGAGATTTGGCTTGAGTTCAAAATTGTTGGAGTTCACCGGAGGTCTCACTATACTAGTAACATGCCGGTTGAAATTTGTATTGGCGTAATCACCAAGTGTCCTCCGTGGTGGTGGAGTATCTTCACCATTCCCTGCCATCCTGAGTTCTTCTTGACAAACTTGAGAGATGGAAGTCTCTTGGTCTTCTCCTTGTTGCTCTAACAAATTCTGCTGTCTTGCTTGCCTCCTATTCTTCCTAGCTGTTCTTTCAATTTCTGGATCGTATAGGAGTTGGTCAGCTGGAATAGTACCTCGCATACAAAAACAGTCTAGCAAACAAGATTGTTAGTAGTAAAGGTTAGCATACAACAGCAAACACACTAAAAAAAATTGACAGCAAAAACACACTAGAAAATTGACAGCGAAAACAAAGCAGAAAAAAATGACAGCAAACAGTTTATAACAGAAAAGAAAAATTTTAAAACATAAAAATTTTGTGCTCAAATTAGTAACCAAAATGGATATGCTAATATTGAAATAGAGTCCCCGGCAACGGCGCCAAAAACTTGTCGACGAATCTGGGCAAGTATACCCAGTCGTGCAAGTAATACGGTGGTAAGACCGGTTTATCGTATCCACGGGGACTGCAACAAGTACTAGCACGTACCACTTCAACTACTATCTAAGCGATTCTTGGATTGAAGAGAGTTCTATGCTAACAAAAGTTAAAAACAACAAAATAAGAAAAACAAACTCTTTTTGTAATTTTCTCAAACACTTGGAAGGCAATAAAAGATGGGTTTGAAATATGATAAAAGATGTTGGGATTAGGTTCACCAAACTTCATCCTCATGCAATGAAATGACTAATAAACAGTTTCCACTTCAATTATGACAATCAATCCACTAAATTACTCAAGCCTCGATTCCTCGGATGACAAAAGCCTAAATCCACTAATAGACCCTAATTCCTTAGGTGGCCTAGATTAATGAATTTGCATTATGATTAGGGATTACACGATTGCTAATAAACCTAGTTCCATTCCTAGATACAAGGCTTATCAAGTGATTAATCTCAATTCCGGTTTTAACACGAATTTTCCAATTGCATATCAAAACACTAATCATGTCATGGGGGTGCTAGCCACAACAAGCATTAAGCATAGAGAATCAATCACTCAATAAAGAAGTAAAAACCATATTACAAGATTCAAGTCATATGCATAAGAATTCAGAAATGGCTACCCTAACCCCAACAATGGGAGTTTAGTTACACATCATCAAAGGAGAAGGGAAAAGGAAAGATACTAAGATGAAGGAAGGGAAACACTCCATGGAAGGATGAACCCAGCCACCACAGCAACAAAGAATCGTCCCCTAGGGTTTCTCTGGGCTGCCTCCTTTTCTCTGCTCCAAAAAAAACTCTTCAATTCTGTCTGCTGCGTTTCTTTATATAGACTTGCTGCGCGTCACGGCCGTGATGGCCATCACGGCCAGGCCGTGATGGGCTCTGTTTCTGGCAGTTCTGGGAATTTTTAATCTCTCGCGTGGCGAGCCCATTCTCGCGTCGCGAGCCTCCATTTCATGCCCGTGATCTCCATCATGGTCAAGCCGTGATGGATTCTGACTTGTGGTGGTTTTGGGTCACGGCCGTGATGTGTATCACGGCCAGGTCGTGACAGACTCTGACTTCTGCCTTCTGCTCTGCTTCATCATGGCTGATTTTGATCATTTTTACATTGAATTCCTGCAAAACAACACCAAGAAACCGCTTCACCCGTTCCAAGGGAAAATCTAACTAAAATCAAATAAAGAATGCCTAATCTATATGAAATATGCATGCAAAAGTGTACAGAAAATAACATGTAAAATCACACTATCATCTAGATGTGATAGATAAAGTAAGATAAGCATTATTGATCATATCATGAGCCTGGACCAACAACCCTTCTAGCATAATAAATTGTCACAGGAGCAGCTCTGAACCCCTTGTTTATTCAACAAACATCTGAAGTGTTGCAACTGTGCAATGCAATTAAAGTAATAATTTGTGTAGAAGTAGAATCTCCCTGACTCCATAAGCATTCTGTAGGAGACAAGGAGTAATTAATTTTGCATAACCATATTCAGTAGCCTGCATTTTCCAATCTCAAACCCCTTCTCCCATATATCTTTCAATAACAAATTTACAACCAAAAGGAAAATGATAAATGGAAGAGCCCTGCCATATAAGAAAAAGAATGATAGATTTAGAACGTACACAAATATCATATTCTAAATCTTGAAAGAAAAAAAGAACTTCATCAAGCAAGCAATGCAAATTAAAGATCATTATAGACTTCTCAACAGTAAACTAAGTCATTCTTAAAGAAAGTATAATTAATTTTAGAAGTAAAGGAAATTCCCTGCATCTCAATATGTAACAATGATAAAGCCATTTATTATAATACTATCAGGCAATACTATACAGGGGAAAAACATGATCACCGCATCTGCTTTACCATGATTCTGCATGACCAGGGATATCCACTTCACCCATCACTTTTATGCCTGTGATAGATCAAGCAAATACACATCAAATAGATTACCATTGATACTTGATAGCCACAAGAATAACCTCATGAAAATTACATGTTTATGACTCACTTTTATAAACATATTGCATGAAACTAAGAAGGTGGAAGAGGCAAAAGGAAAAGAAAAACTAAAAATATGAAACCATGATCAATTGTAAAATACTGAGGATACTAAGAACTAGAAAATTCAATATGAATTGAAGATCCCTCACATCTCATTTTGGTAAAGCTTTACATCAATACAGGGTGACACATATGAAGAAAGAGCATTAATCCTCAATGCTAGATTAAGAGAGCCAAAAAAATTTATGTTGATATTTATTGTGGATGCTTACTAAATTTATTTTACAATCTATATACTCAGTAATTGAGTTACTACTTCAGTTCAAGTATATAAAATAATAGTGAAATTTTGCAACAACAAAAAGTTGGGATCTAATGGCCTTGAAACGGTTGAATAAGGAGCTTAAGGACATACTGGCAGACCAGACTTCATCATGCAATGTTGGTATATGATTTTCTTTTGTTGTTTTAAACGTAGATACAAAATTTCATTACTTGATGCATTTGATAATTTTAGTTTGCTTAAAACCTTTTGAAGACGAAGCACAAGCAGTTTTGTACCAAAGATTAAAACAACAAAAACAAATGACATACTGACATTGCTTGATAAAGTAGGGTCTGCATGTATGTCCTTAGCTCCTTGTTCAGTCGTTTCAAGGCCATTAGATCGAGATTTTTCATTGTTCCACAATTTCACCACTATTTTATGTAACTGAACTAAAGCAGTACCTCAAATACTTAATGAGTACATAAATTATAAAAATAAATTTAGTTACCATATACAATATATATAGTACTTGACGGGCGGTAGGAGGTTACGACCACTCGCCGTTATAACCACGGCTCGCATTTGACCACTCATCCAAGCTCCCATGAGCGATGGAGAGCAGGATCTGCAACGATGTTGTTGACTTCGGAATTGGGATGGGGGAAATCTTTCTCCGTCTCATCGGAAGGATTTGGTGGTGGCAAAGCGGGAGGAAAACAAAGAGGCAGAGCGCTAGAATATTTTTCGGTGGCATGGAGCACGAGCATCATCTCTTTGCCCACCATGCCCTAGTTGATCAGAAAAATTAAGGAGGATTATTAAGCCCTAGGTTTTCAAGGCTATACATAAAAAAGGTAGGAATAAGCATAATTTAAGAAATCGACGCCATATAGGATGAAGCATTTGCTAAGGGAATAAAAACCATACATATTTTTATCTTAACGGAAACCGGGTTTAAATCTCATCACACGGGATTGAAGAGGGATGATGAGAAAGATGTAGGAATCGAAACCAATGGAGAGAAAGATGAGAATTTTTTTTTGTTTTTGAGTTGATAGGGGGGAAAGGGGTGAAGAAGAAAGGGAATTTGGAATTGAAACTGGAAAATGGAGATGGTAAAATTGAGATAGGTTATCAAGTTAAAGCAGGGAAAAGGTAACGGAGGCAGCTTATACTTTAGGAGGGTGAGTAGTAGTATTTATATTTATATTCAGAGAGACTTTTACTCTTCATTTGGTTTGATGGAAAGAAAAGGGAAAGAAAAAGGGAGGAGAGAAAGATGGGGAAAATTTCCCCCCTTGTTTGGAATGGAGTGATAGTAGAAGGAAGAAAAACAAAACAGTGGGACCCGCATCTATTTTGTGGGGTGTATGGTAACATGTGTATTTTTCCTTCTCCTTGTTTTTTTTTTGTTACATTTCCTTCTCCTTGTTTGGTAGAATTAGACGGATAATAGGTGTATATTAAATTAGGTAGATTTAGATTTAAATGTAATTAAATGATAAAAAAAAAATCTCAGATTTATAAAGTATTTATGGATATAAGTATGCATAGGAAGATTATTGTATGTAAGGATTTCCTTGCTATTTATTTCACTATGAATAAAAGGAATTATTAATGATGTGTATTTTACTTCTTCTTATTTGGAAAAATCAAATGGATGGTGGTGTATATAACAAGAGCTAGATTTAGATTTAAATTTATAAAAATATCATAGATATAAAGTATTTATGAATGTAAGTATGTATAGGTAAAATTTTTATTTCTCTAAGGATTTTCTTGCTATTTATTTAAAAGTAAATAAATGATAAAATCTCATAGATATAAAGTATTTATGAATATAAGTTTGTATAGGTAAGATTATTATTTGTATAAGGATTTTCTTGCTATAATTTCATAGTGAAAAAAGGAACTAATAATAATATATGTATTTTTTTTTTGTTGGTAAAATGCTATAATAACTACTTCTGCTTATTTGGTAAAATTAAATAGATGGTAGATGTATATAATATGATTTAAATGTAATTAAATGATAAATTTATCATAGATATTAAGTATTTATGAATATAAGTATTTATTGGTAACATTATTATTTGTGTAATTATTTTCTTGCTATTAATTTAACTTTGCAAAAATAAAAAAGAACTAGTAATGATGATGATTGTTTTGCAATAAAAAAATACAAAACTTAGGAGTTTTATGGATGGGTATGGACGAGTTTAGTTTTGTTCAAATCCGACACGATATTTTGACAAGTTCGTTTCACTAGACCCGAACCCGACCTTATTGTAACCCAACAATGCCAATCTGATATACTGTCATAATGTATAAATTTGAACAATATATCTAGCTAAGTCATTAAATTAAAGAAGTAGGAAACTAAAATTAAGTCATGTCTTACAATATGTTTACAAAACAAATAGTTTCAACATAAAGATATATTGATTAAGTCAAGAAGTTTTATGACTTATGTTTAATTGTAAAAAGAAAAAGAGTATAACTTTTTAAAAAAGCGTGAAACATAGGGGCGAGTTGGGATTACCTGAAGTATAACCTGAACTTGACCCTAAAACATATCAGTCTAATTTTTTCAAAACCCGAACCTGACATAATTACTAGTTTCGAACTAGGACATATTAGTGAGTGAATAATTGACAATGTCAATATCACATTAGCGACTACTTAGTGGTACCAATGATGATATGGAGATTGTAGGTTTATTGCTGTTAGGTTAATTTTAAGATATTTGAGGTTGTCTGATTTTCTCGTATTTGAGCCGCTTACAGTGTACTGTTTGGATTAATAGCTTAATTATAGTTTATTATGTTTATTTGAATATGTTATTCATATTTTATTATTATTATTATTATATTATGATTATGGTTGATAACATGTATTGAGTGATAATATGTTTTATCTGTGATGATATGCTTAGTTGGCCTCTAGGTGATGATATATGATATATAAAGTGATGCATGTTGGGGGAGAGTATAATATGGGACTCAGTCGTTCCTAACTTAATTTATTAATTAATATTTTATGGATGTTGAGATTGCGATACGATGAGACTTGAGATACTATATGAAATGATGATGGAAGGTTGCGGCACTAGGTTATGACCCGATACGAGTCGGCAAGGTTCATATAGATGCATGGTGTGGTTTACAGTCGTGTGTATGTGACACGTGAGGTCAGGGCATCCAATTACGAATATCGGAGTCACGGGTGAGTGCCCTGCGGGTGATGAGGCTCGAGGAAGACTACCGTGATAGCAGAGTCACGGGTGAGTGCCCTGTGGATGATGAGGTTCGAGGAAAACTACCGTGATACTCTCATAGTCCTTGTTGAGCAGTGCGACTATTCTCCACCGGGGATGTGGACATAGTTTCATTCGAGGAATGGACACCTTAGCAGGAATTAGGGCTTGCACCGATGTTTGTGGGATTGGACGACTGACTTATATCCCTAATCAGATGAGGGATGTCTGTCAGGATTAGGTGGTGGCCATGTCAGCATACAAGATAAGTTGCATGAGCGTGAAGGGTAGAGGAATATAATCTATTTCGAGGATGATTGTTATATCTATATGTGAATATTATGTGATGCATGTCTGTGTGTTGTTATTGTTTATATGCTATGTACCCTTTTCCATATATGATGATAGCTAGTTTCTTATCTCCCTATTTCTTTATGTATATGTTTTATTTATGTGATCAATATGAGAAGACCCTGCGGAGGAGCCAGTCACTGAGGAGCTAGATGGAACCCCTTATGAGACAGATGCTGGAGGACGAGCAGTGGACCCGAGTAGTTGAGTATAGAGTCTGTGGCCAGTGCATCTTTTTACTGGTTGTTGTATTTTCAGTTCTTTTGTCAGTTTGTACTTATGGGGCCTACTAAAGTGGTACCCTAGACAGATATGTTGTACCTTGGTGTTTGTATATGTATATATAGTGTGATAGTTTACGTTCATGTCTTTTATTTTTAAAGTTTTAATATATCCTGCTTCTCTGTTACGTATGTTTAACGCTTATAATGTAATTAAGGTTAGTTAAATTTAAGTTTTCTTTAATGAGACATTGGGTTGTCTCAAGAATGGTTTTACAAAAGGAGAGAAACATATGGGGATAACAGGTATTTCAGACAAAGTTTTAACTACAATGATCTCGGATTAAGGGATCACAATAACTATGGGGTTAACATTACTCCCTTATTCTTTACTGACATTCCAGACAACTTTGGCATGCAAGAAATGTGGTCGGTCTTCACGAAATATGGGAAGGTGGTAGATGTCTATATACCACCTAGAAGAAACAAGCAAGGTTATCGTTTTGGTTTTGTGAGTCTGGAAGCTCTGCTTGATACAATCCTAATTGGAAACCAAAAGATTCAAGTCAATATCTTAAAGTTTGACAGAGGTGTTTTAAAGCTTTCTTCAACAACCAATGGACAATAGAAAACTGCAGGAATCCTAAATGTATCCAGAACAGGGCCAACATTTGCAAACGTGGTTGCAAGGGCGATTGGAAAAAAATGCAGAACCGATTGAAGCCCAAAGGTGATTAACAATGAAAGGAGTATTTGGCTGAACATCAATGGTTTACCTGCACATGCTTGGAAGGAAGAAGTCTTTAAGAGTTTAGTTCAATTAGTTGAAACTTATGTTACGGTAGACAATTCAATGAGAATGAAGAGAAGGCTAGATGTTGACATAGCTCTATGTACTACAACTTTGAAGGATGCAATTTGGTCAGTGTCAAAATAAACAGCGAAATTTATGTTATTAGGTTGATTGAAGAATCATTCTAGGAGGATTACTGATACCTAAAATCATATCATCAATTATGCAATTCGGATTAGAGTTCCTCAGATGAATATGAATTCATCATGGAAGCAATGACTTCTTTTGAAAATATTCTAGAAACACCCTTTGATTCAAAAAACACAGATGGCAGGGAAGGAGATGACTTCGGGGCAATTGAGAATTCAAATTTTCAAAATTTTGAGGAGATCGAGGCAGCTATCATGGGGAGAGCGAGAAAGTTATTAAGTCTGCAAGGCAATGGTAACCTTTTCTGTAGAGGAGGCTTGCAGGGCTCAAAAGGTATGGTGTCAAGGGTGGTAAGCGGCGGGTCATGGGGAGAAAGAAAAGAAGGATGTGATGGGAGCATATTAGAAGATCTAGTAGGCAAGAAAGATATTGGGGTGGACAAATTGGTTCAAGAGGGGGAGTAAGAGATTAGACTAGAAAATATTATGCTCTTACTCTTTGCACCTTGTTTTTTCCTTCACACACATGGTCCCTTTTTTCTTTTCTTTTGTTCCATAACTACCCATTGCTAATCAATTCATCCTGCAAACCTGACAAAACTCTCTTCCCCCTTCTTTCGCTGCACACATGCCTTTAACATGCACATTTCCTCCATTTCTAATCCAGCTCTACTCATGGCAATGCGAAGTAAAACAAACGGAGCTCATACAAATCCTCATAGCTTGAAACAGAACCAGAAACTATCACCAAATTAGTCATAGTAAAGTAGTAAACCCTCTGGTGGCCTATATCATTAAAATTATGCCTATTATAAGTAAATAAATACATTTGTCATCTTATCAGTATTACTCTTTGATTCCTAATATATCATAAATCCGAGACTGCGAGTGTATACATGAAGAGGGAAAAGAAAGGCACAAAATGCTCCTGCTATGTATAAGAGTGACTATCTAGAGTTCCTCGTGGCTAGATGTCCTTGCACTTGGAGAGAACCTGAAAAGGGATTGGGTTGCAATGGTGGAGAGGATTGAGTGGAAGCGGTGGAAAAAGAATTGTTGAGTGAAGGATGTCCTGAGACTGGAGAAGGAAGACATGATGGCGTGCTCACAAGGAAAAGTGGAAATATATCCCGTGGTGGTTGTTGATGGCATAGAATTTAGTTCCCGGATGTAGAATTAAATGTCCAGAGGGTCTTTTCATGGTATCCAGAATTTAATTATCGGACACTTTCTGGAATTAAATTTCTGGATGTAGAATTAAATTTTCGGATGTAGGTTAGTGAAAAGGGCATTTTTTGGAAAAACTTTTATAACAAAAATAATGCAAGGTGTGTGGAGAAAAATGTAAGGTGTCAAAAGTAAGCCCCAAAATATTAACGGACACTGCTATTTGCACCTTGGACTTTGCTATTTACACCTTGCATTGATTTTTTTAAAAAAACTCTTTTCCTAAAATGCCCTTTTCTCTGTACAAAACCTAATTTTACAATACTCTCTTCCCCCACTTTCTTCTCTACACCATAACCCACACAGCACCCTATGCACACCTGCCTTCTTCCCCCTCCACTTGCGCACATGTTCAATTTCCGACCAGGCTTCTTCTTCCATAGCTCTGACCACACAGCTCTTGCGCGATTCTCTGGCACAAATTCCTTGCGCACACCAAGCTGAAATTTTTTCCTCTTTGTACAAGCTTTTCCGATAAGTGTTTCAATCTGTAACCATATTTTTCCCCCAAAATCGTGCGTTATCTGGATTTTCGATTCTGGTGAGCTGGGATGCATCCGGAAATTGAGATCCGGATGTTGAAGACGTTGTTCGGTTTTTAAAAATAACATCCGGATTTTCATTTCCCTCTCCAGATTTCTTTTTTCCGGACACCATTCGGATTTCTTTTTCCGAACACCTTCCGTATTTCGTTTTCCGGTAACCATCCACATTTCATTTTCTGGAAGCTTTCCGCACGGTGGTCGCTGGTTCTCTGGAGGAGGCGGCAGCATGGTGGCTGAGGAGAGGCGATCCGGGTTGAACATGGGTGGGTCGTGGAGGTTGACGAGGAAGATGGAGGAAGCACGACCTGTTGTTGGAGACGAGATGGCGGAGGAGCTCACAGGTTTGGTTCTATGGGAGGAAGAACTCATGAGTGTAGGGTGCGCAGGGGGGGGGGTCAAGGGTGGGAGGAATCAGCGGAGGGAGAAGAGGGTACTTTTGGAAAAAGGAATTTTATAAAAAGGGTGATAGGTGTCTGGAGAAAAAAAAATGGTGTCAATAGTTGGACCCAATATTAATCTACTATCAGAAGGCTCACTAAGTAGGCCTAAAGCCACACGACCTGTAGTGAGGTTGGACAAGGGAAAGATCCTTACACAAGTGGATGACACAGATCCAACTAATGAAAATGACTGGGCCAGGAAGATACAATACTGATTACAATCTCAAGTAGGGAACAAAATGTTGTAAATGGTATGGAGGGTGACAACTGAAATCGCAGAGTAGCAGACTACAGATCGATGAAACTATTGATGGTGAAAGTCGCCTAATTGAGATGTCAGGAGCTGTTATGAAAAAAAAGAGAGGGTATCCATAAAGCAAAAACCAGAGAAAAAAGAGGAGAGTCACAGACTAAGGCCTTATTTGACAAAAATAGCTGATAAGCTAGCTTATAGCCGATAAGCTAATTTTAAGCTGATAGCTAAAAAGCTAGTTGATTGAATTTGAAGTGTTTGGTAAATTTAACGGTTGAACTAGTTTATTAATATAAAATGACATAAAAGGAAATATGTATGATAAACATGGTAAGGTGGGATTTCATTAAATGAATAGGGGTAAATAAATTAGCTTATGAAGAAAAGGTATAAGGTAATGAGATAAGCTTGTTTACCGAACACCTCTATTTCAGTCAAACAAGCTTATAATCTAGTCAAATAAGCTATAAGCTAGATTATTGGACTTGCCAAACATAGCCTATAAGAGTTATATAAAATTGAAGAAATACCAGATTCCATTGGGTTGTCAGAAGCTCTTCCCATCCCGTGAACCTGACTCGGTTGTTCCTAGGGCTTCGCGGAGGAAATCTAAACGTTCAACAGCTGTGGAGAGGTTGCGACTATGGGTTTCAGAAAAGGAAGAAATAGAGATGGATGTCCATGAAGTAAATCTGATCATGTGGCTAGGTCTAAAAAAAATTGCGAAAGGGATCTTGCCAAAAGAAATAAGGATTTCGGTGCAATGTGAAGGAGAGTCGATCAAAAAAAAAAAAAAAGGAGAAACACAAATGTTGGGAGGAAAAAAGAAGAAAAAATTAAAGAAGTCACTATTCACAAATTCCAGGTGTTTTTCAAGATGGAATGACTTCAAGCTTTTTTCGGGAGGTGTTTTCATTTTGTGGGAGTGAAATGCTAAAGTGATGGGAAATGGGTGAGCTCTGCTCGAGTTGTGGAGAAGGTGTGAAACACAAAAAGGAAACACTAGAGAGAAATCTCAAAACAGATCTCTCTCTCTCTCTCTATATATATATATATATATATATAATCTTTTTCTCATAATATTAATCATAGTGAAATTCTGCTCAAATGTAATTTAATTTACTTCTCTCATTTATGTATAAATGGTAGTTTGAGAGTTAGTTATTTTCTGTTGGGCAATTATCCAGCTGTGCCTTCCTTCATGTATATATTACCTTGATAGTGAACTAATGCAACTAAGCCATTGAGCTCATTCAATGAATTCTTTCATTTCCTCTAAACTCAATATGGTATCAAAAGATTAAACACATTTTTTATCAGCTCGTTCTCTCTTTGTTCATCACTCATTCTTGATTTTTCTTGAGCTTTCTTGAGTTTTCTCTCTTCACTTTCTTCTGCATTGTTCCTCTTCCTACATCCGGTATCACCAAGGAAGATTCAAACCCCTTCTTCTTGCATCCTTCCGATCACCCTGGGTTGTCTCTGGTATCTCATCCTTTCACCGATGACAACTTCAATTCATGGAAGAAAGCAATGAAAATGGCTCTCATTGGTAAGAACAAATAGGGTTTCTTGGATGGTAGCATTGATCCTCCACCCAAAGGATATCCTCTGTACAGGCTATGGATTAGAAACAATTCGATTGTAGGTTCTTGGATTGTGAATTCCGTGTCAAAAGAACTTCAATCCACTGTGATCTTTTCTTCATTAGCTCCTGAAATTTGGAATGATCTTTAGATCAGGTTCAATGGGGAAAATGGTCTAAGGATTTTCCAATTGAAAAAGGCCTTGCACAATTGCACACTTGGAGAGCTCATCGGCTGTATACTGATAGGGTGTATAGTACCTAGCCAGCTCCTCAAACTTGGCTGCATACTCTCTGACAGACATATTCCCTTGCTTCAGCCCCAGAAATTCCATTTCTTTCTTATCACGAATGTCGGCAGGGAAATACTTCTCTCAGAATCTTTGTCTGAACACGGCCCAGGTGACCGCAGTACCCTCATCCTGCACCCTCTGACGGCAATTCTCCCACCATTGCTCAGCCTCCTCAGTGAGCATGAAGGTAGAAAAGATAAGCCGCTGCTAATCATTACAGTCCATGGCTCTGAAAATCTTCTCGGTTTCTCTCGGCCACAACAAAGCTCCATCGGGATCGTAAGCTCCTCTGAAAGATGTCGGATTATTCTGCTGGAACTTGTCAAGACCCTGAAACTCTGCTGGTCCACCATTGTTGTTGTTGTTGACTTGCCTTATGGCATTGGCAAGAGTGCCAATGCGTCGGTGATTGCCTGATCGTTCCTGCCTCTACCTGCCATGAGTTCCTGTACATGTCCAAAACAACTCTTAGATACAAAAACTTGAGCGGGTAAAAGCTACAAGCTCTTAACTTAAATCATCATTGTCTATAACAAGTATAGTCAATTCAAACGAGCAGATTCACAACAGACTCATACCACGGCCTGATAAGACAGACCTGCTCTGATACCACTAAATGTGACACCCTCTACCCCGCATGTTATAAAAACATAAAGATACATATATTTAAGATAAAACATGCATGCTTCATTTAATTAAAATAAAAGTCCATGGGTAGAAAGGTCCCATATGAACGAGTTCACAACGCGAAAAAGAAAACATAGTTTTTTAAAGGAAATAAAACATGAACATATAACAAACCCAACCCTGATTTCATATTCAGAACTGGTACAACCATTCCGTAATAACATCGTCGGAATAAAACTGAAACTAATAAACTAGAAACAGGGAAATCCTAACTATGAGTGACGTCTCCTCAGAGTCACTCTTCTCCTGGTTGCTCGCCATCCTCTGCATAAAACCATATATGCCAAACAAGAAGACAGAGAACGGGGAGTAATAAAACATATAAACACAATGACATGGAGATAGAAGCAAGATGAACATACATCATGGCATAGCAACATATCAGCATATACATATAAGCATCATAAATCATCACATTAACATGATACATCACCCAAGTATGCTATGCAGTACAATTCTACTCCGCTACTCCATTATGCATGTGGATCCAAACTATCTCAGGAAGAACAAATTCAGAGTTACATATCCACATTGGCCACTAAAGGCACCAACACCGACAGTCCACCAAACCTTGGGTGAACCCCTTGGATAGCTAAGGCATCAAACCTTGGATGCATCATCACTGGGGGACCACGGTCCACCAAACCTTGGGTGAACCTACCGTGGATGGCCATATCACCTTAATCTCGTACGACCTCCCCTATGTTGAACTTCCCCCAACTAACATCTCCAATGCAATGTATGAGCACAACAGCAAACAACGGGTAACCGCCACCTCCGCTTGGGCCACTAAAGGCACCCAAGTATATCATCATCAATGTCAACACCTTAGAACCATCTTGGGTCAAGGCCCCCTTGGCCAAAAAGCACCAAGGAACAACTCATCAACGCCTCGACCGTAAAGCATCGAGGTCCCTTTGATCGAAAAGCACCAAAGTCCATCAACACGTGGCAACCCATTGGTCTGATGCACGGTCGTGCTTCCACTTAAGTGGAGCACGGGCGTGCTTCCTTTTATGCACGGCCATTCTCTGATGCACGGTCGTGCTCCTCTGCTGCACGGTCGTGCTTAATGCGCGGCCATTCTCTTGAATTCAAACTGGGAGCACGGGTGTACTCCCTGTTCAGTACGGCCGTGCTCATCGCGAGACAGTACTGCTTTGGGCAGAGTTCAACTCAATTTATTTTAACCAAATAAATCTCTAACCACTCTGAAATCATTCCTAGGGTTCTTGACTAAACCATTGGTATAAAAAAAATCTCACCTTTACTAGCTCATGTCTTATACACATTTTTGGGGAAAACGGTCCTTCAATCATTTTGCCAATTAAAGTCTTATTTAATCAATTAAAGGTTATATCAACAGGTTCACCAAAAAAACCATTCAACCAACAGTGTATATCAATATCTCAGCCAGCAATACACATGACATAAACATATCCATAAGAACACATAACATTGGCATACCAATTTCACCAGAAACATGTTATCAATTACAGCGGGCATTTATAACATACACATAGGTTAAACATGTAGCATACAACAACTTCGGGGTCATGGGAACCCCTCATCTTACACTACCCCCACTACCTAATGGTTATGCTATCCTTCTCCCCATACCAGGTTTGAAGGTTCCAATGACGACAGCCCTAAACAGCAAACTGGTCACGTCCCCTCGAGTGGCTCGGTCTGAATCCAAGCCTTGGTTAAGCAAAACGTCAACCAGATAGTTCCCAAAAACTAAAAGGGAAAAAGAAAGCAACTAGGGAAAGAACCATTACCCTCTATGATTGACACTCGCCAACCAAGCTTCCTAAAAGGCCTCCAAAACTCCACTACAGCAATGGATAAAGAGGAAATAGGGAAGAATACAAAGGCAGCCGCAATAGGGTGACTGCTACTACCAGCAATAGGGTTTTTCACGAAACCCTCGGTTTCTGTGATGTATATATAAGCTGGACACGAAGCATGATCGTGCTCCCCACTAAGCACGATCGTGCTGGACTTAGCATCTACGAGACGCGGTCCGCACTTGAGCATGGGCGTGCTCTCTAACAAGCACGACCGTGCTTGTGACTCCACTGATCACAAGACACGCGACCAAGCATGGGCGTGCTGGACTTAAGAACGGCCGTGCTTAATCTCCAGAAAGGGACTTTTAAGCTCAAAATTCCCACTCAGTCCTTAACCAAAAACTCTAGCTAACGCTTAAAGCTTAATAACCAAACACGCATACAAAGAAGCACTTAACGAAAAGCAGGGTGTTACAATTCCATCCCCCTTATAAAAAAATTCGTAATCAAAATTTCTACTCACCTCTATTGAAAAGGTTCGGGTATGCTTCCATCATCTTTCTTTCCAGCTCCCATGTAGCACTTTCGTCGGTAGCCCCACTCCAAATGACTTTGACCAAAGGAATCTCCTTGCCTCTTAGTTGCTTCACCCTCCAATCCTCGACTCGAAGGGGTAATATCTCAAAAGTCAAGTCACATGGCTAGGGTCATGTACATACTTTGAGTTGAGACACATGGAAAACACTATGAAGGTTGGACAAGAACAGTGGTAAGGCTATTTGGACAAGAACGATGAATCTAGGAGTAAGTTTCCTTGCTTTCATAACTCTACCAACCCCAGTTGTTGGGGTAACTCTCAAGAACACATGATCACCTTCTTGGAATTCGAGCGCCTTCCTCCTTTTGTCATGGTAGCTCTTTTGCCTACTTTGTGTCACTCTCATCTTTTCTTGAATCATCCTTATCTTTTCTGTTGTTTCTTGAACTATATCAGGTCCTAGCACCACATTGCCACCAGGTTCATTCCGACACAAGGGTGTCCTACATCTCCTCCCATAAAGAGCCTCAGAAGGTGCCATCCCAATACTGGAATGGAAGCTGTTGTTGTAGGTGAACTCTATCAGGGGCAAAAGCTTGTCCCAACTTCTAGAATGTTCTAGCACACACGCTCTCAACAAGTCCTCTAAGGACTAGATGGTCTTTTCAGGCTGCCCATCAGTCTGGGGGTGATACACTGAACTTAGCCTAAACTTTGTCCCTAAAGCATTCTGCAAACTATCCCAGAACCTAGAGGTAAATCTAGGGTCTCTATCTGACACTATGCTAGAGGGTACACCATGAAGCCTAACTATCTCTTTGATGTACAACCTGGCCAACTTCTCTAAAGGTTATTCCATACTCATAGGGATGAAATGGGCAAACTTAGTCAATCTATCCACAACAACCCATATAGCTTCATAACCAGCTGGAATCCTAGGGAGTCCAGACACAAAATCCATAGAGATACTATCCCATTTCCATTTTGGGATACTCAAAGGTTGCAACTTTCCTGAAGGCTCTTGGTGTTCTATCTTGGCCTTCTGACACACTAAGCACGCATACACAAATGGAGCCACATCCTTTTTCATCATAGGCCACCAAAACATGCACTTAAGATCCTGGTACATCTTGGTGGCACATGGGTGCACACTCAATCCCCTCCTATGTCCTTCGTCAAGGATCAACTTCCTAAGATCGGGAACATCTGGTATGCAAACCCTATCTTTAAACCTCAAGACCCCATCACTTCCTTCCTTAAAACTAAGGTCTCTACCCTGAGCAAGCAACTCTCTCTGATCTAAGAGAAACTTATCTAACTTCTGGCCCTCTCTAATCTGATCCATCAAACTGTTGGTGACCTTCAAGGTTCAAAGCCTAATAATCTTAGGGGTAACTTCCCAATCTGGACTAAGATCTCTAAACTCCTTAAACAGCTCCATCTCCCTAACCATCAAAGCGGAGACGTGCAAGGTTTCCCTACTTAAGGCATCTGCCACCACATTAGCCTTTCTTGGGTGGTAGGTCAACTCAAAATCATAATCCTTAAGAAACTCCGTCCACTTACGCTGCCGCATATTGATAGCGTGAATCTGCAAGTGAACGGCTTCGTCGTCAAGTAATAAAAAGATCGAACCCACAAAGACCATGATCTTAAATAACAATTAATTATTAAATTAATTCAACTAAACAAGAAAATGATTTGGAATTTGAAATAAGAATTAACTAATAAATCTAGTAATTAAAATGCATTCAAATAAAATCGCAATCAAATCAAATCTGGAGATTTTCAAATTAAATGAGATTTCCAGGAATTGGGTTACCAACAAGACTGCTCATGCTACTAAATTAACTACCCCACTTGTTAATTATCAAAATTGATTTGAAGGTGAATTTATCTTAAATAAGTTAATGTTCCCTCTCGAGATACAAGAACCGTGCCCAATTAAACCAACTCATACTCTCGTGGTAATTGTATTTAAATTGAACCCATTAAGATTCGTGACAATTCAATGAACCCTCAATTAAATTGAACCCATACCCGCATGCAAGAGTTTTGTTACCTCCTTCTTCACAACATCAAGAATCAAGGGGTTAAGCCGCCTTTGGGGCTGCCTAACTGTTTTAGCCTCATCCTCCAACAGAATCCTATGCATACACCTGGATGGGATAATACCTGGTATGTCGGCCAAGGTCCACCCAATCGCCTTCTTATGCTTCTTCAAAACCTGCAAGAGCTTAGTTTCCTGGTCAAAATCAAGGTTAGAGGAAATTATAACTGGAAGTTTTTCATTCCTCTCTAAATAAGCATATTTCAGATTTTCAGGAAGTGGCTTAAGGTCTAAGGAGGGTGGCTGCTCAATAGATGGTATGTTTGGGACGACCGTGCTGTCAAGAACTTTAGCTGAACAAACAGCTTCACTTACACTGTCACCCTGCAAGGCAGCATCAATCTCAGCACAAACAGCACAAGGGTCAGTGTTAGTGCAATCAGCACATGAGTAAACATCATCAAAACCAGAAACAGATGGAAAATCAGCAGCTGCAACCAAATCATAATAAGTGTCATCAACAATTTCAGAGAGCAACTCTATTTGAAAAACAGAGTGCTCTTCCAAGGGATGCTTCATAGCATCGAAAATGTTGAATTTTGCAACAATGTCACCAAATTCCATGGACATGGTTCCTTCGTCAACATCAATCTTTGTCTTCGCCGTTTTCATGAACGGTCTGCCCAGAATGATTGGTGATCTGCTTGAATTTGTTTCCCCTGCCATGTCCAGGATGTAAAAATCAGCAGGGAAAATCAAGTCATTGACTTGAACAAGCACATCTTCTACTACTCCAATGGGGCGAGCATTGGTCCTGTTTGCCAACTGAATAGTAAGACTTGTATGCTCCAAAGGACCAAGATCAAGATTGTTGAAAACAGAAGTAGGCATGACATTAATAGAAGCTCCTAAATCCAACATGCAATTGTCGAATTTACTATCCCCAATGGTACATTGAATAGTAAAAGTTCCCGGATCCTTGCATTTCTGTGGCATTGCCTGATTGAGGGCTGAAATGGTAACCTTTTCAGGTGTAGGTCTAGGTTGAATGAGGGATGAGACATTTCGTCCCAAGTTGACTCTCTCATTTCCCTTCAATCTCCTTTTGTGTGTGCACAAATCCTTCAGAAACTTCGCGTATTTCGGAACCTGCTTAATCACATCAAGAAGCGGGATGTTTACCGCCACTTTTCTGAATACATCCAGAATCTCTCTCTCTTTGTCTTCCTCATCAAACTTTTTATTTTTCAGTACTCTTTGCGGTAAGGGAATTGGTGGCACATACTCTTTTTAAGACTCAACAACAACAGAAGGTTCAGGTGTTACCTCAACAATTTTTTTTATTTTTTTCAGGGGCTGGTTCCGCAATCTTCCCGGATCTCAAAGTAATTGCACTCACATTAGGATTAGGGACATTAGGATTCACTACTGGTTGTGCAGGTAGTTGGTTCGATCCTTGAGCTTGCTGCATGTCATTCATCGAAGTGGCAAGCTGTCCAATCTGTGTCTGCAAAGCATGAATACTAGAATCCCTTCGTTGCTGAAACTGGAGATTGTTTGCGTCCATTTGCTTGACAAGGTCCTCTAGTGAAGGTCCGGAAGGTGCATAGGTGGTCACTTGGGGAGAATTCTGTGGTGGTCACTGGAGATTGTTTGCGTCCATTTGCTTGACAAGGTCCTCTGTGGTTTGGATGGTTTCTCCAGCTGGGGTGGTACTTATTAGTGGAAAGGTCAGGAATGTTGTACCTGTTCTGATTGTTGCCTTGATTGTAAAGATTGGCTGCATATGCTTGAGGCAAATCAGTGACCGACTCATCTTTCAAAATGGGACATGTATCGGTCAGGTGTTCAGGAGAAGTACAAATACCACACAACCTTGCTGTTTGAGCTTTATCCACTGCCAACTGTTTCACTAAAGAAGCAAGCTCATCAAGCCTGGTTTCAAGGGCTTTGTTGGAAGAAGAAACAAGGATCTCATTCACACCCCTTGTCTCGACAAAATTGTTTCTGGTTGTGAACTGTTGGGAGTTGAGTGACATGTTCTCAATCAATGACTTGGCAACAGCTGGAGTCTTATCAGCAAGTGCTCCCTCGCTAGCAGCATCTAAAGTGTTTCTGTCCATTGGTAGCAATCCCTCATAAAAGTACTGAATAAGCAGTTGCTCGGAAATCTGGTGCTGAGGACAACTGGACACTGACTTCTTAAATCTCTCCCAGTACTCGGCCAATGATTCATTGCCTTGTCTAATACCACGTATCTCTTTTCTGATTGATGCAGCTCTGGAGGCAGGGAAATATCTCTCTAGGAAGACTTTCTTCAAATCATTCCAGGTTGTAACGGAATTTGGCTCAAGATAATACAACCAATCCTTCGCAGCACCTTGAAGTGAGAATGGGAAGGCTCTCAGCTTGATATGGTCTTCTGTTATTCCTTCAGGTCTCAGAGGTGTAGAACACACAACTTGGAATTCTTTCAGATGCTTATGCGGATCCTCACCTGCAAGACCACTAAACCTTGGCAACAAGTGTATTAAACCAGATTTCAATTCAAAAGGAGCAACGACATCAGCATATTCAATACATAAACCATTGTAATTAACATCAGGAGCAGCAAGCTGTCTTAGTGTTCTTTGATCAGTCATGTTATCACTATTGGTTGGTGAACTAGTGCTAGCCTGAATTGCTCTACGGCGTGTGTGCAAAGTTCTCTCAATTTCAGGATCCAAATCAAACAGGTCAGAACAACCAGACCTAGTAGCCAGAACTAATTCAGAAATTAATCAACAAATCTGTTAATAACAACAAGAGTCCCCGGCAACGGTGCCAATTTTGATCCGCTGTCGCACATGGGTCAAAAAACAAGTGATTAGAAAAAACTGTAGTTAGGGCACGACAACTCAAGTATCGTATCTCAAGGACTCTTGGATTATTATTAACCTACAAATCGATTGGGGGGGGGGGGGGGTTAGATTCAATGAGAGAAGAATTGATTAAGAAAACAGTGCAATTAAGTGATTATCAATAAGCTGGAATGATTAATCTGCTGTTTCGGTTTCCCAACTATCATTGATTCACATAAATTCCATGCCCTAAGCGGATTCTAATCTCTTTTCGATTGTAGCAGCAATTAGACAAGCGCAATTGACACTACGAGATATATGTTCCTATTTCCGAATTAAGCAAACGAATTGAAGCTCTCGTGAATTAAGCAAGCACGATTAACACACGTGAATTAAGCAAACACGATCAAGGTAAAGGAACATAGAATCATCGAAATTAATCAATGCTTATTCTATATAACTTGAATTAAGCAAACAAGGCATATAGCATAATATTGAAAGAGACAAACAAATTGATCGGGAATTATGGAACCTCAAGTGTTAGCGGAAACCGATTACAGCAGACTAATCCCTGGTGATTAGTTCTCCATCACAAACATAATACAAACCCTTGGAATAAATTGTAAACAGTGAAAATTCTATATGTTTTGCGTCTGCCCTGGTGCCTTTTTATAGATCAGGATTCGGGTCACGGCCGTGATGGCCATCACGGCCAGGCCGTGACGCATTCTGCCAAGGGCGTGCATTCAAATTCCAGTCTGTCACGGCCGTGATTCCCGTCACGGCCATGCCATGATCAATTCTGCCCATGGGTACTGATCCATCACGGCCGTGACCTCCATCACGGCTGGGCCGTGTTCAATTCTGTTCTTCATGGTTCTCTCATCACGCCAGTGATGGGTATCTCGGCTGGGCCGTGATGCTCTCTGGTCCTCAGGGTCTTATCATCACGCCCGTGATGGTTATCACGGCTGGGCCGTGATGCTTTCTGGTCTTCAGGGGTAGCTCATCACGGTCGTGACCAGTGTCACGGCCTGGCCGTGATGGCTTCTGCTTTAGGTGTCCTTCCCTTTTTGCTCTTCTTATTAGCCTGAAAATATGAAATAGCAGCAAATGCTTTATTTGACTCAAAATTAACTAAAATATCCTAAAACTACTTAAGAGACTCAAAATGTTGCTTGAGGACAATTAAATCCAAATTTGGGAGAAAACGAGATTAGACTCGAATAATTAGTACAAAAACCATGGTCTTACTAGTTATAAAACTAGACGAGCCAGAGGCTTATCAGTAGCACATATTGAACTCACATTAGCTTTTTCAAGCTTATCAAAGCGTTTACTCAATGAGTCAACTCTAGACATAATTAAATCATTACCATCCATTTCAAACTTACCCTCCGAAAGCTTTTTCGGGTTATTACATCTTTCCGAACCCTATTGGTGATAGTTGGTGACAACGTTCTCAATGATCTCAAATGCTTGAGTCAGTAGTCTATTCATCAATGCTCCACCAGCTGCGGAGTCAAGTGACACCTTTGAAGAGTAGTCCAATCCATTGTAGAAGGTATACACCAATAGCCACTTCTCAAACCCACGATGTGGGCAAGATTCTAGCAATCCCTTGTAACGATCCCAAGCTTCGGATAAGCATTCTTCGTCCTTTTGGTAGAATCCGGTGATCTGAGTTCGTAGGTAAGCGGTCTTGGATGGTGGGAAGAATTTTTCCAAGAATGCCCGATCCAGTTGGTCCCAAGTTGACAAAGTATTAGCGGGCACTGACTTCAACCAAGCTCTTGGCTTTCCAGTCAGAGAGGAGGGGAATAACCTCAAGCGAACAGCATCAATCGGGGCACCTTGAATTCTTATTGCATCACAGAATTCCAAGAATGTCTCCACATGATCAGTCGGGTCTTCCGAGGGTAATCATCCAAATTGATGTTGCCTAATCATGCCAATTAACTGAGACGGTATAGTGTAGTTCTCCGCCTCCATTTCTGGCCTAGCAATCCCAGTTCGCAAACCCCTAGCATTTGGGGTTGTGTAGTCCTTCAGTGGGTTGGTATCCGGTAGATTCGCCATGAGTGGAATGGGAATCAACCTCTCTCTCGCTCTTTGTCTTTGTAGTCTCCTACGTCTATGAAAAGTCCTTTCGATCTCAGGGTCAACTTCAATAAGAGTCCCAAGAGTTTGGGATCTTCGCATAAAAGAGAAAAATACCTGCAAAGAGAGAGATAGATACACTAGAAAAAGAAAGAAAAATTAATAAAAAAATGTCCAGAAAAATCAATTTAAAATTCAAGAAAGAAAAGTCCCCGGTAATGGCGCCAAAAACTTGATAGAGTGAATCCGCAAGTGAACGACTTCATCGTCAAGTAATAAAAAGATCGAACCCACAGAGATTGTGATCTTAAATAACAATTAATTATTAAATTAATTAAACTAAACAAGAAAAAGATTTGGAATTTGAAATAAGAATTAACTAACAAATCTAGTAATTAAAATGCATTCAAATAAAATCGCAATCAAATATGGATATTTTCAAATTAAAAGAGATTTCCAGGAATTGGGTTACCAACAAGACTGCTCATGCTACTAAATTGACTACCCCTCTTGTTAATTATCGAAATTGATTTGATGGTGAATTTATCCTAAATAAGTTAATGTTCCCTCTCGAGATACAAGAACCGTGCCCAATTAAACCAACCCATACTCTCGTGGTAATTGTATTTAAATTGAACCCATTAAGATTCGTGACAATTCAATGAACCCTCGATGGACCACTTCTAACTCTCGCGATTTAAGTCCCAAGTTCAATCCCTATAGATCCAATACCTAAGTTCACTGCTAGGTTCATCCTTAGAGTATCTATGACATGCAAATAAGTGCGCACCAAATTCTCAAGTAATTCATGCAACTGGAATTAAATCAAAAGAAAATTGGAACTAACAAGGGGAAAACATCAATTCATAACATAAAACAAGTCTTGGGCATAGCCCCAATTCCTATAAATGAAAAGACTACTCAATTATTGCCATGCTCGTAGCAATCTTGATTAAAAAGAACATAAAAAAACCTAAGAGAACAAATTGGAGAAGAAGAGAAATCCAAAATTAAGCCTAAGGTAGCAGCCAAGAGATGCCTATTTTCGAGCCTAATTACCCTATTTATGGTGTAAGTTAACTTGGGATTAAAACAATTACAAAATCAAATCAAATCAGCAAATCAAAATTCCAGATTTTACGCGTCACAACCGTGATGCCTGTCACGGCCTGGCCGTGACAGGTTCTGACTTGGAGATGGCTTTACTGCTTGGTCTGTCACGGACGTTATGAGTATCACGGCCTAGCCGTGATCAGTTCTGCATGTGAGAGTCTGGTTCAGTTTTCATGTCACGGTCGTGATGGCCATCACGGCCTGGCCGTGACCAGTTCTGAGTTTAACATTCTTCTTTCTTTTCAGCCCTACTCGATAATGGTCGTGATGGGCTCTGTTTGGCTCATTTTTCCTGTATTTCAAGCTCCGCCTTCATTCAAACTCCAACATAACTGGTACTGAGCATTTTAATCTTCAATTCCTGCACACAAGCACCACAAAACCACCTTACCAGTTCCAACGTATAAACTCACAAAAATAAAATTAAATATGCCTAAACTATATGAAAATGCATGTAAAATGATAAAGAAATATGAGGTGAAATCACACTCATCAAACTACCCCAGGCTTAAGATTTTTCTTGTCCTCAAGCAATAACCAAGGCCATACAAGATAAACAATTAGAGCATGGACAGTGAACCAAGAACCCGAGTAACAAATCCAAGTAACAGGCACATCCAAATAAGCAACCAAGAGACAATCAATTTCAAGTCCAATTAGAAGCTTAGGTTCCCTAAATTCATGTCTCTCACCAATTTGGGCACTCTTCTCCCCTCACTCAAGTATTTAAGGAAATATGGTAATTCGCTCAATTTCCTCAAGGAAGGTATCCTACCATATGCTTGACTATTAACCAAATCTCTACTTTATTAATGAAAACACATAAGAATAAAGAGGTCTTTTATTTTGGTTGTAATAGGGCCATGTGATTAATCGTTAGGTGGGGAAATCAAGAAAACGAAAATTCAAGAAGGCTAAACAAAGAAACTCCTGATCTCAGTCGCCGACTTTGGCGCTTCCCACTGGAGTACCGTCTCTACCTTAGCTGGGTCCACTGCTATGCCACCCTTAGAGATGACATGTCCTAAGAAGCTCACCTCCTCTAACCAAAACTCACACTTAGACAACTTAGCGTACAACTGCTTTTCCTTAAGGGTCTGCAAGACAACCCTCAAGTGCTCCTCATGTTGCTCCTTGGTCTTGGAGTACACTAAGATGTCATCTATGAACACCACCACAAACTTATCCAAGTAAGGGTGAAAGGTCTTGTTCATGTAGTCCATGAACACATCAGGAGCATTGGTCACACCAAAGGGCATAACCAAGTACTCGTAGTGACCATATCGGGTCTTGCACGCTATCTTTGGGATGTCCTCAGACTTAACCCGAATTTGATGGTACCCTAACCTCAAATCTATCTTAGAAAAGACACAAGTGCCTATCAACTAGTCCATGAGATAATCAATCCTTGGGAGGGGATACCGATTCTTAATGGTCACCTTGTTGAGCTATCAATAGTCGACACACAACCTCATACTACCATCCTTCTTCTTCACCAAAAACACTGGTGCTCCCCACGGAGACACACTAGGCCTAATGAACTGTTTCTTCATCAGGTCCTCTATCAGTTCCTTCAAATTAGCTAGATCTAAAGGAGATATTATATAATGTGCTATGGAGATTGGCCCAGTGCCAGGCACTAAATCTATGGTGAACTCAACATCTCTCTCTGGGGGCAAGTTATAAACGTCCCTCGGGAACACTTCAGGAAATTCCCGCACAACATGCACACTTCCAACATCAGGAGGGCTCTCTACTTCCAGGGAAGATAGCATCATGTATACTTGGGCTTCGTCTCTCATCGAAGCTTTTACTTGGTTGGCAGAAAGAAAGATTGGATCCTTAGGCTCCGTAGGAGTGCCAAAAACTCAGGTCTTATCAAAACGGTTTTGAAGGATGTGGTTGGAAGATAACTAGTCCATGCCAAGAATAACATCAAGGTCTTTCAAAGGTTAACATACAAGATCAACAATAAAGTCTCTACCATCAATGACAATATGATAGTTCTTGCATGCATAAAAAGTGAGGACCGGTTTATTTGTAGGTGTGGAAACAATCAAATCAAACTCAAGAAAGGTGACAGGTAATTTTAAACTCTTGACCCTATCATGATATATAAACGAGTGCGTAGCACCCGAGTCATACAACACAGTTAAAGGAATTCCATCAATTAAGCACATACCTTGAATCAAGTCATCAGACTCGGAGGCCTCAGCTCTACTAAGAGTAAAGACACTTTCAGTGGTCTTCAGTTGATTAGCCTGAGACTGCTGACTCTTACTAGCACTAGGAGGCTCTGACTTGGCTCCCCCACAATCCCGACTGGTGTGTCCTGGCTTGCCACACCTGAAGCAAGTGACCTTTGTTTCCTTGCATTGGATGGTGAAGTGATCAGACGCATCAAACCTGGTGCACTTCATGCATCTAAAGGCATTAAAATTTCTTCCCCTGAACCTATCCTGAGAAAACTGTGGCTTCCCACCACTCCGCTTGAAGTCCCAACCGGTAGGAGCGTAATGCTGCTTGCCTTTATCCTTCTGCTCAGTCTTCTTGTTGTTCTGGCTATCTGAACCCCTGAAACTAGCCACTTGCAACTTGTAGGCATCCTGATAGATTCTACACTTGTTTACCAAGGTTGGGAAAACTTTGATTTCTTGATAGCTGATCGCCTGCTTGATCTTTGGGCGGAGTCCATCTTCAAACTTAACATACTTTGAGCGCTCATCGGCTGTATGCTGATAGGGTGTATAGTACCTAGCCAGCTCCTCGAACTTTACTGCATACTCTCCGACAGACATATTCCCTTGCTTTAGCCACAGAAATTCCATTTCTTTCTTATCACGAATGTCGGCAGGGAAATACTTCTCTAAGAATCTCTGTCTGAACACGGCCTAGGTGACCGCAGTACCCTCAGCCTGCATCCTCTGACAGAAATTCTCCCACCAATGCTCAGCCTCTTCAGTGAGCATGAAGGTAGCAAAGATAAGCCGCTGCTAATCATTACAGTCCATGGCTCTGAAAATCTTCTCGATCTCTTTCAGCCACAGTAAAGCTCCCTCGGGGTCATAAGCTCCTCTGAAAGATGACGGATTATTCCGCTGGAACTTGTCAAGACCCTGAAACTCTGTTGGTCCACCGTTGTTGTTGTTGTTGTTGTTGTTGTTGTTGTTTGTAACACCCCCTTGGCGCTACATGTTGAAACTAAAAGACTGAAAATATTTACGCTGGTTGCTTTCGGAAAAATATAATTTTCTATATTTTTTTTAACTTCCTCAAAATTAGTGGTAAATTTTTTTTTCGTTTTCTTTACCGATACAAACCAAAACTTTGTAATTAACAAACAACCGAATATATATATATATATATATATATATATATATATATATATATATATAAATATATATATGCATCAATACAGTTTTACATATGGACCTTTATAATACAAATCATTTATTTAAGCCATATCATAAGGAAAACACACATCAACTAAACTTCTATATAGTAGCGGTACTACTTCCAAACAGTAAACCCAAAACAGATCCTATAGTTGGTCGCACTTAAGAAAACACAATTTGGAAGTCCTCCCTGCCCGCAAAAGTATCCAGGTTAGTCCTCCACACGCTTCCATAATCAGCCACATCAAAGTGGAGGGAATGTTTTCTCGTGTTTGATATAAAAATAATTTTGCTCTTCTGTTCTTGCATATATATATATATATATATATATATATATATATATATATATATATAGAAGCATAGTAGAAACCCAACATGAAAATAAATAAAGCAAGGGTGAGATACCATCATTGAGTTTCATCACGATAACTACATGCACGACACTCAAACAAACATCATGTATACATACTATAAATATTTCCTACCAATGGGATTCATACCCAATCATCCAATCGTAATATTTCAAAAATGCATGACACTTCAATATCCATTCCTATGAGTCTTGACCTTTATTCTCCGGAGATTCCTAACTTCCCTTCTTCGAGCAATGATGAGGCTGCGATACCCTTAACACAATTGTCTCATGAGATGGGCCTCAAAATTTAGGTCCGACTCCAATTGTTCAAGGAATATCACGATGGAGCACCTAAAATAATATTGGAATAGTTCCCTATTGAGTATATTCGTGCCGGGTAACCGAATTCCACGACCCCAGGTTGCAAGGCCGCAAGTATTCGCTGGATTTTCGAAGCCCGAGTGTCCCTAAGACCCAAAGACCCAAGAATTTATCTTTGGTCCGTAACTAACCAATTTACCCAATTCACCCTTTGTGAAATTGTAGCTCGATACCCAAGGCATGTCTGCCCAAATATGGCATGTTTGCCAAACTATGCATGTAAAATCCTTTGTTATTGTAATTGTTCTTTGTCATTTGTTTTTCCTCTGTCGAGGCTTAAAGCTCCCGACTACCCTTCCTTAGGTATTCCAATTCCTATCCTTTCCAAGTGCAATTTCCTTTTAGGAACACTAGCCCGACATCTCGGCAATCTAGGTCCTTATCCTTTCCTTGATGTTTCCCCAAAGAATTTTCGTTCAGTGAAACACAAATACCAAAAACAAAAACTCCAAAAACTTATCCCAGTTTGTCGGAAATTTTCGTTGTTCTTAAATTCTTTTCCAAAAATCCTTTTCTGATGAAATTCGTTTTAAAACGTAACAAAAATCATTTTCCCCTTAAATCCTTTATTTTTATTTCTGAAAAATAGGTTACTTCTTTTAAAATAATTTCTAACCCATATATTTATTTTTATCATGTAAAAAGATCATTTTTCCTCATACTGCCGTTAGGTAAGCAAAAACCCTTATTTCTTGAAAAATTTATTATCAATCTTAAAATACTTTTTAAAATACATTTTCTTAAAATTAAGATTTATTTCCATTTTCCCAACGTTTTCGGAAAAAGTGTGAAAGTGAAATTTTTTCACGGTTACGTATGCGCGGTTGCTCATTAACTTATTCTTTTATTAAAACTCATTAAAATATTATTATTTTTAACTTAGAAATTAAATCCACCAATTTTCAAAAACATAATATTTCCCTTAAATTTTATTAACGTTTTATCCTTAATTTTCAATGAGCACTGACCGATGTCAGGCTTCCAGCCAATCATAAAAATCAACAAAAAATTTCATACAACACATTTTATCACATGCTTTCACAACCAATAATAAATTCACACATCGCAATTTATAGCATGCTTTCACAGATAAATCATGCATCACATAATATAACGCAATAATTTTGAAACATACACCACAACCTACACAAATAATTACAGACACACCAAACAATTTTATACACATAGTTATCGAAGTTCCTCAGGTAAACTCCCCTTACCTTTGAAGATTCACATTCCGATTCAATGAAATCTCGGTTTCCAATCCAGTTTCCTCCACGAACTCCGAACAACAACTACTAACACAATCCTTCACAAAACAACACATCACTAATTAAACTTTGCAAAAAAAAATCTATTATTTCCTATGGGTATGGCTTCGGCCCAAGCTAGTAAAATAGGTTAGAGGTTTCAAAATTCCACATACTCTTAGATCTATATCCTTAGAGTAGTGTAGAGTTAGAGAAAATTGCCATAACTTGAAAATGAAGAAAAATCATCAAACCCATTTTGTGGGTAGATTCGGCCAACAATGAAAAAAATGGCTAGGGGTTTCAAAATTTTACACACTCTTGGATCCATGATCCTAGAGTAGTAGGGAGGTATTCAAAATTGTTAGAACTCAAAAATAATCATCCTATGATTTTCTACAAATTTTTTGAAGACATACATGAAAGTTGAAGAAATTTGTTTTTGGACATGATTCAATGGAAAGAAATGGACTAGAAAAGCTTATGACTTGAAATTGGAACAAAACCTCCTCCATCCTCACAAGTGAGGTTTCGTCCTCATATAGAAAATTGGGAAGGAAATTTTATTTTTGCACATGCTCATGAATGAAGATACTGGGGATCATAACTAGTTCATAGCATTTGGAATCATATGAAAAGAATTTTTATATAATTTTCTAGGAATTTCCAAAGTTCTAGATCTAAGAAATGAAAAGTGATCATGGCATGAATTTATGAAATAAATGAAGAACAAGGCCTAGATGATCAAGAGTAGGGAGGGTACCTCTTGAAGATCAAGGAAAATTAAAGAGATTGATCCAAACTTTCCAAGAAAACCTTAAGAAGTACCCCCTAACACTTTCCAAGAAAACCTTTAGAAACCCTAAACTACCATTATGACTCACTACACCTTACCCCCTCACACTTTGGGGCATTTTAGTCTTTTTACGTAACAAATATCTAAGATATTTTCAAAAATTCATCATGACTAACATGTGGTGAGAAATGAGTGAAAATGTGGCTGATTTGTGTCCACAAATTGTGGGGACAAACTTGACATTTCAATGAAAATTCAAGGGTAAAATGGTCCAAGGGCAAAATAGTCTTTATACTAATTTGAAGAAATATCTAGATTTTTGTTTAAAGGTAATCATGACATGGGTGACTCATCTACATGACTCACCATCCTAGGTGGCAAGAGGTCTCAACATTCGATGTCGGGTTTTGTCTCTGCACGTCCGTTCTCGACTCCGTTGATTACCCGATTAGGGTTTTACGCCCGAATCGAGTATAATATTTTGAAAATTTTAAAAATAACCTATATCGTTGGAAATGATATATAAACGCTATGCATTTTGTTCTCGGGTCAAAATTAGGTTTTTTGATCAATAAAATCTTACTGTAGGTGAAAACGCAAACCGGGTTCCGTCTGAATTTTCAACCTACAATTTCACCGTATACTTATAAAAATAAGTATGATATGAATATGACTTTAGTTTTCCTAAACTCATTTTCTAAGTTTCAGATAAAAAAATATAAACAGATATTTGTTTATCGATATAGAAAACAGCAGAAACAACAGAAATCGGGGTGTTACATTGTTGACTTGCCCTATGGCATTGGCAAGGAGTGCCAACGCGTCGACGATTGCCTGATTGTTCCTGCCTCTACCTGCCAAGAGTTCCTGTGCATGTCCAAAACAACTCTTAGATACAGAAACTTGAGCGGGTAAAAGCTATAAGCTCTTAACTTAAATCATCATTATCTATAACAAGTATAGACAATTCAAACGAGCAGATTCATAACAGACTCATACCACGGCTTGATAGGATAGACTTGCTCTGATACCACTAAATGTGACACCCTCTACCATGCATGTTATAAAAACATAAAGATACATATATTTAAAATAAAACATGCATACTTCATTTAATTAAAATAAAAGTCCATGGGTAGAAAGGTCCCACATGAACGAGTTCACAACAAGGAAAGGAAAACATAGTTTTTTAAAGGAAATAAAACATGAACATAAAACAAACCCAACCCCGATGTCACATTCAGAACTGGTACAACAGTTCTGGAATAACATCCTCGGAATACAACTGAAACTAATAAACTAGAAACATGGAAATTCTAACTATGAGTGACGGCTCCTGAGAGTCACTCCTCTCCTGGCTGCTCGCCATCCTCTGCATAAAACAATACATGTCAAACAAGAAGACAGAGAACGGGGAGTAAGAAAACATGTAAACACAACGGTATGGAGATAGAAGCAAGATGAACATACATCATGGCATAGCAACATATCAGCATATACATATAAGCATTATAAATCATCACATTAACATGATACATCACCCAAGTATGCTATACGATCCAACTCTACTCAGCTAATCCATTATGCATGTGGATCCAAACTATCTCCGGAAGAACAACTTCAGAGTTACATATCCACATTGGCCACTAAAGGCACCAATGTCGGTAGTCCACCAAACCTTGGGTGAACCCTTTGGATAGCCAACCCATCAAACCTTGGATGCATCATCACGGGGGGACCACGGTCCACCAAACCTTGGGTGAACCTACCTTGGATGGCCAGATCGCCTTAGTCTCGGACGGCCTCCACTATGTTGAACTTCCCGCAACTAACATCTCTAATGCAATGCATGATCACAACGGGTAACTGCCACCTCCGCTTGGACACTAAAGGCACCCAAGTATATCATGATCAACGTCAACACCTTAGACCCATCTGGTGTCATGGCCCCCTTGGTAGAAAAGCACGAAGGTACAACTTATCAACGCCACCATCGTAAAGCATCGAGGCCCCTTTGACCGAAAAGCATCAAAGTCCATCAACGTACAACAACCCATTGGGCACCGACTTAACCAGCTCATTGCCTTTAAATGTCTTAGTTATTATTTAATTAAGTTATCTAACCTTCATCATTTGTTTGGTGCATTAACATAACGTCATTGGGAATAATTGGGGTTGAAACCCTTTTAAACCTTTAATCTCGTTTTCTGTCCTAGAGGGGAGCACGGGCGTGCTTAATCCCCAGCATGGTCGTGCTGCCACTTAAGTGGAGCATGGGCATGCTTCCTTTTATGCACGGTCATGCTCTAATGCACGGTCGTGCTCCTCTGCTGCACGGTCGTGCTTAATGCACGGACATTCTCTTGAATTCAAACTGGGAGCACGGGCGTGCTCCCTGTTCAGCACGGTCGTGCTTATCACGAGACAACACTATTTTGGGAAGAGTTCAACTCAGTTTCTTTTAACCAAATAAATCTCTAACCACTCTTCAATCATTCCTAGGGTTCTTGACTAAACCATTGGTATAAAAAAATCTCACATTTACTAGCTCATGTCTTAGACACATTTTTGGGGAAAATGGTCCTTCAATCATTTTGCCAATTAAAGTCTTATTTAATCAATTAAAGGTTATATCAACATGATCACCAAATGAACCATTCAACCAACAGTGTATATCAATATCGCAGCCAGCAATACCCATGACATAGACATATCCATAAGAACACGTAACATTGGTATACCAATTTCACTAGAAACATGTTATCAATTACAGCGGGCATTTATAACAAACACATAGGTGAAACATGTAGCATACAACAACTTCGGGGTCATGGGAACCCCTCATCTTACACTACCCACATTGCCTAATGATTACACTATCCTTCTCCCCATACCTGGTTTGAAGGTTCCAACAACGACAACCCCAAACAGCAAACTGGTCACGTCCCCTCGAGCGGCTCGATCTGAATCCATTCCTTGGTTAAGCAAAACGTCAACCAGTTAATTCCCAAAAACTAAAATGGAAAAAGAAACCAACAACGGAAAGAACCACTACCTTCTATGATTCACACTAGCCAACAAAGCTTCGCAAAAGACCTCCAAAACTCCACTACGGTGATGGATAAAGAGGAAATAGGGAAGAAGACAAAGGCAGCCGTAATAGGTCGGCTGCTGCTACCAGAAATAGGACTTTTGACGAAACCCTCGGTTTCTGTGATGTATTGTTGTGACGCCGGCAAGTGTACCGGGTCGTCGCAAGTAATAAAAGAAACACGGTAAGTAATTACCGAGGTCGAACTCAGGGATTGGGCTACCAATTCGACTAATCCGCGGGAAATCAGATGCGTTTGGTCAAGTTACAGAAGGTGGTTGAGGGAGAGAGAATAAGAGGATCGATATTCAATTAACGAATCTAATAAACTAATTAACTAAAAATCAGAAATTAAAATGTCCAAGGTCACAAATCCACCTACCCAATATGCATACCCAAGTGATGATGAATTCCTCCCTAAGTTCAATTACAATGTCAACCGGGACCCCCAAATTCTCCTAAATCCACTTTCGTGCTCATTAGGACGTATTCGACGATTGGATTAATTACTTGCTAGGTCTCATAATCCTAATCTCGAATTTGATTAATTCTTGTTCCCTATAAGGTTGCACTAATCTCCTACTCACTCTTGTGTAATATTCGATTAGTGATCCCAATTCAAGTTCTAAAACGCGAATCGCCTCTCAGCCTCAACACGTTTAACTAGTCAATCACGCAACACATATGATCAACGCAATCAAATCAGAATTGGAAAACAGAAATTGAGACAGGGGAGAAAGACATACATCACATAGAATCTACACCGCCATGGGTGGCTTCATTGTTCCCTCAGACGAGGGGATTAGTTCCTCATGCTCATAGACAAACAATCGGACATAATCTCCATAAGAAAATAAAAAGAAAAGGGAGACGCAGCTCCAAAGAGAAAACAAGGATTCGTAACTACTGATCTAAACAAGTGGAAAAACCTCTCCCCCCATTCTGATCTGAAACAGCCTTTAAATAAGGATTCTGTTTCTCGCCCGCTCGCGGGGCGAGCTTACTCTCGCGACGCGAATTTTAGTTTTGGCGCGCATTCAAGTTTGGATTTTCGCGAGGTGAGAGTGTGTTCGCGGGGCGAGTGTTCCAACTTCAATCTGTCACAGCCGTGACATTCATCACGGCTAGGCCGTGATGGTCTCTGTCTTCCAGGGTCTTCAGGCTCTCGCGAGGCGAGGTGTTTATCGCGGGGCGAGACTTCAAACCTAAATCTGTCACAGCCGTGACCTTCATCACGGCTATGCCGTGATGGTCTCTGTCTTGCAGGTCTTCAGACTCTCGCGGGGTGAGATGAGTCTTCGCGTGGTGAACCAGAGTGATGACTGTTGCTGCTTCAGTTGATGTTCAGGCTCGCGAGGCGAGCTTCAACTCGCGAGGCGAGTATCTCCAGAAGTGCTTTTTCCGTTGCTTCTTGACTTTCCTTGACTCTCAGAGCTTCACTTATTGACCTGAAAACACCAAAAGCAACCAAAAGCATAATTCTATCCAAAATAAGCTAAAAACTACACAAAAGACGCAAAACGAGTCAAAGTCCAACTTAGGAACAAAACAAGGCAAATTTGGGCGGAAACGAGAGTGAACTCGAATAATTTGCACAAAAACCACAGTCCATCTAGTTATAAAACTAGATAAGCCAGAGGCTTATCATGTATATATAAGCTGGACACGAAGTACGATTGTGCTCCCCACTAAGCACGGTCGTGATAGACTTAGCATTTACGAGACGCGGTCTGCACTTGAGCATGGTCGTGGTCTCTAACAAGAACGACCGTACTTGTGACTCCACTGATCACAAGACACGCGGTCAAGCATGGGCGTGCTGGACTTAAGCACGGTCGTGCTTAATCTCCAGAAAGGGACTTTTAAGCTCAAAAATCCCACTCAGCCCTTAACCAAAAACTCTAGCTAATACTTAAAGCTTAACAACCAAACACGCATACAAAGAAGCACTTAACGAAAAGCTGGGTGTTACATTTTCTAGTTATACTACTCTTGTTCACAGCTGTGTTACTTTGCCAACTAATGCTAAAGTGCATGTTTCTCCTATAGGTCAAGTGTCCTTGAATTCTGATTTAGTTCTCAAGAATGTTCTTTACATTCCTCAATCCCATGTTATTCTCATTTCGATTAGTGCTTTACTTGATGACACTAACTCATCTGTCCTATTTCATGATGCTTGTTCAGGGATTCAGGACAACAAGCTCAAGAGGGTGATTGTCAAGGGTAGCCTTTGCCAAGGCTTGTATCTGTTTGAAGCATGTTCTCCCAAGTCTGTCACACACCAACACAATTCTTCTGCAATAGTATTTAATATAGTTATCAAAAATGATGCATACTTATAGCACTCTAGACTAGGACACATATATGATCATGTTCTTAAAACTCTCACTACTAGAATTTCTTTTTCCTTGAGTACTCAAGAAAATAAATCTGGAGATTGTCTTCTATGTCATCTATCAAAAAAAAAAAAAGATTACCATTTGTATCTCACAATCATATATCTAAAAATACTTTTGACTCGATTCACTGTGATGTATGGGGACCCTATGCTACTGCTACTCATGATGGTATGCACTATTTTTTGACAATTGCTGATGATAGTTCCAGGTTCACTTGGACTCATTTGATGAAATATAAACCTGAGGCTCCTATTCTAATAAATAACTTCTATAAGTTCATTCATACTCAATTTGATAAACCTATCAAAGGTTTTAGAAGTGACAATGCCAAAGAATTGGCACTTATACAGTTCTTGCAACAAGAAGGGACTCACCACCAAATCTCTTGTCCACACAGACCTGAGCAGAACTCTATTGTGGAGAGAAAGCATTAGCATATACTTAATGTGGCTCGACCCCTTATGTTCCAGTCCAAGGTTCCTTTAACCTTTGGAGTGAATGCATCTCTACTGCAGTATTTCTAATCAACAGGACTCCGACACCTGTGTTAGAAAATAGATTCCCTTATGACATTTTGTTTAATCAAGTCCCTGACTATGATAGCATGAGAATCTTTGGCTGTCTATGCTATGAATCTACAATTCCAGCTCACAGAACTAAGTTCAGTCCTAGAGCCACACCTTTTGTATTTGTTGGCTATCCACCAAATTATAAAGGCTACAAGCTATGGAGCTTGACTAATCAGAAATTATTTGTCTCTCAGGATGTCATTTTCCATGAGACAATCTCCCCATTCAACACCTATTATGTAACACCCTGTTTTTCCTGTTTTCTGTAGTAGTAAATACATATTTAAATGTGTTTATTTTAGATTAAACTCAGGATGATTTTAATTAAACTAAAATCATTTTCTTGTGTTGTTATATCATATGAAGTCACGGTAAAAATTTCGGTTGAAAATTTAGACGGAAGTCGGTCTGCATTTTCACTGACGGTACAAGTTTACTGTGCAGAAAACCTAATTTGGACCCATGAACGAGACAGTTAATGTTTTTATTATGTTTCCTTCAACCTTGGTTGTTTTGAAAATTTTAGTTCAAAAATAAAATATAATATTTTATTCAGGCGAAAACACCGGAATAATTACGATCGGAAATGCAACCGGGTACGAAATGGAGCAGATTAGGGACCATAAAAGAAGTAAGGAGACATGATGGAAGAGGCTATGACACACTCTAAAAGTGTAATCAACACACTTTTCAAATTATAATACTATTCTAATCCAAAAAGTCATTTCTCTCTCTTCTTCCATCCAATCAAGCATCAAACCACCAAGCTTGCTCAACAAGCTCTCTCTCTTCTCCATTGGCCGTGGAACTCTCCCCCTTTCCCTATATATACCCCTTTCATTTTCACTTCATCATCTTCCTCCTTCAACCTCCATTAAACCTTCATCTTATTATTTCTTCTAAAAGTTCAAGCTCTTAAAGCTTTAGTTTTTATTCATCTTTTCTACTTAAGTTCTTCATTAAAGTTCTTCCTTATACTAAGGGTAATGCTATCACATGAATCTTTTTGCAAGTTTCATCTTTTATTTCTTAGTTTACTTTATGTGTTCTTTATATGCTTTAAACTTCTAAAATCTCTCTAAAATGGTAGAAAACTCCTTTTGAGTTGAAACCACTTTCTATAGTCTTGTATTAACTTATATTTTCACATACTAAGAGGTTGTGTAAAACAAAAATCTCTACCCATCTCTTCCAATGAAGGCCGAATGCTTGCATTTGTGACCTAGGAAGTTTTTGTTTCAACTTTTGGAATATGATCATGTGTTTAAGTTTCTAACCATCCCTTGATCTTGAATCTATAAATCTTGGAAGTTTTGATAGCTTGTTCCTATGGTGGCCGAAAAATATGAATAAGTAGGCCTAGGATACTATGTTTCAACTTTCCAAGTATTGATCATTGATTTAGAACTCTTAATACCTTGTGATTCTAAACCTAAGAGTTATTGTTAAACAAAGAATATTTTCCTCATCACCCAATGATGGCCGAAACTTAGTGTTTAGGTGCTAGGATGTTTGAGTTTTTATTTTCCAAAATGATCATGGACTTGGGCTCCATAAGATATTTGGATGCTAAGTCTAAGAGATTGGAAAGTTTAAGGATTTCTAACTTGTTTATTCTATGTTATTAAAGCTAGTATGTATTACTTTCATTTTTCCAAGATGATCATGGACTTGAGCTCCATAAGATATTTGGATGCTAAGTCTAAGAGATTGGAATGTTTAAGTTTCCATTGTTTTCCAAGATGATCATGGACTTGAGCTCCATAAGATATTTGAATGCTAAGTCTAAGAGATTGGAAAGTTTAAATATTTCTAGCCTATAAATCCTATGAAGGCCGACCTAGAAGGTTATGGACCTAGGATACTTTGTTCTTATTTTTCCAAAATGATAATGGTTTGGAGCTCCTTAATACATATGGATGCTCAACCTAAGATATTGGAAAGTTTAGTGAATGCTAGCCTATTTTACTAGCCTTGGACGAATGCCCTATGTTTATAACTTAGTGGGATTTTAATTCAACTTTGTTAAATGATCATTGTTTATGAACTCCTAACACTGAAGGATCATAAATCCATGAGTTGTATAATTTTCAGGAATCTTTAACCCTAAGAACTAGTCTTGGCCGAACCTATACCTTGTGGTTTAGTGTTCTTGTTTGATTTTAACTTGTGATTTTGTGTTCATAACCTTAGACTTCCATCGCGGAGGAAACGAGGATGTTCGTGACATACCTCTTCGAGCATCTAATATTCTTACCTTCATAGAAAGTAAGAGGGGATTGCCTAGGGATATTCAATGACTATATGCATGTGTTTATGTGTTTACTTGAGTGATTTGAATATTATTATGATGTGGAGCAAACACTTGAATGACTTGTTTACTTGAACTATCGTGATTATTACTTGAAGTTGATTATTACTTGCCTTAAAGTATTGTGAGTTGTATATATGTGATGAACTATCATTAACTGTGATATTAATGTTGAGAATATATTACTGTTGATTGAAGTTTGAGAAGCCGGACTTGAGTTTGTGCACAATGATTATAAGGATTAAAATCCTTAATAAACCTTGAATATAACTTTGAAAGTATTGGTTTCATTTGTAAAAGTTCCTTGTTTAAAATGCTTACTTCAAGAGAATGAGATTCTAGTTTTGAAAAGAAATGTTGAAGTGTTTTTAAGTCAATAGAAACTACCTTTTTATGATCCAAAGTTTGTACGAGAGAAAACCTTTTTCAAACTATGCGTTTCATGAAGGAAAAACCCCTTTGAAAATATTTGACTTTATTCCATCAAGGATTTCAAAAGCAAACAAATTTCCAAATGTTTTATAAAAGGCTTTGTAAAGGAAAAGATTTTCTCCTAAATGATTTAGAAATGTTCCGGTTAACTTGGATAAGTGACCGAGGTTTTGTTTTGGTTTTTGATTTTCACTGAGCGAAAAGTAAGCACATGTGAAAGAGAATACTAGTTCGCGAAACGTCACCTCTAGCATTCAGTTTATGCATGTGATCTGGGATCCGTGTCAAGAATTATGGACCAAGGGTCCTAATCGTGATATTATGGGCTAGGAGTCCTAATTTGGGAATTGAGGATTGTGTGTCCTAATTTCGTTGTTATGGGCTAGGTGTCCTTACCATGTTGAAATAAAACATGGATAAAATTATAATTGTTTCTACGACCACAACCTTGGACTGCGGCATCGGTCTAAGGTGTTGTGATTGAGCACTCGGACTGCGTGTCCTGTGTTATTGGTTGTCAAGTAATGAAAATTGTGAATAGTCGTTAGCTTTGGGCTTCGACAACGGAAAAGAGTGAACACAAAGAAAAGTCTTGATAATGAAAAGTATTTTTTCATATGCATTTCCCCTTAGCAGACGTGCTTGAATTAACCAAATACCCGCTTAAGATGTGGTATTCGATGAGGTATACATCCGAATGGCCATTATAAGGGATTCGTGATGATGTTGATCCGGGTGCATGAGGTGACGGAGACAACTTACCAAATGTCGCGTATGATCCTGATCAACTCTTTCTTTCTTAATGATAAAACAGTGATGGTATCTCATGAGATTAAGATTAGAGCCTAATGATTGAAGTGTCATGCATTATCTTTATAAAATTGCTTGATTCGGGTATGAGACTCACTTAAATAATACTTGTTGTTTACCTATGGGTAATGTTTAAAATGTTAATATGCCAAGGTGTTGTATCTATCATGTGTATGGTTGTTGTGCGATATATCCGTTGTCGGTATCTCACTCAGTCATTTCTACTTGTTATTCTCTCTTCCCTTTTGGTACCGCCGTATGTGTATAAATTCAGATGGATCCCAATATCCCACTTGTGCCGACAATGTCGAAGACTGAGGTCTTCGACGACGCAGGGAATGTCGGGGCATGGCTAGTACATCCAGGGCGACATCTGTCAAATACCACGGAGCAATCACCACAACCGATTTAAATGCTGACGGGGACCCAATCTGTAGGAGCCATACCGTGGAGAGTAGGAGGGTAGCTCTGCCTCCGACTTGGTATTACCTTCACACACTGTGAGCTAACGGACTGCTACATGAGCCACCACCTCTAGACGTAGAGCCGGCACACCGATTGAGGAGGATTCCGAGGAGGATCCTGAGGAGGACCCTGAGGAAGACTTTTATGAGGTCATGGAGGAGGATGAGCCGGAGTATCACATTATGGATCATGACAACGACGACGATTCCGTAGATGAGGGCGATGACGTCATAGATCCATTACCTGATGACTCGTCTCATGGGAGCATTTATGGAGACCCTGCTTCAAGCCAGTGTCAGTAACTAGTTCGGAGCATTTTGTGGATAATCTTCCGTCATCTGACTTTTTAGAGTTACCTTTTTGGATATGGTTCTGGACCCTCTTTCCCTGTGTCTCTACTCACTCTCTTTTAAGTTTTATCTTCTAGATGTCTAATTCTGTTGCAATGGCCATTGATAAGGCCCTATCTTATGTACTTGAACTTGGCTCTCATTGGGACATGTTATATATATATATATATATATATATATATATATATATATATATATATATATATATATATATATATGCTGTCTTCAATTCATGTTCTGAGTGTTCATCACCTTTATCTTGTTTCATCCTTTCAAAAAAAAAACTACCTTTTTTAGTGTACTCATCCATCGAGAAAATGATACTTTCCGAAAGTAACCAGCATTGTAAATCAGAAATATTTCTACAATTGGGTAACCATGTGATGCTGGGTTTAGGGTGTCACATCCGACCCTCAATACATTCCTGGTTCATCACACCAGACAGTGAAACCTACAAAAATTCCAGATATCACTCCATTTGATCCTCCTAATCTACCAAATCCACCTGATCCACCAAACCTTGATCAAACTGATCATGTCCAAAACCCTGTTAACCTACCTCATCCCGAGTCTATCATGCCTGTACCTGATCTAACTGATCTTGTCCAACACCCTTCTAACCCTCCTCAACCTGAGCCTAACATAAATCCTCTTCTCAGAAGATCCACTAGACCACATAAATCCTCCCAATTACCTTCAGGACTACATGTGCAATGTCACCTATCCCATTCAAAAACACCTTACCTATGATAGACTTTCCTCCTCTTACAGACAGTATGTCTTGCAAGTTTCAGTAATTGTTGAACCTCAGTTTTACCATCAAGCAATAAAATACCCTGAATGGAGGAAAGCTGTGGCAGAGGAGCTGGCAGCCTTAGAGGCAAATCATACTTCGAAAATCCAGTCACTTCCACCTAGCAAGCAAGCCATAGGGTACAGATGGGTTTACAAGGTCAAGTACAAGGCAGATGGCAGCCTTGATAGATACAAAGCAAGACTTGTAGCAAAAGGCTACACACAACAAGCAGGAATCGATTTCCTATACACATTCTCTCCAGTAGCCAAACTAACAACAGTAAGGGTTCTCCTTTCTCTAGCTGCACAACACAATTGGAACCTCTTACAGTTAGACATAATTAATGCCTTATTAAATGGTGAATTAGATGAAGAAGTTTACATGCAACTTCCACTTGGTTATCCCATTAAGGGGGAGAAGCTGGTATGCAAGTTAGAAAAGTCATTATATGGCCTGAGACAAGCCTCTAGGCAGTGGTTCATCAAGTTCTCCTCAACCATTCTTGCACATGGTTTTAAACTATGCACTGCAGATACCTCACTTTTCACAAAAGGATGTGGTTCCAGCTTGATCATGTTACTAGTATAAGTTGATGACATCATCATTGCTAGCCCTAACAATGATGCAATTCTTCAAACCCGGTCACTGCTGGAAGGTCACTTTGAACTAAAGGTACTTAGAGACCTCAAGTACTTCCTGGGCTTGGAAATTGCCAAATCCAAACAAGGCATTCATCTTAGTCAAAGGAAGTACACCTTACAACTCTTAACTGACACGGGTTTCCTGTCCTCAAAACCACTTCCAATTCCAATGGATGCCAACATTCAGCTGAATGATACTGATGGTGAGCCTCTAGCAGATGACTCCCTAGACAGAAGGCTTATTGGAAGGCTTATGTACCTTACCACCACTCGACCAGATATCACTTTTGCAGTAAATCGATTGAGTCAATCATGGACAAGCCTAGAACTCTGCACGTACATGTCATCCACCATTTACTGCAATACTTGAAGGCATCACCAGGCCAAGGAATCCTGTTTTCATCCTCCACCTCCATGCGTATCTCAGCCTATGTAGATGCTAATTGGGGTAGCTGCCAAGTCACCCGAAAATCAATCACAAGCTTTTGTGTGTTCCTTGGCACATCTCTCATAGCAGGAAATAAAAAAAAACAAAACATTGTGGCTAGATCTTCAGCTGAGTCAGAGTACCAAGTACTAGCAACTTTAACATCAAAACTGTTTTGGTTAAGACATCTTCTGCAAGCCTTCGAAGTGTCCATGCCATTAGTTATAGTGTATTGTGACAGCAAATCCGCAATTCAACTAGCTAGCAATCCTACTTGACATGAACGATCTAAATATGTTGATATCGACTGTCACTTCATTAGGGAGCATGTTCGAACTGGTTTCCTAAAACTGGTCCACATCAAAACTCAGCATCAACTAGTTGATCCACTAACCAAGGCACTGCCAAAACCCCTATTTCAACAATTAATATCGAAGTCGAGCATTCTAGACATCTACTTGCCAACTTGAGGGGGAGTATTAATCATAGTGAAATTCAGCTCAAATATAATTTAATTTACTTCTCTCATTTATGTGTAAATGGTAGTTAGAGAGTAGTTATTTTCTGTTACTTGGGCAGTTATCCAGCTGTGCCTTCCTTCATGTATATATAACTTGATAGTGAACTAATGCAACTAAGCCAATTCCTCTAAACTCAATACACCACAAATATATTTGTTTTGCTGAGTTTTGCAGGTGTTTTTCAAGATCAAATGACTTCAAGCTATTTTGGCTGGGGTTGACAAAGTGTGGGAGTGAAATTCTAAAGTGAGGGGAAAAGGGGGAGAGGATATCTTGAGTGTGTGAATGTAAATACTTGAGTGGATTGTGAGGTTTTAAGGTTACTTGGGTTGACAAAGTGAGGGAGTGAAACTCTTAAGTGAGGGGAAAAGTGGTGACTACTTCTTGAGTGTGAGAGTAAATACTTAGTGGTTTGTGAGGTTCTGCAAGGTTCATTGGTTTCGTTAATGTTCTATCAGTGGGCTCTCTTGCCCTACATTAAAGTACTTCTAAATTTGGTGGTCCACTATGCAGTAAGTTGTTTTCACATTCACTGGTTGGGGGAGTTTTATGTGGTAGTGTATATTTCTTGGTCCCTCCTTTTTGGGACATCGGCTAGAAAACAATTGTTTTTGGATCAGGATTATATTGAAGTCAGTGAAAGGAAGATGCGGAAATGGAAGTTAAGGGTGGGAACTTTGTGGATTCGGTTCTCCCAATTTGGGGATAAGTGGTTTTTCTGGAAAACTACCTCAGTAACTGGTCTTTATTTATGGTCTGTTTCTACCAGGGTAAAGGATGCATTACTATTAGTATTATGTTGCAGCTTCTATTGAATCAGGTGAAAAGTCCAGGGGTTCTTGAGTATGCTATGGTATTATGCTGGTTGTCTCTTTGTTTTTATTTCTAACATGGTCCGAAAGTAGTGAAACTTTTATGTTTGTAATCATCTTGGACACTCTGGTAGCTTCTTTTGTCTATCTGGTTCTTTCTTGGGATATTCCGTGGTGGTTGTTTTGGGAATGTTAGTTATTTATTCAACCTAGACGGAGCCTGTTTCGTGGGGCTGAACATGTATCTTTTGTCCCTTTTACCATTTATGACTTGTAAATGGGTTTGAGTATCCCATGTACTCATATAAATATATATTTAAAAAAATTACTTATAAAAAATAAAGATACAATTATAAGTCCACAGGAGACTTTTACTTTAATCTAAAAGATTATGTAACACCTTGGTTTCATAATAAATTGTTTTGATAGGATATGACTTCATTGTCAAACATTGAAGACAAACTGTATGCAAATATCACTCTAGAGGTTGGGATTGTCGGTGAATCCAACCAATGAACTAGGAAATAGGCTGGAGGTAATTATAGATGCTTATGTTTTGGACTTAGGAGGTATGTGATAGACCTATAACATTGAGTCAAGAATAAGTAAAGACAAAATGAGAACTTTATTAATATTAAAAATAAAAAATAAACCACCAGAAAGAGGATATTAATGTGGAGCTGAGTGGAAGAGGAACAACAACATTTGTGGTATTTAGTATGTTAATGGGCTGCATCAATTACAGTGGAGGGAGTAAATAGGGAAGTGGATGGGGCAAGGAACATGCAAAAGTAGGGGAACTATGGATTGCACAAGTGCACTGCAATGGTGAAAAATAAGATGGAAACCTCAGTGGACAGCAGCTACAGTTTCATCTACAACAAGGCCAGGGACATGTGAAGAAATTAGTTGATAAAAGGAAGAATGATGTGAGTTTTGAGGATATGAATTGGAAGTGTTTATAGTGGGTTACACAGCCACCATATTAACTGCCCCACCATCCCTTTCCTAAACTTCTCATCCCATCTCTTTCCCGAATTTGCTTTGAGACACATCAAGAAAACAAGTAAACTGGATATGATTTATTCAACTCAGCAACAAGTTACATTACAATATGAATGTTTCCAGTTCACAATAGTGCTCCAACATACAATTACCACAACTGCCAAGGAGTTTAGCATCAAATAATAATTCTAGCTCATCAGTCAGGCATAGTAGCTAAACATCAGTAACCTTCACAACAGTGTAGATATGACATATGAAGTAAGATAAGCATTATTGCTCATAGCATGAGCCTGGACCAACAGGAGCACTTCTAGCATAAGAATTTGTCACAAGAGCAGCTGGAACCCCTCCTTTATTCAACAGACATCTGAAGTGTTGCAACCGGGGCAACACGGTTAAAGTAATATCTTGTATAGAAGTAAAATCTCTCTGACTCCATAAGCATTCTGTAGGAAACAAGGGAGTAATTGATTTTGCTTAACAATATCCAGTAGCCTGCATTTCCCTATCCCACCCCCTTCTCCCACCTTCCAATAACAAATTTACAACCAAAGGAAAATGATAAAAGAAAGAGCCACCTCGACATAAGAAAAAAGAATGATAGATTTATAGAAGTACAAAAGCATCATATTATAAATCTTCAAAGAAAAGTGTATCAACCAAGCAATGCAAATTAAAGATCATTATAGACTTTTATGTGGCTTGAATATCTACCTTTTATCTAGATGAGAGATATAGGTGACCTTTTCTATATATAGAAGAGACATATATAGCATATGTAACAGTAACAAGTAAGAACTATGCTCTAGCATCGGCAACACATGCTTACCTGCAGCTGCAGCAGATCGAGGCCACATTGTTTGCTGAACATCGGAAGTATCAACTGTCTCACCCCACATGTAAACTTCTCCTCCAAGTACAAGCTTTTGTTCAGAAGCTTTATCTATGCCTTTTAGAGGCTCAGCGGTATAGACCTCATTCCAAGGTACCTTAAGATAGTAAAGATACCAAGCGCCATGTTAACTGAAAATGCACCTGAAACCTTTTGCAGCCTTTGTACAAACTCCAGGGCCCAACCTACAATATTTATTTGAAATACTTTATTCCGAAACTTAGACATTTGAGTTTCATACCACAATAAAACTACTTAACCATATGGAAACTGCGACACCCTAACTCGGGTCATCACATGGTTACCCGTTTGCGGAAATAAAACTTAATTTGCTGGTTGCTTTCGGAAAATAAAGTTTTCTCAACGTTTATCTTTTCAAAATATGGTGATAATTTTTTTTTCTTTTTAACCTGAAAACAACAACAACGTAATCAGATCACACTTAAATACATAATGTATATTAGTCATACAACTATACTGCCTCATATGTTTTCACACCTAGGTCATTATCAGTTTAGTCTATTCTCAAAACATAATATAACACAATAGGACCTAAGCTGGTCGTAACTAACAGACGCTGCAACCGATAGAAGCAGCAACAAGCAGCCCCGAACTAGACAGCCTTCTCCTTAATTTTTGTAGAGATCATACCCCTTGTGCGACTCTGATATGTTTGTAAGGGTGAGACGCCAATATATGGATTTAATACAATAACTAAAAGCGCAACACAAAGAAGGAACATACACGTATACATGTTTATAACAACATAAGCATTCATATTATAGCATCTCGTTTATCAATGGGTTTCACACCCCAAACGTCAACGTTGGAAAACTATGCATGAACACTTCAATACATTATCTAAACATTCACACCTAATCTCCGGAGATCCCCAACGTCATTTAAAACAAGCTGATCAAGCTTGATGGCCAAAAGAGGCACTTCGTGTGTGGCCAAAAGAGGAACTTCGTGTTTGGCCAAAAGAGGCACTTCGTGTTTCCATAGCCCACTGTCCGGAACAGTGAGAACGTCGATTTATGGATTTTTCATTGTACGTCGATTGCCCAAAGGCACAATGAATACGTCGATTACATGAATATCATAAAGATACCATGATTAACAAATACGTCGAGACATGAACATCATCAAGATATCATGATTAACCTCATAGGCACGTCTGCCAAAATGCATGCAAGAAAACCTTTTATTCTCAACACTTTTCTTTGTGTTATATCTTTATTTGTCAAAGCTGTCAAAAGCTTATGACCCATCATCGTTTTAAAAATCTTTTCAACTTTTATTAACAACACAGGACCTCAAAGTCCGAGTGCTCAATCACGAAGCCCCTAGACCTTGCAATCAGTCTTAGGCTCGTGGTAATAGAAAACATTTCAAAACGTTTTAACTTCTTTAAGTAGATACTCAGTCTACAACACAACGAACCTTAATACCCCGACGTCTCGGTTATTAAGTTCCATATCATCGTTTTACATCATTTTTGTCTGTGAAAAACAAATCCAAAATAGGATAACGTCATAAGAACACTAGTACCCCGACATCTCGGTTACTAGGTTCTATATCGTCCTTTACGTCATTAAGTAAAACTCATTTACAGAAAATCATTTCTACTTGAAATTCGTTTGTAAAACGTCAAATCATTAAGAATTCTCTTACTGAAACTTCAACTCAAAAGGTAAATCGATTCAAATTAAATCTCTTCTCAACATACGTACTGCTGTTTTTAAACTTTTCACCGTAAATAATTTCGAAACTTGCCGTCGTTTATCATTTTCCAAGAAAATATTTTTAAAGTCAAACTTTGTCTTTGACTTTTATTTATTATTATTATTATTATATTATTATTATTATTATTATTATTATTATATATATATATATAAAGTATTTTCTAATATTAATTTCACAAAATAACTTTTTATAATATTTCAGAATTTCTTGCGTAGAAATTAGCAGTACAAAAAAATTTCACGGTTACGCTCTTACCGTGACTCATAAATTACTTTTACACTAAAAAATCATTAAAATAATAATATTTCTCAAAACTCATTATTTTCCAAAATAATATTTTCCACCAATATTATATCCCAACATTCCCCATAAAACGTTGAATATAATTTTGCACAACTTATTAAAGCTTTTATCTGATTAGTCGGTTGTGCACTGACCACTGTCAGGTCTCTCAAACAACATTCAACATTCAACAACATCATCAGAATTATATCACCAGGTAGATCATGCATCATTGAAATATAATTTACTACTGCAAATAATTAAATAAATTAAAAGAAGATCAACCACCGACACACAAATAAACTACACAGCGTGAACAACATAAACAAATAACCACAACCACATATAAATCATATCAACCACACTAAAAGTAAATAGTTATTGAGAAAATCCCTCAGGTAAGCTCCCCTTACCTCTCGAAGAACTTAGCTTCCGATTCAAAACTTTGTCGTGAATCTGGGAACCGTCAACGCACGTACACGATAATCTAGTTTATCCTTCATTAAACATAACACTCAATCAACAAACTAACAACTAAATCAAGCCTAAAATCCTACAAGTTGGTTTCGTCCAAGGGCTGAGTTTGGGGTTAGAAATCTCTAAAATTTCTAAACTCTTGGATTTAATCAACATACAAAACTTAGAGTTGGATTCAAGTGTTACAAAACAACTTTTGAATCACAAAACCATCAAGTGTTCATAGCTAGGGTTTCGGCCTTAATGAACTCAATAGGTTAAAGTTTGATTTTTGATCTTATATATACTTTAATACAAGAACTATCAAGATACTAGAAGATTGAATCATGAATCAAGACATGAAAATGAAACAAAACCCATGAACATCATTTTGTCATAGATTCGGCCCAGTCCAGAAATTTAGGGAAGAAATTTCTCATGATCATATGCTTCTAGATGATGAAAATAGAGATGATTATAAGATCATAGCAATTGGTTTCATGTCAAAAGGATTTTTCTAGAATTAGTTATGAATTTTCAAAGTTCTATATCTAGAAACTTAAAAGTGATGAACATAGATGAAATAAACTTTGAATCATGAAACTTATTAAAGAACATAGACATGATTAGGGAAGAAGAATAGGATTCACCTCTTGAAGTTCAAAGACAAGTGAAGATCCAAAGACTTGCTTCACAAAGTGATGCTAAAAGGCTTATGAACTTAAGAGTTTTTGAAACAAATGGCAATAGGAAGAAAATGAAATGTGAGGGAGGGTACTTATAGAAGTGTGGCTGCGCCACTTTGGAGGATCAAATAGAAAGGAGGTGATTTTTCTAAGGACTTAATTGCAATTAATTCCTAGGGACCATTTTGCAAAGATTCCAAAAGTATAAGGACTATTTTGCAAATTGCCAATAGTTTGAAATCATGGCCATGTGCCACATTTATTGTGTTCACATGTGACTCATCTTTGTTGAATTTTCTTGAGACTAATTGGGAAGAACCTAGAACAGTTTGGATCTTGCTAGAAAAGTGTAGAACTTAGGAGAACATGGTGGAACATTGTGGAACATGGTGGAAGCTTCAAGAATCAACTTGACTCTTCCAAACTAAGGCAGCCCCCACTCCTTCTTGGGCTTGCGCATGGCCTTGAAAATTTGGGCCTGGATTTAATTATTTTGGGCCCACCAAAATGCTTAAGGCATAAACATGACATAGGAAACTTACATGATTTCTAATGGGCTTCATGGAATTAAATTCATGGACAAGGAATTTGGGCTTCATGGCCACGGTCCACTCATGGATTTGGAACAAAGATTCTGGCCCAATTCACTTGGAAAAACATAGGAACTAACTTAGGGACCAAAGTGTAATTAATAGAAAGTTCAAGGACTAAAGTGCAAAATCCATAAATTGCCACTTTAACCTTGTAGAATCCTCTAGACTCAAAAGTTTGATTCATCCCCGTGAATCATCTCAAAATTCTAAGATAACCTCTTTATAGACCCCTGGAAACTCCGAAATCCATTCTGTTGTTTACCCGATTACGTATTTCGTCCGTAAAACGTATATTATTTCATTTTTTTTATGAAATAATTCTAAAAATACACAATTGTAGGAAATAAAATAAAAATCTTAAGTCTTTCGTTCACGAATTAAAATTAGGTCTTTTGAGCAGTATAATTATACTGTCAATGAAATTCGCGGGCCGGGATTCGCCTGATTTTCAAACCTAAATTTTAATGGTAGCTTCCTACATTCAAGTAGGATTGAGTGAGGAACTCCGTTTATTTCAAATAATTTTTCTAATACTCATATAAATATATACAAATAATCGTCCGCATTTCGATTATTTTGAAACAGTGAAAATCGGGGTGTTACATCACTACCCGACTTTAAAAAATTTCGTCCTCGAAATTTCGTGACACGAAGCTAGACAGGAATAAAAGATCCCGAAGCCTTACTTTCACAAGAAAGTATATAACAGAATTTCATCAATCTGATAAGAATACAAGAACATTCTATGCATAAGGAGTCTTTAACAAATTCAGGGAAGTAAAAATGTATCATCGGTACACTTTTACAAACATGAGTCTAAGAAAGTTTCATCTCTCACAAGAATTTTCTTGACAATAATTTAAAAGAACTATGGTCCGACAAGAATTCAGACTGAATCACTTTCTACCAAACGTAAAAGTGACTAGAGCAAGTCTCATTTGAGAAACTAGTTTTGTCAAAAAAGCGTCTATCCCGAACAAAATAGGACAGTCAAAATACTAAATGTCACAGTGACAAATTGAATAGTTGCAATTTGAAACGATCATCTCATGATAATCACATAAACAAGTAATTTCAACACATCCACACACAATCCATCGAAACAAAGTATAAATTGCACCCGAATTAAAATAGTATAGTTAAGAGGTTACCGTCATGGTTTGAAGTTTCAGCTCCCCACACACTATATACTCTACCCGCAATCTTTGGCTTGACAGCATTGGTGTTATTGACATCCGATTCACGCCTTGGCGCATTGCAATCTCTCGCCAAATGTCCCACTTGATTACAATTGAAACACCTAGTCCCCTTTTTAGGGCAAGTATTCATCATGTGATTTGGATCCCCACATCTATAGCACCTTTTGAGTTGGCCTTGACTTTGGTTCGTTTGGCCACCACTCACCGATGCAACAAAATTTGAATGATGTTGTTGTCGATTCTGGTCATTTCCTGGTGGACAGAAATAAGGCTTTTGATGATTTCGTTCCTCTTTCCGATTCTGATTATGGTTCTTGGAACGAGAGGGTCCTCCATCATTCCCCTTATTATCTTTTCCTTTCCTCATCTGTTCAATCTTCCGACTCATCTCAACCACTAGTTCACAGATTTTCTCCAGCTCCTGAATCCATAAATCAGCTTTCTCATTATCAGAATCCCCACCAAATTGTGAAGGATTTTGGCTTCGAAATGCAACCAGAGCTTTGCCTTCCGCAGCTTGTAGATTCTGGGCATTCATAGATACAGTTTGATTGGTAATTGCAGCTGCCACATGTTCCATAGTCCGAGCGGCATAGTCCACTCCATCATTATATTTCTCATTCACGTTGGCACGACCACCAATAGGACCACCTCTGTGGCCACGTCCATGACCGCGTCCACGTCCTCGTCCACGTCCACCTTCTGGTGCCGGTTCCATAACTGACCTGCAGAACAAAATCAGTTAGACCGCAACCAGAAAATGAAACGTGCTTTGGTGTATTAACACATATTACTTCTAAGAAGTAATTCAAACAAAACTTAACTCAGAGAAAACACAACGTCAACACAACAGACCAATTCCCCAAATATCCCGAAAGACTCGACCAGCTCTGATACCACTAACGCGACACCCTAACTCGGGTCATCACATGGTTACCCGTTTGCGGAAATAAAACTTAATTTGCTGGTTGCTTTCGGAAAATAAAGTTTTCTCAATGTTTATCTTTTCAAAATATGGGGATAAATTTTTCTTTTCTTTTTAACCTCAAAACAACAACAACATAATCAGATCACACTTACATACATAATGTATATAAGTCATACAACTATACTGCCTCATATGTTTTCACACCTAGGTCATTATCAGTTTAGTCTATTCTCAAAACATAATATAACACAATAGGACCTAAGTTGGTCGTAACTAACAGACACTGCAACCGATAGAAGCAGCAACAACATGTCCCGAACTAGACAACCTTCTCCTTAATTTTTGTAGAGATCATACCCCTTGTGCGACTCTGATATGTTTGTAAGGGTGAGACGCCAATATATGGATTTAATACAATAACTAAAAGCGCAACACAAAGAAGGCACATACACATATACATGTTTATAACAACATAAGCATTCATATTATAGCATCTCCTTTATCAATGGGTTTCACACCCCAAACGTCAACGTTGGAAAACTATGCATGAACACTTCAATACATTATCTAAACATTCACACATAATCTCCGGAGATCCCCAACATCATTTAAAACAAGCTGATCAAGCTTGATGGCCAAAAGAGGCACTTCGTGTTTGGCCAAAAGAGGCACTTCGTGTTTCCATGGCCCACTGTCCGGAACAGTGAGAACGTCGATTTATGGATTTTTAATTGTACGTCGATTTCCCAAAGGCACAATGAATACGTCAATTACATGAATATCATAACGATACCATGATTAACAAATACATCGAGATATGAACATCATCAAGATATCATGATTAACCTCGTAGGCACGTCTGCCAAAATGCATGCAAGAAAACCTTTTATTCTCAACACTTTTCTTTGTGTTATATCTTTATTTGTCAAAGCTCTCAAAAGCTTATGACCCATCATCATTTTAAACATCTTTTCAACTTTTATTAACAACACAGGACCTCAAAGTCCGAGTGCTCAATCACGAAGCCCCTAGACCTTGCAATCAGTCTTAGGCTCGTGGTAATAGAAAACATTTCAAAACGTTTTAACTTCTTTAAGTAGATACTCAGTCTACAACACAACGAACCTTAATACCCCGACGTCTCGGTTATTAAATTCCATGTCATCGTTTTACATCGTTTTTGTCTGTGAAAAAAAATCCAAAATAGGATAACATCATAAGAACACTAGTACCCCGACATCTCGGTTACTAGGTTCTATATTGTCCTTTATGTCATTAAGTAAAACTCATTTACAGAAAATCATTTCTACTTGAAATTCGTTTGTAAAACATCAAATCATTAAGAAATCTCTTACTGAAACTTCAACTCAAAAGGTAAATCGATTCAAATTAAATCTCTTCTCAACATACGTACTGCTGTTTTTAAACTTTTCACCGTAAATAATTTTGAAACTTGCCGTCGTTTATCATTTTCCAAGAAAATATTTTTAAAGTCAAACTTTGACTTTGACTTTTATTATTATATTATATATATATATATATATATATATATATATATATAAAGTATTTTCAAATATTAATTTCACTAAATAACTTTTTATAAGATTTCGGAATTTCTTGCGTAAAAATTAGCAGTACAAAAAAATTGTCACGGTTACGCTCTTACCGTGACTCATAAATTACTTTTAAACTAATAAATCATTAAAATAATAGTATTTCTCAAAACACATTATTTTTCGAAAATAATATTTTCCACCAATATTATATCCCAACATTCCCCATAAAATGTTGAATATAATTTTTCACAACTTATTAAAGCTTTTATATGATTAGTCGGTTGTGCACTGACCACTGTCAGACCTCTCAAACAACATTCAACATTCAACAACATCATCAGAATTATATCATCAGGCAGATCATGCATCATTGAAATATAATTTACTACTGCAGATTATTAAATAAATTAAAAGAAGATCAACCACCGATACACAAATAAACTACACAGCGTGAACAACATAAACAAATAACCACAACCACATATAAATCATATCAACCACACTAAAAGTAAATAGTTATTGAGAAAATCCCTCAGGTAAGCTCCCCTTACCTCTCGAAGAACTTAGCTTCCGATTCAAAACTTTGTCGTGAATCTGGGAACCGTCAACGCACGTACACGATAATCTAGTTTATCCTTCATTAAACATAACACTCAATCAACAAACTAACAACTAAATCAAGCCTAAAATCCTACAAGTTGGTTTCGGCCAAGGGCTGAGTTTGGGGTTAGAAATCTCTAAAATTTCTAAACTCTTGGATTTAATCAACATACAAAACTTAGAGTTGGATTCAAGTGTTACAAAACAACTTTTGAATCACAAAACCATCAAGTGTTCATAGCTAGGGTTTCGGCCTTAATGAACTCAATAGGTTAAAGTTTGATTTTTGATCTTATATATACTTTAATACAAGAACTATCAAGATACTAGAAGATTGAATCATGAATCAAGACATGAAAATGAAACAAAACCCATGAACATCATTTTGTCATAGATTCGGCCCAGTCCAGAAATTTAGGGAAGAAATTTCTCATGATCATATGCTTCTAGATGATGAAAATAGAGATGATTATAAGATCATAGCAATTGGTTTCATGTCAAAAGGATTTTTCTAGAATTAGTTATGAATTTTCAAAGTTCTAGATCTAGAAACTTAAAAGTGATGAACATAGATGAAATAAACTTTGAATCATGAAACTTATTAAAGAACATAGACATGATTAGGGAAGAAGAATAGGATTCACCTCTTGAAGTTCAAAGACAAGTGAAGATCCAAAGACTTGCTTCACAAAGTGATGCTAAAAGGCTTATGAACTTAAGAGTTTTTGAAACAAATGGCAATAGGAAGAAAATGAAATGTGAGGGAGGGTACTTATAGAAGTGTGGCTGCGCCACTTTGGAGGATCAAATAGAAAGGAGGTGATTTTTCTAAGGACTTAAGTGCAATTAATTCCTAGGGACCATTTTGCAAAGATTCCAAAAGTATAAGGACTATTTTGCAAATTGCCAATAGTTTGAAATGATGGCCATGTGCCACATTTATTGTGTTCACATGTGACTCATCTTTGTTGAATTTTCTTGAGACTAATTGGGAAGAACCTAGAACACTTTGGATCTTGCTAGAAAAGTGTAGAACTTAGGAGAACATGGTGGAACATTGTGGAACATGGTGGAAGCTTCAAGAATCAACTTGACTCTTCCAAACTAAGGCAGCCCCCACTCCTTCTTGGGCTTGCGCATGGCCTTGAAAATTTGGGCCTGGATTTAATTATTTTGGGCCCACCAAAATGCTCAAGGCATAAACATGACATAGGAAACTTACATGATTTCTAATGGGCTTCATGGAATTAAATTCATGGACAAGGAATTTGGGCTTCATGGCCACGGTCCACTCATGGATTTGGAACAAAGATTCTGGCCCAATTCACTTGGAAAAACATAGGAACTAACTTAGGGACCAAAGTGTAATTAATAGAAAGTTCAAGGACTAAAGTGCAAAATCCATAAATTGCCACTTTAACCTTGTAGAATCCTCTAGACTCAAAAGTGTGATTCATCCCCGTGAATCATCTCAAAATTCTAAGATAACCTCTTTATAGACCCTTGGAAACTCCGAAATCCATTCTGTTGTTTACCCGATTACGTATTTCGTCCGTAAAACGTATATTATTTCATTTTTTTTATGAAATAATTCTAAAAATACACAATTGTAGGAAATAAAATAAAAATCTTAAGTCTTTCGTTCACGAATTAAAATTAGGTCTTTTTGAGCAGTATAATTTATCTTGTCAATGAAAGTCGTGGTAGGGATTCGCCTGACTTTCAAACCTAAATTTTAATGGTAGCTTCCTACATTCAAGTAGGATTGAGTGAGGAACTCCGTTTATTTAAAATAATTTTTCTAATACTCATATAAATATATACAAATAATCGTCCGCATTTCGATTATTTTGAAATAGTGAAAATCGGGGTGTTACGGAAACTCACCAGTTATGCACTACAGTTTGCGGATGGAGCTTTGTTGGAAATACATTGAAGGTTTCTTCCCTGAGAGGTATAAAAAAAAGTCACATAAAAAATATTGCTACGTTTTAAGAACATGATGTAGTAAATAGAAGCAATGCTTATTGATATTCCCATAAGATAACATAGGTATTATACTGTTTGATGCATACGCAAACTATCACTGGCAGTTGAAATACTCGTTATGTATTAATCTTTTCAACAAGAAGAAAGCGAAGAGGATATCCAGGTGAAATAGCCACCAAGGACAAATCAAGGATATAAATCAGTTTCTTATGTTATAGTGCTGTATATATACAGATCATACCAGTTCACAGGAGTCCAATTATTCGAAAGGGCTATGTCTTGGGCCTTCAGTACAAAATACTCATAGGCATCTTTAGCATTCATGTTGTGATTCTGAAGCCTGCATTTGAGTTATGGTCAAAATAACAAATGTGACATCTAACATTGTGCCTGTACATTGACAATCAATCGGATCCATGATGGTTAAGTTTTCTGGAAATGGATCACCATCTCAATGCTCAGTAAATTTTGAGGAGCTAACGTCCTACGGATGCTTCAAAGCAAATAATCCAAAATTTTCAGTTGATTGCAAAAGATGACAACTCAAGTCACTCAAATACAGCAACACAATCCCTCCACAATTAGTTTTTTTTAACCTTCACATGCTCGTAATCCAGTCGAGAATGAAAACAAAACCAGAGCAGTAATTCATTCTAGATTAATATTGTTGTTGTTACAAGCTTTGCATGGTAAAGAAAAATGAGTTTTGAATGATATATTTTCTGCAAGGCACACCTGTTGCCAAGATATTCACACATGAGAAGTTTTACTTGAGTTTTCAAGAATTGATGTACTTAAATGGCTTTAGGAAACAAAAAGATATCACATAATGTCACGAATGAGCGTAACATGTTAAGGTTAGTACCAATCCTCTACATGAGAAGTACTGGTCCCGCATCATGTCAAAGTAAAATGTAATTTCTCATCAATTAGCATTGATACAAATAGCTCCAAAATTAAAATGACCCCACAGATTACTTTTTACTATAATTGTTATATTATAAATAAATGTTATGAAGTCACAAACATGGTCATTGTTATGAAATCAGTACTGAAGAGACAAAACACTTGTGCTTAAGGAACCTGTGGAGCATTCAAAGTTTTTTAATAAATAAGCTCACAGAAAATAAGTGGTCTGCATAAGCCCCCTCTCAATTTGAGTCCCAATGCCCTTGAAGGCTTCTAAAGAAAGAAGTGTATGAAAATTTAACAATCCTGCGGACACTTTTGTTCCACAGATTTTTAAGATAAAACACTATCCATTCAATGAATAATATCTGCTCGTGTACCCACGTGATATCTAAACTTAGATAACTTTATTCATATGATAACTATAGCGGAGTAAAGATCAACTCACGATAATCACAAGATTGCACAGAAGCATCAACCTACAATATCAGTTGTTATTGAGTAAGGTAACAGTGCAGGACCATTAGCAATCATATTTCAAACGGGAAGAGCTTCGTGGTAAGTAGATTTATCCAACAGCACTAAAAATTTTGTTAGGATCCAATTGCAGGGTATGGGACTTGAGTCCCACATCAGCAGTATGGGATTCCGTAATTGCAGGGTATGGGACTTGAGTCCCACATCAGAAGTATGGGATTCCGATGTGGGGGTTTACATGGCCAATCGCATCATATTCACGGATTGGTGTCATATTGCACTTATCACTACAGGGATCAACTTTAAGTTGTGCTAAAGATAAAAACCATTTTTAGGTCCTAGCTTAACAGCTTAAGCATTTACGTCAAGTCATTCTGTGGAATGTTTCAAGAAGGAAACAACTCAAACTGACTTGTATTAACTTCATCACCACCCAAGTGAAATAGCTCAAATGGGAAGATCTTTCTCATATCTGCAAAATTTAGAAAAAGAAGAAAGATAGTAAAGTTATGAGAGAGAGAAGAGAACATGTTACACAAACATTGATCACAGTTAATCAAATTGAGGTGGTATAAGAATTAAACACATTTGAGTAGACATAGTACCAAGGGAAGATAGGCGAAGACGTTGGGATGGGCCGATTTTAATACTCCCCATAATACTGATGCCGTTGTAATATTGGGAATATTAGGCTTACAAAAACTACCAAATTTATGGTTTGGGAATTTATCAAAAGTATGGTATTTATTACTATTTAGTAGCTTTTCTAATAAATTAGTATCTATTCAATTAAGATTACTTGGCTATCAATATCAAATTGGATGGCTATTTAAGAACTGCTATACACATTAGACTTTCAGTCTACTTTTGGAATTCATGTTATTGTTTTGTAGTTTCTGTTCTTTTTCTCTTCCCTTCCCCCCTTCCCAACTCTCCACATTCCCCCTATGTCCCTCTCTTCTTCAGTTCTCTTATTTTTCCCACCTTTACTGTATTCTGCATTACCAATTGTAGCACCCCGCATTTAATAGTATATACACTACAAAGTTTATTTTTCGGGTCAAGAATACGTTACACAATTACTAAAACTCAATCAAGAACTATCTTGTTATTGTATTGTCATATATCATAAAGCCAGTTAAACTAATTTTCAGCCATGGCTGGTATCATAAATACCTCATTTCAGCCCATCAGTTCAAGAAATAACAATTTTAATGCCTTGCTTCAGTCTCAAATTAAATAATGAGATATCTGGACATTCTTTTAAATTATATATCTATGTAGGCGCATATTCAATTAAAAAACAAGGTATTATCACCACCACAATGTTAAAATAGAAAAGAAATATTCTTCAGACTTTCAAGCTAATATTAAGTGGTGTCTATAGCATGTTACGAAATTGACAATATTCAATTGTTTTCCATAGAATCATCCCACAACATTTACCATGAATTCATGAAGTCATCAATGATATTCACTAGAAGAGAAAGTTGTTAAATGTAAGTTGAGCATATACCTACTTGCAACATCTAATTTGCTTCGAATGAAGAACTTAATGGAATTACAGATTTCAAGCTAGAAAGCATCAACCTTTCTATGGTAAACTAAGTCTTTCTTAAAGAAAGTAATAAACTGTAAAAGTAAAAGAAATTCCCTGCATCTCAATATGTCACAATAACAAAACCAATTATTTGGTTTCTAATTGTCCCAAACAGCATGGAGGGGAAAACAAAAGAAACTCATAACATTTATCTTACAAGTTTAGCATACGACATAGATTCAATAATCTGCTTAATTACATTAATAGGTAAATAGTGCCTTGATGTATCTGCAAAAACAGATAAAAAAAAATTATATGTATCAATATCCTCTGCTTATAGTATAAACTATAAAATATAAATCACTCACAGAATATACACTTTTCTCATTAAAAACAGTGTGCCTCACCCAGCATAAGCCCACGGTATTTAAATCTAGGTTGATCTAGGATAGTCCAAGGTGCTTTGTATATTTGTACTATTTTAGTTGTATAATTGAAAGAACACAACTGGCTGAATGTCTGGTGCATCATGCAAAGAGAACAATAGTTCAGTTTTCATTTCCCAAGGTAAAAAATATAGATAATTATGACTTTGACAAACTTGCTAAAGTTACTATATGCCAATACATACACATGTTAGGATTGTTACTTCCACAATATCGATGATCAAGATCAACAAAGAAATGGTATATAAAGGAAATATATTCTGGCAAACTGCTGAAATCTTAACCCATATACAAGGACAGAGCACATCATGGATTTGCCAATCCAATGGGGAAAATACAAACCTAAAATATGAAAAATGGAGAATGCAGATACATGTTAAAAGTTATCTTAAAGAGCATATGTTACAATATATCTAGAGATATTTGGTATCTGCAACTCCTGTAATCAGATATGAAATAATGCTATAACACCCCGATTTTCACTGCTTTCTAATATCGGTAATAAATATATAAATGATTATATTTTTATTCGAGACTTAGAAAATGATTTTGGATAAACCAAGGTCAATTACATGTTATACTTATTTTCATAAGGTTACGGGAAAGTTTTTGGTTGAAAATTCAGAAGGAAACCGGTCTGCCGTTTTGTGTTTTCACTGACAGTAAAAGTTTACTGCTCAGAAAACCTAATTTTAATTCATGAACGAGATGAATAATGTTTTTATCGTATTTACTACGATATTGAAAGTTTTGAAAATTTTAGCGTAAAAATATAATATTATATTTGCTGCGGGTAAAAACGTCGAGATATCTCTAGGAAATCCTGAGTCAGATAAACCATGGGGTCAGTAATGGGACTGATGTGATTGATGTGACGAGCATTTATGACGATCCTATCCGAGTCATAATGGCCATAATGACACATTTATGACATTAGATATTTTTATGTGGAAAAGATCATTTTACCCTTAAGTTGTCATGATAATTACAAGCTTTGCCATTATGATTGTGGACCAAATTACCCCTAAACCCACGGCTCCCCCTTCACATAACCACACTTAGGCAAATTTTGTTTCATTCTCTTGTCTTCTTCATCAACTTGAACCCTTTTCTCTTAAGAACTCTAAGAACACACATTGATGTTCATGCTCGCTGAAAACTATACTGAAATTCTGACCCTTTTCTGTTATGAAACTCGAAAAACTTTCTACATGAAAGTTGTTTCTCTTTCTATCTTCTTTCCAACGAGCAAAATATCATTAAAAACGGATAAGTATATTGGGATATATTCCCAAATTACCCAAACAGCTCAAAATCTTCATCTTCCTCTCTTTTCTCTCATTTTCTCTCAAGAACACTTAGTGATTTTTGTGAAGAACTTGATCATCTTCATCACTTATTCATCAACAAGAGGTAGAATCTTTCTCTCCATGATCAATCAAGTTTTCTTATTCATTCATTTTGTAAGATTAAGCCATGGATCATCATGTTCATCATCATATTCAAAGTTCATGTTGCTTTCTTCAAAAATTCATAGAAAATTGTAGAAAAATCCATTTGACTTGAAACCAATTTCTATGAACTCATCTTGATACCTTTATTCATCATCTAGAAGCATGAACCCAAAAGAAAGTTTCTACCTACTTTTCTAAGCATGGCCGAAAGCCTAGATTTTGGGTGTACACGGGTTTTTGCTTCGAGGTTTGTCAAAATGATCATTGGTTTCATCTTTTAATCCTTATGGTTGTTTAATCCAAGTGATTAGAAAACCAAAAATCAACTTCTAACCAATTTTACTATTAGAGACCGAAACCCTAAGTTCTTGGTGTAAAGGAATTTTGATTCAACTTTTATCTAATGACACTTGATTTCATCTCCATACTATCTATGTTTATTGGATCCAAGAGATGGAAATCAAATTAAATTTCTAACCCAAATTTAGTGTCAAGGCCGAAACCCTACCTCATGGAGTTAGATGAGTTTTTGTTCAAAGTTCTTGGTTCATGATCATTGATTAAGTCTCTATCATGTTTAAGGATCCTAAACCCATAAGTTAGAAATTTTTAACATCCCCAGTCTAATGATTTAGTGAAGACCGAACCATACCCCTTATGAACTAAACAAGTTTAGTTTGATTTTGTTAATTTTTGGTTATGATTTGTGTGAAGGATCAATCTGGGTTTAGTTGATCTGAGTGGTATGAAGGAAACCGGATCCAAAGCAGGAAATCGTTCATGAATCAAACACTTGAATCTTCAAGAGGTAAGTGGAGTTTGCCTGAGGAGTTTAAGATAATCCCATGTGTAACACCCTGTTTTTCAGTGTTTTAAATAACAATAATACATATGAATATGTTTATATGTTTATTTGAGTTTTGGAAAATTATTTTAAATAAACGGAGTTTATCACACAATTCTACTTGACTGTAGAAAGCTACGATTAAAATTTACGTTGGGAAGTCAGGTGAAACTCGACCCGCGAATTTCACTGACAATATATTTATACTGATCAAAAGACCTAATTTTAATTCGTGAATGAAAAACTTAAGGTTTTTATTTATTTTCCAACGACTTTGATTATTTTGAAATATTTCACAGAAAGTGAAATAATATATTATAATCGGGCGTTATATTCAATCGGGTAAACGACGGAGCGGAATACGAAGTTTCCAGGAGCAGATGAAGAATTTATTTTATGTTTTTAAGAGGATTTAAGTGGATGAGTCACTCATGTGAAGTCTTTAAATTTTCAATTGATTATGTTAGTATTTTAAGGATTTTGCACCTAAGTCCTTCAACTTTCTTATATTTGCTATTTGGTCCTAAACTAATTTTTCAAGTTGTCATCATCTTTAGGCCAAATTCTTGTCATCTAAGCCCACTAGCAGTTCTGATACCACTAATGTGACACCCTAAACTCGATTCATCACATGGTTACCTGTTTGCGGAAATAAAACTTAATTTGCTGGTTGCTTTCGGAAAATAATGTTTTTTCAACGTTTATCTCTTCAAAATATGGTGATAAATTTTTTTCTTTTTAACCTCATAACCACAACAACGTAATCAAATCACACTTAAATACATAATGTATATAAGTCCTCCAACTATATTGGCTCATATCTTTTTCTCACATAAATCATAATCAACTTCATTCTCAAAACATAACATTACCTAAGCTAGTCGTAACTAACGGACACTACAACCGACAAAAGCAGCAACAGCATGCCTCGAGCTAGACAGCCTTCTTCTTCTTGTAGAGATCATACCCCTTATACAACTCTGATATGGTTGTAAGGGTGAGACGCCAATATATGGATTTACCACAATAACTAAATGCACACAAAAGAAGGCACATACACATATATATGTCTATAACAACGTATTCATTCATATTATATCACATCGTTTATCAATGGGTTTCACACCCCAAACATCAACGTTGGAAAACTATGCATGAACACTTCAATACATCATCTAAACATTCATACCTAATCTCATGAGATATCTCCAACCTCGTAAACCTCGTGATGAGTTGATCAGACTCGATTGCCACAGGCATACAGCCACAGGCACGCCCATCGCACACTGTCCAACATCGTGGCACAGTGATAACAATCTGAGATGGGGCCTCATTGTCCAAACCCTGGGCACAATGAGAACATCTTTGTATGATCTACCCTGACGCCGCAAGGTAATCCTCTTCTGATCATGGCACGTCTGCCAAATGCATGCAAGAAAACATTTGGTTCTCAACACTTTTCTTTGTGCTATATCTTTATTTGTCAAAGCTCTCAAAAGCTTACAACCCATCATCGTTTTAAACATCTAATGCTCTCAAAAGCATCATCGTTAAAACATGGAAGCTCTCAAAAGCTTATGACTTAACATCGTTTAAAACATCTTTACATCTTTTATTAACAACACAGGACCTCAAAGTCCGAGTGCTCAATCACGAAGCCCCTAGACCTTGCAATCAGTCTTAGGTTCGTGGTAGTAGAAAACAACTTAAAACGTTTTAACTTCTTTAAATAGATACCTAGTTTATAACACAACGAACCTTAATACCCCCAACGTCTCGGTTATTAAGTTCCATATCTTCGTACATCTTTTTACATCGTTTTACATCTTTTACATCGTATTACATCGTTTTACATCTTTTACATTGTTTTACATCTTTTACATCGTATTACATCGTTTTACATCTTTTACATCGTTTTACATCTTTTACAACTTTTCTGTCTGTGAAAAACAAATCCAAAATAGGATAACGTCATAAGAACACTAGTACCCCGACATCTCGGTTACTAAGTTCTATATCATCCTTTACGTCATTAAGTAAAACTCATTTACAACAAATCCTTTCTACTTGAAATTCGTTGGTAAAACGTCAAATCATAGAAAATCCACTTTTCCTTTGGAAACTCATTTTTCTAAAATAATGTCAAATCATCAACAACTTCTTTTTATTGAAACTTCAACTCTAATAAATCAATTCAAATTAAATCTCTTTTCAACATAAGTACTGATGTTCTTAAACTCTCACCGTAAATAATTTCGAAACTTGCCGTCGTTTAGCATTTTCAAAGAAAACGTCTTTAAGTCAAACTTTGACATTTCTTCTAAAATAATTTTCTTATATAATAAATAAGGTATTTTCAAATATTAATTTCACAAAATCACTTTTTATAATATTTCGGAATTTCTTGTGTAAAAATTAGCAATACTAAAAAAATTTCACGGTTACGCTTTCACCGTGACTCATAAACTTCTTTTACACTAATAAATCATTAAAATAATAATATTTCTCAAAACTCATTATTTTTCCAAAATCATATTTTCCTCCACTATTATATTCCAACATTCCCCATAAAACGTTGAATATAACTTTCACAACTTATTAAATCTTTTATCTCATTAATCGGTTGTGCACTGACCACTGTCAGGCCTCTCAAAAAACATTCAACATTCAACAACATAATCATAATTCTATCACCAGGCAGATCATGCATCATAGCCACATAATATACTACTGCAGATAATTAAATAAATTAAAAGCATATCAAACACCGATACACAGATAAACAACACATCGTAAGCAACATAAACAATTAATCACAAACCACATATAAATCATATAAGCCACACTAAAATCAAATAGTTATTGAGAAAATCCCTCAGGTAAGCTCCCCTTACCTCTTGAAGACTCAAACTAACGTTTTCAAACAATCTCCCGATTCGATTCGGTTTCCTCCGTCGACTTAAATCAGTTAACTCGGTTGTTTCCTTCAAACGAATTGCAACCAAAATAAATCAAATCAACCCACAACATACTTAGTTCATGAGGGTTAGGTTTCGGTCAAGGGCTGACTTTTAGGGTTTAAAATCCTTAAAATTTCTAATCATGATTAAGTCATAGATTAATGATCCTAATATACTTAAGGAAATGGATTAGGGCTAAACAACAAAGTTAAGAATCAAAACCATCCTAACCCTTTAAATGGTAGATTCGGCCAACACAAGAACATAGGGTTAGGGATTTTAGTTTGATAAACCAACTTGGATTTATTAAGCATACACACTAATAGCTTGATTACTAAGATCATTTATGAAAACTTTGAACAAAACTCATCTAGTTCCAAGAACTAGGGTTCCGGCCTTGATGAAATAAATAGGTTAGAGTTTGATTTTTTATCTTCTATATACTTGGATACAATAACTATAAAGGTATTTGAAGATTGAATCATGAATCAAGACATGAAAATGAAACAAAACCTATGAACACAACATTGACCTAGGTTCGGTCAAGTCCATAAATTAGGGAAAGAAATTTCTCATGATCTTATGCTTAAATATGATGAAAATATAGATGATTATAAGATCATAGCAATTGGTTTCATGTCAAAAGGATTTTTCTAGAATTAGTTATGAATTTTTGAAGTTAGCTTCATGAACTTTGAATCTTATGAAGAACATGATGATCAAAGGCATAAACTCAAGAATCTTGTGAAGAGAAAATCTTAGAATAGCAAGATTAATATAGACTACCTCTTTATTATCAAATAAAAGGATGATCTTGATGATGTTCTTCACAAATTTCTCATGGTGTTCTTAAGAAACTTAGAGAAGAAGATGAACATGATGAGGGTTTAGAACAGTTTTAGTAATTTGGGTATATCTATCAACATACTTGTCCGTTTTGGATGATCTTTATGTCGTTGGAAAGAAGAGAGAAATATGAACAACTTTCATGTTGAAAGTTTTCCAAGATTCAGAATATAAAATGGTCAGAATTGCTAGGCAAAATCTGACGAATTATGAACATTTATGAATGTTCTTGAAGTTCTAAAGACAAAAGCTTAACTTTGAGAGAAAAATGGCTTGAAAATGGAAATGAAACTTGCTTAAGTGAAGAAGACATGTTGGAGCCATGGGTTTTGGGTAAGGTTTGGTCAAATTTTCCAATGGCATGGCTTGTAATTGTCATAAAAAGACAAGGGTAAAATGGTCATTTCATAGCAAAAATTCACTTTGTCATAAATGCGTCATTATGGCCATTATGTCACGGATAAGCTTGTCGTAAATGCTCGTCAGGTCGGTCAAATCCATCATCTCAGCTACGTTGCCGACTCCGGGTTTCATCTGGCGCAGACTTTTCCAAGAGATATCTCGACGTATACGCCCGCAACAAATATAATATTTTAACTTTTTTACCAAAATTTTCAAAACTTCCAGTATAGTAGCAAATACGATAAAAACATTTTTCATCTCGTTCACGAATTAAAATTAGGTCTTCTGAGCAGTAAACTTTTACTGTCAGTGAAAACACAAAACGGCAGACCGGCTTCCGTCTGAACTTTCAACCAAAAACTTCCCCACAACCTTATGAAAATACGTATAACAAGGAAATGACCTTGGTTTATCCAAAATCATTTTCCAAGTCTCGGATAAAAATATATTTTTTTATATATTTATTACCGATATCACGAAGCAGCGAAAATCGGGGTGCTACATTGCTACCCCACTAAAAAAATTTTGTCCTCGAAATTTCGAGACTCAAAACTAAACAGAATTTTGCAATCTCATCTTAAACTTAAGATTTTACATTGCCCTTCACATCACTTCATTCCTCTTATTCCATATTCCATAACACAATTCATTCTTACGTCATTTCTACATATCCGTACTATCCTCAAAATTTCATCAGAGTCTATCACACTCGAAAAACAAAATCAAAGCTTAATCACTTCTCTTATCAACATGGTTCTACCAGAAACCTTATTCCAATCATCTAACTCTGAATATTATCATTAATACTAACAATGTCTTCACAGCACCACGCATCAACTCCCTACTCCCTACTTATAATTCACCACTCCAATTTGATATCACCTCACACATCTCATCCTCAAAATAAATTCATTGCATATCCTCAAAATAACTCCATCGCACATCTCATCCTCGAACCTTTTTATCAACATAATTTTTCTCAAGAACTTTTCTTTTCCGCTCACATTCAACTTAGGTAAAACTACCATAGACACTTTTCTGTAATTCCTTACTCATTTATTAACACATATTACTTCTAAGAAGTAATTCAAACAAAACTTAACTCAGACAAAACACAACGTCAACACAACAAACCTATCTCACAAAGATCCCAAAAGACTCGACCAGCTCTGATACCACTAATGTGACACCCTAAACTCGGGTCATCACATGGTTACCCGTTTGCGGAAATAAAACTTAATTTGCTGGTTGCTTTCGGAAAATAATGTTTTTTCAACGTTTATCTCTTCAAAATATGGTGATAAATTTTTTTCTTTTTAACCTCATAACCACAACAACGTAATCAAATCACACTTAAATACATAATGTATATAAGTCCTCCAACTATACTGTCTCATATCTTTTTCTCACATAAATCATAATCAACTTCATTCTCAAAACATAACATTACCTAAGCTGGTCGTAACTAACGGACACTACAACCGACAAAAGCAGCAACAGCATGCCTCGAGCTAGACAACCTTCTTCTTCTTGTAGAGATCACACCCCTTATACAACTCTGATATGGTTGTAAGGGTGAGACGCCAATATATGGATTTACCACAATAACTAAATGCACACAAAAGAAGGCACATACACATATATATGTCTATAACAACGTATTCATTCATATTATATCACATCGTTTATCAATGGGTTTCACACCCCAAACATCAACGTTGGAAAACTATGCATGAACACTTCAATACATCATCTAAACATTCATACCTAATCTCATGAGATATCTCCAACCTCGTAAACCTCGTGATGAGTTGATCAGACTCGATTGCCACAGGCATACAGCCACAGGCACGCCCATCGCACACTGTCCAACATCGTGGCACAGTGATAACAATCTGAGATGGGGCCTCATTGTCCAAACCCTGGGCACAATGAGAACATCTTTGTATGATCTACCCTGACGCCGCAAGGTAATCCTCTTCTGATCATGGCACGTCTGCCAAATGCATGCAAGAAAACATTTGGTTCTCAACACTTTTCTTTGTGCTATATCTTTATTTGTCAAAGCTCTCAAAAGCTTACAACCCATCATCGTTTTAAACATCTAATGCTCTCAAAAGCATCATCGTTAAAACATGGAAGCTCTCAAAAGCTTATGACTTAACATCGTTTAAAACATCTTTACATCTTTTATTAACAACACAGGACCTCAAAGTCCGAGTGCTCAATCACGAAGCCCCTAGACCTTGCAATCAGTCTTAGGTTCGTGGTAGTAGAAAACAACTTAAAACGTTTTAACTTCTTTAAATAGATACCTAGTTTATAACACAACGAACCTTAATACCCCGACGTCTCGGTTATTAAGTTCCATATCTTCGTACATCTTTTTACATCGTTTTACATCTTTTACATCGTATTACATCGTTTTACATCTTTTACATTGTTTTACATCTTTTACATCTTTTACATCGTTTTACATCTTTTACATCGTATTACATCGTTTTACATCTTTTACATCGTTTTACATCTTTTACAACTTTTCTGTCTGTGAAAAACAAATCCAAAATAGGATAACGTCATAAGAACACTAGTACCCCGACATCTCGGTTACTAAGTTCTATATCATCCTTTACGTCATTAAGTAAAACTCATTTACAACAAATCCTTTCTACTTGAAATTCGTTGGTAAAACGTCAAATCATAGAAAATCCACTTTTCCTTTGGAAACTCATTTTTCTAAAATAATGTCAAATCATCAACAACTTCTTTTTATTGAAACTTCAACTCTAATAAATCAATTCAAATTAAATCTCTTTTCAACATAAGTACTGATGTTCTTAAACTCTCACCGTAAATAATTTCGAAACTTGCCGTCGTTTAGCATTTTCAAAGAAAACGTCTTTAAGTCAAACTTTGACATTTCTTCTAAAATAATTTTCTTATATAATAAATAAGGTATTTTCAAATATTAATTTCACAAAATCACTTTTTATAATATTTCGGAATTTCTTGTGTAAAAATTAGCAATACTAAAAAAATTTCACGGTTACGCTTTCACCGTGACTCATAAACTTCTTTTACACTAATAAATCATTAAAATAATAATATTTCTCAAAACTAATTATTTTTCCAAAATCATATTTTCCTCCACTATTATATTCCAACATTCCCCATAAAACGTTGAATATAACTTTCACAACTTATTAAATCTTTTATCTCATTAATCGGTTGTGCACTGACCACTGTCAGGCCTCTCAAAAAACATTCAACATTCAACAACATAATCATAATTCTATCACCAGGCAGATCATGCATCATAGCCACATAATATACTACTGCAGATAATTAAATAAATTAAAAGCATATCAAACACCGATACACAGATAAACAACACATCGTAAGCAACATAAACAATTAATCACAAACCACATATAAATCATATAAGCCACACTAAAATCAAATAGTTATTGAGAAAATCCCTCAGGTAAGCTCCCCTTACCTCTTGAAGACTCAAACTAACGTTTTTAAACAATCTCCCGATTCGATCCGGTTTCCTCCGTCGGCTTAAATCAGTTAACTCGGTTGTTCCCTTCAAACGAATTGCAACCAAAATAAATCAAATCAACCCACAACATACTTAGTTCATGAGGGTTAGGTTTCGGCCAAGGACTGACTTTTAGGGTTTAAAATCCTTGAAATTTCTAATCATGATTAAGTCATAGATTAATGATCCTAATATACTTAAGCAAATGGATTAGGGCTAAACAACAAAGTTAAGAATCAAAACCATCCTAACCCTCTAAATGGTAGATTCGGCCAACACTAGAACATAGGGTTACGGTTTTTAGTTTGATAAACCAACTTGGATTTATTAAGCATACATACTAATAGCTTGATTACTAAGATCATTTATGAAAACTTTGAACAAAACTCATCTAGTTCCAAGAACTAGGGTTTCGGCCTTGATAAAATCAATAGGTTAGAGTTTGATTTTTTATCTTCTATATACTTTGTTACAAGAACTATCAAGGTATTTGAAGATTGAATCATGAATCAAGACATGAAAATGAAACAAAACCTAAGAACACAACATTGACCTAGGTTCGGACAAGTCCAGAAATTAGGGAAAGAAATTTCTCATGATCTTCTTCTTCTAGATGATGAAAATAGAGATGATTATAAGATCATAGCAATTGGTTTCATGTCAAAAGGATTTTTCTAGAATTAGTTATGAATTTTTGAAGTTAGCTTCATGAACTTTGAATCTTATGAAGAACATGATGATCAAAGGCATAAACTCAAGAATCTTGTGAAGAGAAAAGCTTAGAATAGAAATATTAAGAGATAATACCTCTTGATTATCAAAGAAAAGGATGATCTTGATGATGTTCTTCACAAATTTCTCATGGTGTTCTTAAGAAACTTAGAGAAGAAGATGAACATGATGAGGGTTTAGAACAGTTTTAGTAATTTGGGTATATCTCTCAACATACTTGTCCGTTTTGGATGATCTTTATGTTGTTGGAAATAATAGAGAAAGATGAACAACTTTCATGTTGAAAGTTTTCCGATATTCAGAATATAAAATTGTCAGAATTGCTAGGCAAAATCTGACGAATTATGAACATTTATGAATGTTCTTGAAGTTTTTAAGACAAAAGCTTAACTTTGAGAGAAAAATGGCTTGAAAATGGAAATGAAACTTTCTTAAGTGAAGAAGACATGTTGGAGCCATGGGTTTTGGGTAAGGTTTGGTCAAATTTTCCAATGGCATGGCTTGTAATTGTCATAAAAAGACAAGGGTAAAATGGTCATTTCATAGCAAAAATTCACTTTGTCATAAATGCGTCATTATGGCCATTATGACACGGATAAGCTTGTCGTCAATGCTCGTCAGGTCAGTCAAATCCATCATCTCAGCTACGTTGCCGACTCCGGGTTTCATCTGGCGCAGACTTTTCCTAGAGATATCTCGACGTATACGCCCGCAACAAATATAATATTTTAACTTTTTTACCAAAATTTTCAAAACTTCCAGTATAGTAGCAAATACGATAAAAACATTTTTAATCTCGTTCACGAATTAAAATTAGGTCTTCTGAGCAGTAAACTTTTACTGTCAGTGAAAACACAGAAAACGGCAGGGCAAGCCCCGTCCCAATTTTCAACCAAAAACTTCCCCACAACCTTATGAAAATACGTATAACAAGGAAATGACTTTGGTTTATCCAAAATCATTTTCCAAGTCTCGGATAAAAATATATTTGTTTATATATTTATTACCGATATCACGAAGCAGCGAAAATCGGGGTGTTACACATAGAGCCCAAATCATGGTTCAAGTGTTGTTTCCATGAAGCAAATTTTATTCACTTAAGTTTCCTTGCCAAAGTTTAAGTCTTAAGCATTTTCAAGTGTAAATGCAAATGGACTTTGGTGTTTTCCTTCATGCCCATGTGCAAGAAAGGCCAAGCCCACACTTAGGTTTATAAACTCGAATGAGTCAAGTGGCTTCTAGTTCATTCTTGCACTATGCTCACACTTCATCAAAGTTCTAGTTTGTTCTTATTTTATCCTTGAACAAGGAAGCTTAGGTTGTGAAGGAAGTTGGTGATTTCTTGCCCATTTGTAAATTTCAGGAGGTGAGTCATGTTCTTCATCATCTTTTAGTTGTTGTTTCTTCAAATCATTTCTTATTTTGAAGCTTATTTCATTTTGTTCATCTTAGTGTTCTAGACTTTGTAAATTCATATAAAATCATAGAAAAATCCTAAAATTGTGAAACCAATTTCTATGTTCCTATTATCATCTCTTCTATCATAATCCAAGAGTATGTTAAAAAAACAAAAATTTCCTCCCCTAATTTCTCATCAAGGCCGAACCTATGTAGGTGAGGTTGGAGGAAGTTTTGTTCATGCCTTTCATAAATGATCTTGTTTCTTATCTTTCTAGTATATATCCATGTGGAATCCAAGCCTAGGTATCAAACAAAAATCTCTTGCTTCATTTTGTTTGATGGCCGAAAATAGGCATTAGAGGGATTGGAAGTTTTTGTTCTAATCTTTGTTGATTAATCCTTAATCTATTGTCTTAAGTACTTAGGATAATTAATCCAATGACTTAGGCAATTTTAGAAATTTTTAGCCACTAAACCCTATGGAGGCCGTGACCTATCATAGAGAATTAGGAGATTTTAATTGTTTGATTAGTAATTATTTGATTGTGATTAATGAAGGTTTAGTGAATTGATTGTGTACGTGCGACCGGACTTCCGACAAAGTTCATTTAATTCACAGAGAAATCTTAGAGAGATAAGAGGGGATTACTTGAGGGATTAATTCGATGACTATGTGCTATCAAGTGTTTGTCTGTAATTATTTATCTGTTGGTATTTGTTTAAGTTGTTTCAGTTATGTTATTTTTATATGTGTTGATTTAATTGCATTTAAATTGGTTATTTACAATTATATTATATTGTTGTGATGCATGATCTGCCTGGAAATATTTCTGTGATTTTGTTGTTGGTTGTTGTTTGAGAAGACTGACAGTGGTCAATGCCCAATTCAATTAATTGGATAAAAGCTTTAAGAAGCTTTATAAATTATATTAAATGTTTTAAAGGTTAAATATTGGAATATAATATTAATGAAATTTTTTATTTGGTAAAAATAAGGAGCTTTGGAAAATATCATTATTTTAATGATTTATCGCTGTAAAAGTGAACTATTAGTCACAGTGAGGATGTAACCGTTGTGACACCCTAACTCGGGTCATCACATGATTACCCGTTTGGGGAAATAAAACTTAATTTGATGGTTGCTTTCGAAAAATAATGTTTTCTCAATGTTCATCCTTTCAAAAGATGGTGATAAATTTTTTTCTTTTTAACCTTATAACAACAACAACGTAATCAAATCACATTTAAATACATAATGTATATAAGTCATACAACTATACTGCCTCATATGTCTTCATACCTAGATCATTATCAGTTTTATTCTCTTAAACACAATATATCAAAATAGGACCTAAGCTGGTCGTAACTAATAGACACTACCGCCAACTGGAGCATCACAGTTAACATGCCTCGAACTAGACAGCCTTCTCCTTTTTGTAGAGATCATATCCCCTTGTGCGACTCTGATATGGTTGTAAGGGTGAGACGCCAATATATGGATTTAACAAAATAACTAAATGGACGACACAAAAGAAGGCACATGTACAATTTCATGTTATAACAACATAAGCATCAATACTATAGCATACAGTTTATCAATGGGTTTCAGACCCCAAACATCAACGTTGGAAAACTATGCATGAACACTACAATACATCATCTAACTTTTTCCTAATATCCGGAGATCCCGTAACACCACGTAAATGAGTTGATCAAGCTCAATAGCCAAATATATTAGGCACTTCGTGGCATTGAATACTTTATTCATCAAAGCACCATCCATAACTTCGTAGCCAAAATACCCTATCATCAAGGTATCCGACATAACTTCGTAGCCAAAATACCCTATCATCAAGGTATCCGACATAACTTCGTAGCCAAAATACCCTATCATCAAGGTATCCGACATGAGACATCGTGGGCACGTCTGCCAATGCATGCATATAAAATATTTTGTTCTTGTCGTTTTCTTCTTGTGTAATCTTTCCTTTGCCAAAGCTCAAAAGCTTACAACCAACGTAGTTTTCAATGTCTTAAAGTCTTTTATTAACAACACAGGACACGCAGTTCGATTGCTTAGTCACGAAACCCTAAACCTTGCAATCAGTCTTAGGTTCGTGGTAATAGAAAACATCATAAATCCTTTACCGTCGTTTATTACGTCGTGAAGTAGACACACCGTCTACCTACTAGACACCAAGTCTATAACGTCATAAGAACACTAGTACCCTGACGTCTCGGTTACTAAGTTCCATATCGCCATTTACGTCGTTTTTGTCTGTGAAAACAAATCCAAAATAGGATAACGTCATAAGAACACTAGTATCCCGACATCTCGGTTACTAAGTTCTATATCGTCGTTTTTGTAAAACTCATTTACCGAAAATCCTTTTTACTTGAAATTCGTTTGTAAAACGTCAAATCATCAAGAACTCTTTTATTAAAACTTCAACTCTAAAAATCCAATCAATTCAGATTAAATCTATTCTCAAAATGAGTACTGCTGTTTTTAAACTCCCACCGTAAATAATTTCGAAACTTGCCGTCGTTTATCATTTTCCAAAAAAATGTTTTTAAAGTCAAACTTTGACTTTTTATTTTATATTATTATTTTTATTTTTATTTTTGTTTTTATTTTTATAAAGTATTTTTGAATATTAATTTCACAAAATAACTTTTTATAATATTTCGGAATTTTTTGCGTAAAAATTAGCAGTACTAAAAAAATTTCACGGTTACGCTCTCACCGTGGCTCATAAATTCCTTTTACACTAATAAATCATTAAAATAATAATATTTCTCAAAACTCATTATTTTTTCAAAATAATATTTTCCCCCACTATTATATTCCAACACTTCCCACAAAATGTTGAATATAATTTTCACAGCTTATTAAAGTTTTTATCTGATTAATCGGTTGTGCACTGACCAATGTCAGGCCTCTCAAACAACATTCAACAACATCATTCAACAACATCATCATAATTATATCACCAGGCAGATCATGCAACATAGAAACATAATATACTACTGCAGATAATTAAATCAATTAAAAGCAGATCAATCACCGATGCACAGATAAACAACACAACGTAAGCCACATAAACAAATAACCACAACCACACATAAATCATATAAACCACACTAGAAACAAATAGTTATTGAGAAAATCCCTCATGTAAGCTCTCCTTACCTCTCAAAGAACTTAGCTTCCAATTTAAAACTTTGTCGTGAATCTGGGAACCGTCAACGCACGTACACGATAATATAGTTTATCCTTCATTAAACATAACACTCAATCAACAAACAAACAACTAAATCAAGCCTAAAATCCAACATGTTGGTTTTGGCCAAGGGCTGACTTTGGGGTTAGAAATCTCTAAAATTTCTAAACTCTTGGATTAATGATTCCTAGCTACTTAAAACCCTAAATCAATGATCATTGTACAAAGATTGAAATTAAATCTTCCAATCCTCAAACAATTAAATTTCAGTCATGAAAAGTAAATTAGCTTAGAGACCTTGATTCATTTCAAACAACATAGATCCAATACCTACATAACTTATAAGATTGGATCATGTAAAGAAAATGAACAAAATCCTCCCCCCACCAAGACATAGGTTCTTCCTCTTTAGGTTAACTAGGCGCGAAAATTTATTTTTATGGACACTCTTGGATATTGAATATAGAGAGGATAATAGGATCATAGAAATTGGTTTCACATATTTAGGATTTTTCTATGATTTACTATGATTTTTCAAAGTTCTAGATCTAGAAACTTAAAAGTGATGAACATAGATGAAATAGACTTTGAATCATGAAACTTATTGAAGAACATAGACATGATTAGGGAAGGAGAATAGGATTCACCTCTTGATGGTCAAAAACAAGTGAAGATCCAAGGACTTGCTTCACAAAATCAAGCTATGTAACTTAGGAGTTTTAATGGAAAATGGCAAAGTTGATGAAGAAGATGAAGTTCTCCTTTAATAGGTGTGAAGTTGGGCCTATGGGCAGCCTTGAGGCCGTGGGTTTCAAGGGCATAAGGGTCAATATGCCAAAAATTCAAGGACAAATGTGTAATCTTGCTTTAGGTTAATTGGTAATTAAAATCAACCATAAGGGCATAATGGTCATTTCCCCTAAAAAGTAATCATGACCATGAGGAGTCATCCCATGACTCACCCCTTGTGACTCATCATGATTTGACATCCTATTTATCCGTTAGCGGGTCCCGCAAATCCCGTTTTCAGCTCCGTTTACCCGATTTCGTATAACGCCCGCATAATATATTTTAATTCACTTTTTAAGTGAAAAATTTTAAAATAGCCAAAGAAGTTGGAAACTTCATAAAAACCTTAAGTGTCTCATTCACGAGTCCAAATTAGGTCATTTGAGCAGTAAAATCTTAATGTCAACGAAAACGCAGGGCGGGTTCCGTCTGAATTTTCAACCAAAAATTTCACCATATACTTATAAAAATAAGTATGATATGAATATGACTTTAATTTTCCCAAAATAAATTTCTAAGTTTCAGATAAAAATATAAACGTTTATTTATATTTGTATTGATCTTAGAAAGCGGAAAAATCGGGGTGTTACAGACTGCCCCTCTTAAAAAAATTTCCTCCTCGAAATTCCGTGACACGAAGCTAGACAGGAATGAAAGATCCCAAAGACTTACTTTCATAAGAAAGTATGTAAAAGAATTTCATCAATCTGCTAAGAATACAAGAATATTATGTGCATAAAGATTCTTTAACAAATTCAGGGAAGTAAAAATGTATGATCGGTACATGTTTACAAACTTGAATCTAAGAAAGTTTCTTCCCTCACAAGAATTTCGGCTTAATTGCACTTTTGGTCCCTCAACTTTTTCAATTGTGCGATTTTGGTCCCTCAAAAATTTTATTTGTACATTTGGTCCCTCAACTTTATCAATTGTGCGATTTTGGTCCCTCAAAAATTTAAGTGCACATTTAGTCCTCTAATTTGTCGAATTGTGCAAAATTAGTCCTTCCGTCCATAACTAGTCAATGCGCAATTAAATTTTTGAGGGACCAAAATCGCACAATTTTAAAAGTTGAGGGATGAAATGTGCAATTAAAATTTTTGAGGGACCAAAATCGTACAATTGATAAAATTGAGGGACCAAAAGTGCAAATAAAATTTTTGAGGGACCAAAATCGCACAATTGAAAAAGTTGAGGGACCAAAAGTGTAATTAAGCCCAAGAATTTCCTTGCCAACAATTTAAAAGAACTATGGTCCTTCAAGAATTCGGACTGAATCACTTTCTACCAAACGTAAAAGTGACTAGAGCAAGTCTCACTTGAGAAACTAGTTTTGTCCAGAAAGTGTTTATCCTGAACAACAATAGGATAGTCTAAACATATAGAATTCCACCATGAAGTTTAAAAGAAACATATAATTTCAATATATTCGCACATAATCCATCGAAACAAGTATGAATTGTACCCAAATTAAAAGAGTATAGTTAAGAGGTTACCGTCATGGTTTGAAGTCTCAGCTCCCCACACACTATATACTCTACCCACAGTCTTTGGCTTGACACAATTAGTGTTATTAACAGCCGATCTACGCCTTGGCGCATTGCATTCCTTCGATATGTGTCCTACTTGATCACAATTAAAACACTTGATTCCCCTCACTGGGCATTTATCAGCCATATGGTTTATATCCCCACAATTGTAACACCTCCTGACTTGGCCTTGACCTTGGTTCCTTGGGCCTCCACCCCATGATGCAGAAGAATTAAAACGATATTGTTGTTGATTTTGGTTACTTCCTGGTGGTCGGAAATAAGGTTTTCTCTGCACTTGCTTTTCTCCCTGATTCTCAGATTGATCCTTGGATCTAGTGGGTCCTCCAACATTTCCCTTATCATTTCTTCCTTTCCTCCTCTGCTCAATCTTCCGACTCATTTCGACTAAAGCTCGAAAAGTTCGAAGTTGCAGAGGTAAGACAGACTCCTTAATCTCAAACCTTAAGCCCGCTTCAAACCTCTCACATTTCCAGCTCTCGTTGGGTTGTGCTTGAAAGAAACGAAAGTATTTGGCAAGCGATTCAAACTTAGCCGTATACTCTCCCACAAACATGTCCTGTTGTTGTAATCCCAGAAATTCTTGTTCTTTCTCGATCCTAACGCTCTCCGGAAAATACTTGTCCATGAATGCAGTTCGTAAAATGTTCCAGGTAATTTCCTGATGATCAGCTTCAAGCAGTTGTTGAACACCCTTCCACCAATACTCCGCATCTCCTATCAGCAGGAAAGCAGCATAAGTAACCCTAACTTCTGCCGGCGTGACTACCAACTCGAAGATTTTCTCCAGCTCCTAAATCCACAAATCAGCCTTCTCATGATCCGCATTTAGACCAAACTGTGAAGGATTTTGACTTCGAAACGCAATCAAAGCCTTGCCTTCCGCAGCTTGCAGATTCTGAACATTCATAGTTGCAGTTTGATTTGCAATCGCCGCTGCCACATTTTCCATTGCTTGAGCCGCATAATCCACTCCTCCTTCATACTCTGCATTCATGTTACCACGACCTCCAACACGTCCACCTCTACGGACTCTTCCACGACCGCGTCCACGTCCTCGTCCATGTCCACCTTCTGGTGCGAGTTCCATAACTGACCTGTAAAACAAAATCAGTTAGACCGCAACCAGAAAATGAAACGTGCCTTGGTGTATTAACACACATTACTTCTAAGAAGCAATTCAAACAAAACTTAACTCAGAAAACACAACGTCAACACAAAAGACCTATTCCCCAAAGATCCCGAAAGACTCGACCAGCTCTGATACCACTAATGTGACACCCTAACTCGGGCCATCACATGGTTACCCGTTTGCGGAAATAAAACTTAATTTGCTGGTTGCTTTCGGAAAATAATGTTTTCTCAATGTTCATCCTTTCAAAATATGGTGATAAAATTTTTTCTTTTTAACCTTATAACAACAACAACGGAATCAAATCACACTTAAATACATAATGTATATAAGTCATACAACTATACTGCCTCATATGTCTTCATACCTAGATCATTATCAGTTTTATTTTCTTAAACACAATATATCAAAATAGGACCTAAGCTGGTCGTAACTAATAGACACTACCGCCAATTGGAGCAGCACAACATGCCTCGAACTAGACAGCCTTCTCCTTTTTGTAGAGATCATACCCCCTTGTGCGACTCTGATATGGTTGTAAGGGTGAGACACCAATATATGGATTTAACAAAATAACTAAATGCACGACACAAAAGAAGGCACATGTACAATTTCATGTTATAACAACATAAGCATCAATACTATAGCATACAGTTTATCAATGGGTTTCACACCCCAAACATCAACGTTGGAAAACTATGCATGAACACTTCAATACATCATCTAACTTTTTCCTAATCTCTGGAGATCCCGCAACACCGCGTAAATGAGTTGATCAAGCTCAATAGTCAAATATATTAGGCACTTCGTGGCATGGAATACTTTATTCATCAAAGCACCATACATAACTTCATAGCCAAATCAAGGTATCCGACATGAGACATCATGGGCACGTCTGCCAATGCATGAATATAAAATATTTTGTTCTCGTCGTTTTCTTCTTGTGTAATCTTTCCTTTGCCAAAGCTCAAAAGCTTACGACCAACGTAGTTTTCAATGTCTTAAAGTCTTTTATTAACAACATAGGACACGCAGTCTGAGTGCTTAGTCACGAAACCCTAAACCTTGCAATCAGTCTTATGTTCGTGGTAATAGAAAACATCATAAATCATTTACCGTCGTTTATTACGTCGTGAAGTAGACACACTGTCTACCTACTAGACACCAAGTCTACAACATCATAAGAACACTAGTACCCCGACATCTCGGTTACTAAGTTCCATATCGCCATTTACGTCGTTTTTGTCTGTGAAAACAAATCCAAAATAGGATAACGTCATAAGAACACTAGTATCCCAACATCTCGGTTACTAAGTTCTATATCGTCGTTTTTATAAAACTCATTTACCGAAAATCCTTTTTACTTGAAATTCGTTTGTAAAACGTCAAATCATCAAGAACTCTTTTATTAAAACTTCAACTCTAAAAATCCAATCAATTCAGATTAAATCTCTTCTCAAAATGAGTACTACTGTTTTTAAACTCCCACCGTAAATAATTTCGAAACTTGCCGTCGTTTATCATTTTCCAAGAAAATGTTTTTAAAGTCAAACTTTGACTTTTATTTCATATTTTTATTTTTATTTTTATTTTTATTTTTATAAAGTAATTTTTAATATTAATTTCACAAAATAACTTTTTATAATATTTTGGAATTTCTTGCGTAAAAATTAGCAGTACTAAAAAATTTCACGGTTACGCTTTCACCGTGGCTCATAAATTTCTTTTACACTAATAAATCGTTAAAATAATAATATTTCTCAAAACTCATTATTTTTACAAAATAATATTTTACCCCACTATTATATTCCAACACTTCCCACAAAATGTTGAATATAATTTTCACAGCTTATTAATGTTTTTATCTGATTAATCGGTTGTGCACTTACCACTGTCAGGCCTCTCAAACAACATTCAAGAACATCATTCAACAACATCATCATAATTATATCACCAGGCAGATCATGCATCATAGAAACATAATATACTACTGCAGATAATTAAATCAATTAAAAGCAGATCAATCACCGATGCACAGATAAACAACACAATGTTAGCCACATAAACAAATAACCACAACCATATATAAATCATATAAACCACACTAGAAACAAATAGTTATTGAGAAAAGCCCTCAGGTAAGCTCCCCTTACCTCTCGAAGAACTTAGCTTCCAATTTAAAACTTTGTCGTGAATCTGGGAACCGTCAACGCACGTACACGATAATCTAGTTTATCCTTCATTAAACATAACACTAAATCAACAAACAAACAACTAAATCAAGCCTAAAATCCTACTTGTTGCTTTCGGCCAAGGGCTGACTTTGGGGTTAGAAATCTCTAAAATATCTAAACTCTTTGATTAATGATTCCTAGTTACTTAAAACCCTAAATCAATGATCATTGTACAAAGATTGAAATTAAATCTTCCAATCCTCAAACAATTAAATTTCAGCGATGAAAACTAAATTAGCTTAGAGACCTTGATTCATTTCAAACAACATAGATCCAATACCTACATAACTTATAAGATTGGATCATGCAAAGAAAACGAACAAAATCCTCCCCCCACCAAGACATAGGTTCTGCCTCTTTAGGTTAACTAGGCACGAAAATTTATTTTTATGGACACTCTTGGATCTTGAATATAGAGAGGATAATAGGATCATAGAAATTGGTTTCACATATTTAGGATTTTTCTATGATTTACTATGATTTTTCAAAGTTCTAGATCTAGAAACTTAAAAGTGATGAACATAGATGAAATAGACTTTGAATCATGAAACTTATTGAAGAACATAGACATTATTAGGGAAGGAGAATAGGATTCACCTCTTGAAGATCAAAAACAAGTGAAGATCCAAGGACTTGCTTCACAAAATCAAGCTATGTAACTTAGGAGTTTTAATGGAAAATGGCAAAGTTGATGAAGAAGATGAAGTGCTCCTTAAATAGGTGTGAAGTTGGGCCTCTTGGCAGCCTTGAGGTTGTGGGTTTCAAGGGCAAAATGGTCAATATGCCAAAAATCCAAGGACAAAGGTGTAATCTTGCTTTAGGTTAATTGGTAATTAAAATCAACCTTAAGGGCATAATGGTCATTTCCCATAAAAAGTAATCATGACCATGAGGAGTCATCCCATCACTCACCCCTTGTGACTCATCATGATTTGACATCCTATTTATCCGTTAGCGGGTCCCGCAAATCCCGTTTTCAGCTCCGTCGTTTACCCGATTTCGTATAACGCCCGCATAATATATTTTAATTCACTTTTTAAGTGAAAATTTTTAAAATAGCCAAAGAAGTTTGAAACTTCATAAAAACCTTAAGTGTTTCGTTCACGAGTCCAAATTTGGTCATTTGAGCAGTAAAATCTTAATGTCAACGAAAACGCAGACTGGGTTCCGTCTGAATTTTCAACCAAAAATTTCACCATATACTTATAAAAATAAGTATGATATGAATATGACTTTAATTTTCCCAAAATAAATTTCTAAGTTTCATATAAAAATATAAACGTTTATTTATATTTGTATTGATCTTAGAAAGCGGAAAAATCGGGGTGTTACAACCGTGAAATTATTTTTGTACTGCTAATTTTTACGTAAGAAATTCGGTAATATTATAAAAAGTTTTTTTATGAAATTAATTGTTGAAAATAATTTAATTATGATTTTAAAAAATTATTTAAGTGGAGAAAGCTAAGTTTTGGTTTAAATGACTTTAAAAATGATAATTGACGGCAATTTGGAAAAGTATCAACGGCAAGTGTTTTGAAACGGCAGTACATATTTTAAGTGAGTTTAAACCTCAAGTGACTCATCTTTGTGAAAACTAAGTTTGGGTATATAAAGGTTTTATTGAAGAATTTCCCGTTTGAAAAGATTTTCTGAAATCAAGTGTAACTCAACTGTGTTAAAAGTGGTGTTGAACTTAGTAACTGAGTCGTTGGGGTACTAAGGTTCTTTGTTATTATGGACTTGGGGTCCTTTGGACTTTGTGGTCCTGTATACTTGGTGTCTACTGTATATGTGGTGTATACTGTGTTTAAACATTTAAGATGTTTTCTATTACCAGGAACCTATGACTGGTGCATCGGTCTAGAGGTGTCATGATTGAGCACTTGGACTTTGAGGTCCCGTGTTATTAATGAAAGTTTTAAAGATGTTTAAAACTAAGTTAGTCGTAAGCCATTTTAAGCTTCGGCAAAGAAAGATTGAACACAAAGAAAAGTGTTAAGAGCAAAGTGTTTTGCATGCATTTGCCAGATGTGCCCACGGTTCTATGTGTGATTACCTTGCGGCGTTAGGTATTTCATGGTACGATTTTCTTCATTGTGCCACGGTTTGGACAATGAAACCCCATTTACGTTTTTATCACTGTGCCCTGGTGTTGGACAGTGTGCAATGGGTTTTGGTTGCGTGCCTATGGCTGCATGCCTTTTTGCCTTGTATGGCAATCGAGCCTGATCAACTCACCACGTGTTGGGATATCTCATGAGATTAAGTGCGAATTTAGACGATGTATATGAAGTGTTCATGCATAGTTTTTCACATGATGATGTTTGGGGTGTGAAACCCATTGATAAACTATTTTCTTATGAATGCTTATGTTGGTATATGTGTATGTGTTTTATGTGGTGTCGAGCATGTAGTTGTCGAGTAAAATCCATATATTGGTTTCTCACTCTTGCATGTTTTATTCGTGGTTTCTCTACTTGTGCATATATATTTACATCTGAGATTAGATGGATCCCGATTTGCCTCTGGCTTATTTGAGGCTATGTTCGATAATTTTTGATCACGCACATCATGGTGGTGCTTGGGTGATTAACCCAGGGGCACTCAGCGCCACCTATTCGGGCCCTAGTATAGAAGTCACCGGAATAATAACTACGGGACCACAGTGGAGGACGCGGGTCGTAGAGACTGTCGAGGTACCTCTACCTCCAGTTTGGTTGTATCTACAGTACTTGGCTGAGCATGGGTTGCTTGATGTTCACCTCAGTCGATTCCGCCTCTTCAGGTAGCAGTACAAGCATCACCTCCTGCTGTAGGTGGGGTTGATCATCATGATCTCCCCAATGGGTTTCATTAGCTTGACCAGCTATAGGTATAGTTTTTGGGGTAGCGAGTCTTGTCAGTTTTCTGATCTGACTACTGAGAGCCATGAGTTTTTGTGTGGTTCTAGACTACTCGTTACTTTATATGTATATGTCTTTATTTTCTTTACTTAGTTTGATGGAGAATGACCTATACTTATGAGGGCTCTTTTGTGATCTCCTATTAGTTAGTTAGTGTGTAATTAACTTATGATGCATATATATAGATATATATACGTTTGTTTACATTTACGATGGTTAGATGTTTTAAAAAAAATCAGAACTATTTTCGTGATAAGACGTTTAATTTAACGTTTATTTTCCGAAAGTAACCAGCAATTAACACTAGTGTAATAAGTGCTTTTTACGTCAGTTAAAATTTATTTTTTACGTCAGAATACTGACTGACGTAAATACAGCTGACGTTAAAAGTTAAAATTTTAACGTCAGTTGAGAACTGACTTTAAATATAAAACTATTAACGTCGGTTCTTTAACACAACTGACGTTAATTTTGTCAAAATTAACGTCAGTTCTTTAAGAACGGATGTTAATTTTGTTAAAACTAACGTCAATTGTTATAAAGAACTGACGTTAAAGGTCTTAATTTTAACGTCAGTTGTAATAAACAACTGACGTTAATAGTGTACTGTATATTTTATAAAATACTATTAACGTCAGTTGTTAATAGTATTTTTTTTTTAAATTCAGTTTTAAAATATCACTCCCCTCAGCTATCCCTGCATTCAGTAAATATCCCAGTAACATAGAATATCACACACATTACAGAATTGCAAAGGAAAAATGGAACAATGATCCATATGTATGCCTGTTCAGAAACAATATATATTTATTAACATAGGTTATAACTCAAAATAAATACAGAAATATAAATAAAAATAAATGTATACTAAGTTTAAACTACCTATATCAATATCCCTTCGTGATGATCATCACGAGTGGCATGTACATCGTCCACCTGTGTCTCCTCGATTATAGTAGGCATGTTTGTTGAAAAAGAAGGAGTCTCAGGAATATCAAGATTTGAATCTTCATTTTCATCACTACCATTATACATGCTTTTTCCTTGGAGAACCACGGACAACCTTTTGTTAGAAGGATCAGTGATGTAGAACACTTGTTTTGCTTGGGAAGCCATTATGAAAGACTCATTTATATGACCTAACTTGTTGAGGTCTACCAATGTGAACCCCAATTAGTCGGTTTGTACACCACCGTTACTATCAACCCACTTACATTTAAATACTGGCACCGTAAGCTTAGTGTAATCGAGCACCCAAATATCTTCAATATATCCAAAGTAAGGTCTCGGTGCTTTAACGGGTTTTGTGTCCTTTGCACTAGAGAAGTGCATTGCTTCGGCCACGATCATAACCCCACTATTTTGCATGGTACTCTTGTTATCTTGTTCCTTTGTATAAAATGAAAAGTTATTTATGTCGTATCTGCTCCAACATATGACGTTGAAGCTAGGCCCACGTGCTAGCCATCTTACGTCATCAGAAGCAGTACTACCATCCTTAAGCATTTCTTCCTTGAACCATGGTAAGAAAGTCTTGTTATGCTTGTTCAACAACCACCTTTCGCTCATTCGAGGGTTTTCTTGATTGACTTTTCTTTTATGTTCAAATAAGAAAGGCTGAACACATTCGATGTTGTTCAATACATACAAATGTGCTTGAAGCACTTCCTCCCGATCCTTCCTATTAATTCTTAAGCCATGTGTACCCTTACCTTGACATCTAATCTCATCATGCCGAGGCTTAGGAACCCCTATAGGATCCGTGTTATGAAGGTAGTCCGAACAAAACTCAATAGCTTCTTCTGCAACATACCTTTGAACAATAGATGCTTTCGGACGATGAGGATTCTTCACGTACCCTTTCAAGATCTTCATGTAGCGCTCAACTGGGTACATCCATCTCAGAAAAACCGGCCCACTTAATCTAATCTCCCTCACCAAATGAACAATTAAGTGAACCATTATGTCGAAAAAGGAAGGAGGAAAATACATCTCCAATTGGCACAAGATTGTAGCAGCCTCAACTTCCAAGTCATCCAACATACGGGGGTCAACGACTTTGCTACATATAGAATTGAAGAATGAGCACAACCGAGTAATGGCATGTCTCACATTTTTTGGAGCAATACCACGAATAGCAACGGGAAGAAGTTGTTGCATCAAGATGTGACAATCATGAGACTTTAAGGCAACCAATTTAAGATCACTAGAGACAAGCCTCTTCATATTTGAAGAGTAACCATGTGGAACTTTGACGCCCTGAAGACACCCGCAGAAACTTTGTCTCTTTTTTTTTGACAAAGTATGACATGCTGGCGGCAAATAAGTCAGCTTACCATCCTCAACAACTGGAGCTAACTGCTCTCGTATACCCATAGCAACGAGGTCGAGACGAGCATTCACACCATCCTTTGTCTTGCCCTGAATGTTGAGAAGTGTCCCGATCACACTATCACACACATTTTTCTCCACATGCATCACATCAATGCAGTATCTGACATCAAGCTTGTGCCAGTATGGAAGATCAAAGAATATCGACCTCTTCTTCTATATGTTTTTCTCAGCAGCTTTACCTTTCTTTTTGGACTTGTCGAATATAACATCGATGCCCCTTACCCTCTGATAAACCTGCTTTCCAATTAAGACCGTCGGCGCTTCTTTTGTCTCTTGGCATCCATTAAAAGCTTTTTTCATCTTACGATATGGGTGATCACGTCTAAGAAATCTTCGATGCCCAAGGTAAACCGTCTTCTTTCCATGATACAACTGAGTGTAGCATGTGCCTTCTTCACATATAGGTCATGCTTTATGCCCCTTGACACTGTACTCGGACAAGTTACCGTATGCTGGAAAGTCGTTGATGGTGCAAAATAACATGGCACGAAGCTTGAAAGTCTCATGAGAATACCCATCAACTACATCAACACCTTCCACCCACAGCGTTTTAAAGTCTTCAATCAAGGGACCTAGATAAACATCTAAGTCATTTCCCGGTTGCTTTGGGCCCGAAATCATCATAGACAACATCATGTATTTGCGCTTCATGCACAACCAAGGGGGCATGTTGTAAATTACCAACAGAACAAGCCATGAACTATGAATACTACTCATGTTACCATAAGGATTCATTCCATCCGTAGCAAGTCCAAGCCTTAGGTTTCTTGGCTCATCGGCGAAATCCAGAAACATAGTATCGATATTCTTCCATTGAATAGAATCAGCAGGATGACGAACCTTTCCATCACATTTCCTCACATCATTATGCCATCTAAGATTCTTCGCATCTTTCGCATTGGCAAACAATCGCTTGAACCTTGGAATTATTGGAAGATACCACAACACCTTCGCAGGAGGACCCTTTTTTCTCACATCATCAAGATCATCATCATCATCACCACCCTTCACTTTGTATCGTGATAACCCATATTTGGGGCAATCGTGATTGTCTTCATGAACACCGGTGTACAATATGCAATCATTGGGGCATGCATGTATCTTCTTATACTCCATACCCATAGGACACAATACCTTCTTGGCCTCATAGTTACGGTCAGGCAATGTGTTGTCCTCTGGAAGCAAGTCTTTTAACACTTCAAGCAATTCCGTGAAGCTTTTATCGGTCCAACCATTTCTCGCCTTCACACAAACCAATTTTAGCATCGCCGACAACCGTGTATGAGTAGTACACCCTGGATATAAAGGCTTATCCGCATCACCGCACAACCTATCATACACATGAGCTCGATGAAAAGATTCTTGTCCAATATCACGGATCATGTCCTCTACTTGATCATCCTCCATATCTACGTCAACGTCCTCACTTTGGGAGACACTTGTCGTACTACTTAACAACACATCACCATGCCATATCCATCTTGTATAACTCAAGCAAATCCCTACACAAATCAAATGAGTACGTATATCCTTCACCGTACATTTCCTCATATTCAAACACTTGACACAAGGACAACAGAACATTCCATTACTATTAGGAACATTCCTTTGAGTAAATTCTATAAATTCTCCCACCCCCTTCAAATACTCAGCACTAGTGCGCTTACAAACCATCCAACTACGATCCATAACTAGATAGGTCCTGTAGATATACAAAACATATATCCAATATAAGGACAATACGGGAGATTGAAAACTATAGTTTTTGAAGATTGCCAAGCACTGGTCACGGACTGGCAGTGATGTCCATCACGGCCGTAACGTGTCAACTGAACCAGACCATCACAGGCAGAACTTATCACGGCCTAGCCGTGATGAGCATCACGGCCGTGACAGATCAACCAGCAGAGCAACATGCACTCAAAACCAAAAGTAGAGACGTACATTGCAAATAACTCAAACTCACGGTTTCAAGTTTCAACTACTGAGACTACAGTTTCAACATACACTCAAAACCAAAAATAAAAAAATGTGCCCTAAAGACTCACCAGAAATAGGTGCACGCGTGGTGGTGAGGAGGGGAGCTCGAGTGGTGGCCAACGTTCGATGTGGTTACTGAGAGCAGAGGGACAAGGAGAGTTAGTGCGCGGGAAGGGGAAAGAGAGATGTCAAGTTATTGCAAAGAATGAATGGAAAGACAGAGTTAGGGTTAATAGTGTACCTCACGGTGGTGGAGAAGAAGCCCTCGCGGTGGTTGCGGTGGAGATGAGCTCGCGATTAGGGTTCTGTGCTGGGTGAGAGTGAGAGTGAGGGTTGAGAGTGATCGAGGGTTGAGCGTGATGAAAAGAGAAAAGAGAAAAGAGACGTACAGAGCGAAGTGCAGAAGGCGTGCGAGTGTAAATGTTATAATCAAAAACCAAAAATAAAACAACATTTAACGTCAGTTGTCTTAAAAAACTGACGTTAAAAGTCATTTTTTAACGTTAGTTGTATTAAAAAACTGACGTTAAATATTAATATTTTTTTTATTTAAAAACACTTTTAACGTCAGTTGTTGAATACAATTGACGTTAAAAGTGTTGTGTAAAAGTCATTCTCTATATAAAGTACCATTCTTCTGTATCAGTCTGTAATACAGCCTCTTCTTTTCCTCTATATTTCTATTCCTTCACAAAATGGCTCTGAGACTTTTGTTATTTCTTCCTATACCTAGACTTAAAGGTCTCTGTCTTAATGGTCAAAAATCTTCTGAGGTTGTGTAAATCACATTACATGGATGGTAAAGTTGAGTAAATCACGTAATGTGATTCCCTCACTTTATTTCATCCCAGTCATCCCTTTCACTCTGCTTTGGCTGCAAGTGACTGTGGATTCGAGATGATGCATCAAGGAATTCCAGTGAAGGAGGTGATACAAATATCCCTTTCACTTTGCTTTCGCAGCTAGTGACTGTGGATTAATCACGATGCATCATGGAATTCAAGTGAGGGAGGAGATGCATCCATTTGAATTTCTGAGGACAGGACTGATAAGAAAGTGATGTTGAAGCAGAAACTTTTTTATATTTTAGGGCTATGTTGCAGAAATTTTTTATCTTTTAATCATGTAATTAATTGTAACTTATGAATCGCTTCAATGAGATACATATATAACTTGTTTTATGTTAAGTGTTTATTTATCTTAATTTGCACAAGAAATTGTTTACTAATTCAAGCTAATTAATTAAGATTAAAAATAAACTTGTTTAAACAAAAAAGTTTAGAAATAAACTGCACTATATATGTGGATTGACCTATGTTAAGAGTGACAACAGGGCATTTCAGATAGGGATATAAGATTATTTACGTCAGCTATTTATTTAACTGAAGTAAAAATCACACTTTTAACGTCAATCGTATAAACAACAGACGTTAAAAATAAATATTTTTTATTTTAAAAACACTTTTAACTTCAGTTTTATTCAACAACTGACGTTAAAAGTGTATAAATTTCTGCAAAAACATTCATTCCTTTGACTACTCTGCTACTTACCCATTGACCTGTGTTAAGAGTGACAACAGGGCATTTCAGATAGGGATATAGGATTATTTACGTTAGCTATTTATTTAACTGAAGTAAAAATCACACTTTTAGCGTCAGTTATATAAACAACTGACGTTAAAAATAAATATTTTTTATTTTAAAAACACTTTTAACGTCAGTTTTATTCAACAACTGACGTTAAAAGTTATAAGTTTCTGCAAAAGCATTCATTCATTTGACTACTCTGCTACTTACCCATTACTGCTGTGCTACTTACCCATGCACATTGTAACCTATAATCCTTTTTATGAGCATTAAGTTTATACCTAGACTTAAAGGTCAATTTCTTCCTATTCCTTCGGGCGTTTTCTTTTCTGCACGTTTATAATATATGACTGCCAACTCCCAATGCGCCTTGGAACCTAATGCTCTTAATGATCAATTTAATTTTTTAGCAACTTACGACGCCTAGTAACTTCATCCCCTGCTCCTATAAATAGCTTCCTTCCTTCCTTTAATTTTTCTGCTTCACAATATGGCTCTGCCATGGAGATTAACTTCATCACTCTTTCTTCCTATTCCTAGACTCAAAGATCTTTGTCTTAATGGTCAAACAACTTCTGAGGTTGTGTAAATCACATTACATGGGTGATAAGGGTGTGTAAATCACATTATGTGAATTGCTCACATTATCATCCTTCCGGAGAATCAGCAGCTACAGTTCCAAAACCTCAGCTTTGGAACCAAGTGAGTGTTCCAAGACCATTGCTGAAACAGATCGAGTGCACCCTTCACTCTGCTTTGGCTCCAAAGTGACTGTGGATTCAGATGGAGCATCAAGGACTTCAAGTAAGGGAGGAGATGCATCCATTGGAGTTTCTGAGTATAGGACTGAGAAGAAAATGATGTTGAAGCAAAAACTTTTTTATATTTTAGTGCTATGTTGCGGAAATTTTTTATCTTTTAATCATGTAATTGTAACTTATGAATCGCTTCAATGAGATACGATTTGATTATACATATAACTTGTTTTATGTTAAGTGTTTATTTATTTTAATTTGCACAAGAATTTGTTTACTAATTCAAGCTAATTAATTAAGATTAAAAATAAATTTTTTTTAAAAAAAGATTAGAAATAAATTGCACTATATATGGAGTGATCTGCGTTAAGAGTGACAACAGGGAGATGACAACGAAAGAAAGATAGGAATGAGTTGATTATTTACGTCAGTTATTTATTTAACTGAGGTAAAAATCACATTTTTAACGTCATCTGTATAAACAACTGACGTTAAAAGTGTTAATAATCACTTTTAACGTCAATTCATTAAACAACTAACGCAAATAGTGATTTAATATTTACAAAACTGTCACCGCCTCATTTTTAACGTCAAACATATGGTCAACTGACGTAAAACGTTCCCGTATATTACATTATTTCCACTAGTGTAATAATTTAATTTTTCGTAATTGGGTAACTATGTGATGACCCTAGAAGGGGTGTCGCACCATGCCAATTTTTAGAGTTGTCTGTAAATTATCTGTGGTGATTCTCTGTGATTTTGAATCGTTTATTGTTTAATTGATTATATGCTTACTTGATTATTTGTGATATGTTGATTTACATGATTATAATTGGATTGTTAAATTATAATTGTGATGCATGCCATAATTTGGATGTATGCATGCTATATTGTAGTGAAATTGTCTGTTGTTGAGTGATGGACTGAGAAACCTGACATTGGGCAATGCTTAAATTAATTTGAGGATAAAAGCTTAATAAGCTTGAATAATTAATCAGAGTAATTAATTTGTGAAAATTTGAGAAAAAGTGGAAAAATATTATTTTAATATTTTTGTGGAAAAAGTGTCAAGAAGTGACAGTAATGGCGGAACTGTGAAAATTTTTCACAGGTGCTGGTTTTTCCAAAATAAATTCAATTTTATTATAAAGTGTTATTTAAAGTGATTAAGTTACAAAAATAACGTAATATTAATGTCGGAACAATTACTTATGACAGAAAAGTCATTTAAGTTATAAAAAGATTTTTATGGGAAATTTTGAGAAAAAGGTTTTATTTTATTATTATAAATTTTATCTAGAAATGACGTTTTAAAAGTTGATGTTTTTATGAGAACGATTTTCAGAAATGAAGTAATTGGAAAGAAAAGAATTTATCAATGATTTCACGTTTTATAAACGTTTTTAACAGAAAAGAATTTCTGTAAAGGAGTTTTATTCAACGAAATTATTCTGTTAAACTTGGATAAGTTTTCGGAGGTTTGTTTTGTATTTTTTACTTCACTGAGCGAAATGTTTTACAAAGGAAAATCAAACCTAGTGACCGAGACGCCGATGTTCTAGTGTTCTGTTGACCCGTAGATTCGGGATCTATGTCATTGGACTGAGTGTCCTGCAAAGGTTTTGTGGACTGTGTGTCCTAAAATTGATATGAGGAATGTGAATTCCATATCCGCGAGCCTAAGACTGGTGCATCAGTTTAGGGCTTTGCGATTGAGCATTCTGACTTTTATGTCATGTGTTAAGTTTAAAACACTTGGACTTTGTGTCCTGTGTTTGCTTTACAGTGAAAAAGTCTTAATATAAAATTAAGCATGGTCGTGAGCTTTGGGCTTCGACAAGGAATGATTAGTACAACAAAGAAAATGAAACGAGAATAAAAGTTTTTCTCATGCATTTTTGGCAGACGTGCCATGTGTTATGATCATTGAGTCTTGAGTGGATCAATGTATCTTTGATGGACTATGTTTCCATTTGATCATTGGATTCTGAGTGAGCCAATGTATCTTTACTGGACTTTGTTTCCAATTTAATGCGATGACTATTGAGGTTCTGAGTGATGCAATAGGTTATGGACAATAAACTCCATTGATCGCAGTAACTATTGTGTTCTGTGTGGACCAATGAGTTACCATGTGTATGACTACAACAATAGTTGGATAGTTATCACAAGGGGTCGTATGACTAAGCTACAATAGCTGTTTGAGTGGTTATGTATCTGTGTATAACTGCAATAGCTGTTTGAGTGGTTGTCACAGAGGGGTCATGTGCATAGTTGCAATAACTGTTTGAGCAATGGTCACATGAGGTTGAGGTGGATTATCAGAAAATGTAACCTGTGTACAACTGCAATAGTTGTTTGAATGGTTGTCATAGAGGGGTCGTGTAAATAGTTGCAATAGTTGTTTGAGAAATGGTCACATGAGGTTGAGATGAATGTGCTTCTGAGCCTGATCCGCTCATTTGAAAGAAGTTGGGATCTCCAGAGATTAAGAATTAAATTAGAGCCAGAATATTGAAGCGTCATGCATCTTTATAAAATGACGATGACTGTCGGGTATGAAACCCTTTGATAAAATTATTCTGCTATTTGGATAATTTTTGTATGCTGTGAATAACTAGTATACGATGTTTTGTGTGTCGCGCATGTGGTTATCTTATCAAAACTCATATATTGGTATCTCACCCTTGCATATTTGTTTGTTGTTTCCTCTACTCTGTGTGTGTGTGTGTGTGTGTGTGTGTGTGTGTGTGTGTGTGTCTATATATATATATATATATGAGTACAGATGAATTCCGAGGAGACGAGTCTGTCGTACTTAAGGATCAGATCCTTGATCTGTGTGAATGCCGAAAATGGTGAGGATTGGGTGATCAACACGGGAGCTAGGAGTGCCACTTACATCGGACTAGTTTGTGTCATTGAGGGTACTAATTCAGGACCTATATCACGTATGTATCAGACTTTGAACATGGAGATACCTTTACCACCTCTCTGGTTACTTACCGGTTTTCTTGTAGATTAGGAATAGAGGTATCATCCCTGGATATTTCGATAGGTTGGGAGAACCATGGTGGTCTTCCCAACAGTGATTAATCGTATTGACCAGTTGTAGGACTTTTGGTATTTATTAGTATGTGGACTTGGCTACTGAGAGCCATCCTTGTTGGATTGTGGTGTCAGACTACTGCTACGTTGTAGTTATGTCTTTATATTCTTATGTTATGACCTTGGGAGATGATGAGACACCCCGTTGTGCCCCATTGTATTATTATATTAAAAACCTTATTATTTATTTACTTAATCGCGTGCTTATTGTTGAAAATACAAAAAAATTAAAACTTAGTTAATAATCATATAACTTCTACAAATATAAAACACACCAAAGTTGTAATATATAATTACACACATGTTTATTTATTACATTACCAAAACACTGTTGAGGGTATCCTCTCAGTAGGAGCCCTCACAGGCATAAACTTCACTACAGACATACTTAGCGAAAATATAAATACTCCCTAGACACACTGGCCATAATGTCTATACTCTAATCGCCATGAATCACAGCTCGACCTCCAGCATCTGGTTCGTAAGGAGTTCCATCTAACTCCTCAGCAATTGGTTCCTCCATCGGGTCTTCTCGTACGATCACATCAGAAATAAAATACAACACACAGAAAGATATAGGGAATAACAAACAGTTCTATCATCAAAAAGCGGGAAACAATAATAGTAAATTATACAGTAATTGTCACAGACACGCATCACTCAAAATCAACAATCATCCTCAATTAACTATATCATCCTCTACCCTCAGCCCATGCAACTAAAACTTTATACTGATGTGGCCATCTTCACTCCTGTCACATTAGTCAGTAGTCCAGAACGGTCCAGTACTAATAACTTTCGAACGCATCAAAGACTAAACAAGTATTAGTCTAAAATGGTCCAGTGCCAATAACATACGAACTCGTCAAGGAATATCATTCCATAATGGTCCAGTGCCAAGAACATGCGAACTCGTCAAGGTATATCATTCCATAACGGTCCAGTGCCAAGAACATGCGAACTCGTCAAGGACTAAAGAGTATTACGGTAGTCTACCTCGACATCCACATCCGTAGGGCACTCACCCGCAATATCCGATATCCCAAAATAGGATATCCTGACCTCGTGTGTTCCACTCACACGGCTGTCAATAACAATACCTCGATAAATGAATCTCCCTAAATTACATCAATAACAACCTAGTGCCTCAACCTTCCATCAAAGTCTCAACATCTTTTTCCTCTTAGATAAAACCACTTAATTAGGCTAGGCACCTCTAAATCACCTTTATTCTCTCACCCAAACAATTATCTCCCGAACAACACATATCCTTACTTAAAAATCAGCTAAGCACAATATTAAAAACCAGGCAGATCATGCATAACACAATATTAGAAAATAATTCAAATACCACAAAATATCACATAAGCAATGAAATAATAATAATAAATTCAATCAACCTCAGATAAGATAAAATCATCCTAATGTCGATAAACCTACAATCCCCAAATCACCATTGGTTTTACAGAAAAGGTTTCCAATATGATTTTGGTCTTGTCGATTACTCAACTACTAGTAGGGTTTAGGTCGCCCTACACAATTATCATATAATCTACTACTTATCGATTCCGACGATAGGTTGATTCTTTTCCCCACCTGAGTTATCACCAGAAACACGTACAAGACGATCCTCGTTATCCCGCCACGAGTTAACACAACCACCTTTAACCAAACAACATAACTATAATTAATCAACTAACAACCATCTATGACACTTTAGGGCTAGGTTCGGCCAAGACTTAGAAAATAGGGTTAGGGTTATCTTCTTAATGCCATCTTTTGGATCCTAGTTACTAGAGTCTTAACTAACATAGATTACTTATTACAAGACTAAAATTTGAAACAAAATCCTCTAACCTTTAGGATTAGGGTTTCGGCCCATATTAGGAAAATAGACTAGGAAATTTAGTTGGATTCAAGCTCTTGGATTTAGATCATGTAAGTATTAGAGAGCTCAAATCAAGCATTAGATTTCAAAAATGGAAACAAAATCATCAAACCCTCCTTTGAGTGAGATTATGCCACTTAAAGAAGATAGGGAAGAAAAATGTTTTTGATCACATGCTCTAGGATAATGAAAGTAGGGATCACAACTAGATCATAGAAATTGGTTTCACATTTTTATGATTTTTGTACAATTTTCTAGAATTATTACAAGTTCTAGATCTAGAAATGGAAATTTATGAAAACTTGATGATCATGGCTTGATCTTACAAAATAAGTGAAGGAGAAGACTTAGATGATTAAGGAGAAGAGCTTTTACCTCTTGAAGATTGAAGAAATGAAGAAAATGATCAACCTTCACTAAGTTGAAAACTGGACAGCTTGAGGGTGTGATGGTATTGTGAGTGTGTATAACAATATACTCATCCAAAAATCACGAACTTTGTCTTTTTAGAAATATAAGAAGAAAAGGAACAACTTTTGTGTTGAAGGTTTCATTTGGTTCGGATCGTAACAGGGGTGAAAAGGGCCTTCTTTATGCTGTTTCGTGGGTTGCTGGGAATTCTGGGCAGTTTCGGTATTTTGAGCCTTTCTCCCAATCCACTTATCCGTTTTTGATGATATTTAGCTTGTTGTAAAGAAAAGATAAAGAGGAACAACTATTATGTTGAGAGTGTTTCTATTTTCAGAAAGGAAGAGGGTCATATTTGTGGTGGGGATTCGGTGTTCGTAGGGTTTTGTAACTTAGCTGGTGAGGAAGATGAAGAGAATGAAGAAGATGAGTGAAAATGGTGAGGGAGGCCACGGTTTGGAGAGTATATATAGGAGTAATCTTATGCCTTGTTTGGTTATAAGGAATTGGTTTAATGGGTTTTGTGAATATTAAATTAATATAAGCTTAACCATAGTTAATAATTAACTTAACTAGGGTTACTTTGCTTAACTATAGTTAATAAATATGTGGCTCACAGTTAATGGAGGTGTGTCTGATTTTGGGTCACACAAAGTGACTCACCAATGAGTCACCGATCCTATCCGTTAGCGGTTCCCGGAAATTCCGTATGCAGCTCCGTCGTTTACCCGATTTCGATTTTTGAGAGGAAAATAACGAAACAAAAGCAAAATGAAATAGGTATGGTTGAGTATATATGGATGCACGAAATTGAGGAGATGTGGGAGGTTTACAACCATGTAAAATGAGTGGTTAAGAGTGCGTAGATGTGTCTGGTTAATACCCGCGAAAGCTTGGGGTTATTTTGGTCTTTTTCACCTAAAAATCATGATTACTAGCATTTAATGCTCATAAATGCTTGGTGACTCATCCTCCATGAGTCATCATGTATGACTTGTTATCCCGATCCCTTGATGGGTCTCTACTGTTCCGTTTTTGACTCCGTCGTCTCCCCGATTAGGGTTTTATGCCCGTATAAAAGCGTAATATTTCGTTTTCGACTGAAAATTTTCAAACTAATCAAAATAGCTGGAAATATGATTTAAATATAAACCATTTCGTTCACGAGTCAAAATTAGGTTTTCTGATCATTAAAATCTTACTGTCAGTGAAAACACCGACTGTTTTCCGTCCGAACTTTTACCAAAATTCGTCCGAATAAACATAATATTTTATTTCTGACCAGAAATTTGGAAAGTAGACTTCCTCATGCAAAAAATATAAAAATTATACAAATTTCATTTTTCGGGTCAAATTAGGGTTTTCTGTCAGTATAAAATTATACTGTCAGTTAAAAAATGCAGACCGGGCTCCATCTGAATTTTCAACCCAAAATTTCACCATAACCTTCTACCATAAGAGAGACTATGAATATGATTTTAACTTATTTAAAATCACTTTCTAACTCTCAGATTAAAATATAATTAATTATATTTTAACCGGTTAAATAGTGTAATTAAAAATCAGGCTGTTACATTACTACCCCTCTTAGAAAAAAATTATGTCCTCGGAATTTCTTAACTCAAACTAGCCATTATCTTGTAATCGTATCTTAATCTAAAGATCTCACATTATATTTCTCATCGCTGTTTTTCCCCTAGGTGACAGCGGTAACTTCATTACAAAATTCATTCTTATATTGTTCTATTTATCCTCGAAACAATCCATCACTACATTATATTCATTGTTCTTAACCTTTCCTACTTGATCTAACATCCTTAAAGGACATAATTAAAACTTAATCCTTCGAACATATCCTATTATTCCAATTTATATCAAAATCATACATACCGTGTATGAGATCTGCAGCGTGAGGGGATTCAACTCCTCTTATGGTAATCACTCTCCCAACAGCTTGAGGTCTAACCATCTGCTGACAGGTTGCAGGAACTCCTCCCTGGGTTCCACCTCTATAACCTGGGTTCCACCTCTATAACCTCCACCTTCCCTATTCCCATCTACCGGCTGCGGCATACCTTTCTGTCTACAATAACGAGCATAATGACCTGGTTTCCCACAGTTGAAACAGCCAGATCCCTCCTTACAATTCCTAACATGGTGCGGTCCTCCGCATCTGAAACAAACTAAGCCTTGTTGTTGCTGGCTTGTTCCGACCACTTGTGTGGTGGCTACTGGTGTTGGTGCCACTGTCTGCAATTGTCTGGCATATGGTCCTTGTCTCTCTAGAGAACCCCTATCTTCTCTCCGTTGGAGACCTGATCGAATAGGACCTCCACTCCTCTGCTGCCTCTGCTTAGCAGCTTGCCTCAGATCTATGCTTTCTATGGCACTGCATGTCTCCACTAGCTCCGAAAACTCTGGATATCGAGAGATACTATAGCCCTATGTAGTTCATGTCGGAGTCCTTCCTCAAACCTTCTACATTGCCAATCTTCATCTGGGAATCTCTGATAAAATTCAGAATACTTAATCAGAGCCTCAAATCGTGATGCATAATCACCAACAGTCATGTTGCCTTGTTTGAGACTCGTGAATTCCCTTTCTTTCTCGCGTCGAACTAGACGCGGAAAATACTTCTCAAAGAAGCAGTCACTAAACAGCTGCCAGTTGATAACTCTGCCTTCGGCATCCAGCAATCTTTGCTTGCCTCTCCACCAAGACTCTGCTCCCCCAGTTAGCATGAAGGCAGCATATGTCACTATTGAGTCACCGGCAAGTGTATCGGGTCGTCGCAAGTAATAAAAGAAACACGGTAAGAATTTACCGAGGTCGAACACAAGGATTGGGCTACCAATTTAACTAATTCGCGAGAAATCCGATAAGTTGGTCAAGTAAGGAAAGTGGTTGAGAGAGAGAGATTAAGATCGCAATTCAAATAACAAATCAAATAAAGCTAATTAACTAAAATCTGAATTTAAAATGTCCAAGGTCACAAATCCACCTACCCAATATGCATACCCAAGTGATGATGAATTCCTCCCTAAGTTCAATTACAATGCCAACCGGGACCCCCAAATTCTCCTAAATCCACTGTCGTGCTCATTAGGACATATTCAAAGATTGGATTAATTACTTACTAGGTCTCATAATCCTAATCATCAAACTCTGTTAATTCTTGTTCCCTATAAGGTTGCACTAATCTCCTACTCACTCTCGTGCAATATTCAATTAGTGATCCCAATTCAAGTTCTAAACGTGAATTGCTGACTAAGCCTCATCAACGTTAAAAATGCTAACAAAAGGCGTAATTCTATTCAAAATAGGCTAAAAACTACTAAAAATGCCTAGAACAAGTCAAAGTCTACTTAGGAACAAAACAAGGCCAAATTTGGGCAAAAACGAGATTGAACTCGAGTAATTTGCACAAAAACCACAGTCCATCTAGTTATAAAACTAGATAAGCCAAAGGCTTATCAAAACACCCCAAACTTAAACCTTGCTTGTCCCCAAGCAAGCTAAAACTCAAAAAGGACTCAAGACTTGGCAAGCTTAAGGGCTTCAATCGATTTCGCACAAATTTCATGCAATCAAAACAAAACAGTTTTTCTCCAATGATTTCCCCCTTACATCAACGTAATCCCGACATTCATTTACTTTAAACAATTGAGAACTTCATCATTCATGCAATCATTAATCTAAGTTGAATATCAGAGTCACACACAAAAGGAAGATCACCAATTTCAAACAATTGCCTTCCTTACAAGGGTATGTAAAATTTCACTCATTCGCTCAAATTCGTCCAGGCTATCAACTTTTCACTCAATTTCACATATCAAGAGCACTTCCCGTGAATTTGATTTTCATCTCAAAAATGGTTCCCACGAAAACATGCATGCACATCAGAAGGTCTTTTAAAGGTTGTAATGGGGCCTGGCTAAGGATAGGATATTCAAGGATGCTAGGCTTAAGTCCCTAGGAACTAAGAGAGCATGAGCATTTGACACATATTCCACTCAAATTCCTTTTTCCATTTTTCTTTTTGCCTCGGGTGACTACAGCCTTTTCCCTGCTAATCTTTTTGTTTTGCCCCTTTTCTTTTGGCAATATTTTTCTCTTTTTTTTTAATTGCCTTGGGCTTCAACCTTCCTTTTTCTTTTTCTCAACCCAAAATGACATATCACCATGTAGCCACCCCAAACTTAGTTTCTCACAACCCTTCTCTTGCTAAGTGTCCATGCTCTCCTAATCCTAAGATTGGGTTAACATGGTTTTTCAGATTTTCGGCTTATAATATAGGGTCATCAAGAAACAAGAGGCTAATTAGGCTCAATGGGGCTAACTAGGGAACATGAATTAGGGATGGTTCTTTTTAGGCCAAGTAGTTATTTCAAAGAAAATAGCCTAAATCATTTGATGCAACACATAAACATGCAAACCATGAAGAGATTCAAGCAAATCCAGGAAAGTGCAACTTAAAAGTGATTCACACAATCAAAAACAAAGTTTGGAGGCTCAAATCCTCACCTGGACATTTTTGAAAATTGTTTGACCGAGATACAATTCCTAGTGTGTGCACCCCCTCACCCCAAACTTATCATAAATCAAGTAATCACAATAAAATTCTCAAAGTTCAATTTTCAATTTTTCACATGGGGATCAACTTTTCTATTTTCAGAACCTAGGGGGAAATCATCAATGGTCAAAATAATTCATGCAATCAATCTATGCTAAATTTAATTAAGATCCAACAAGCTTGCCGACACAACAGTTATACACAAACTCTTGATCTTCTCAAATTATTCAAGAGTGACAAACAAAAAACAAAACAAAAACAAAAACAAAACAAAAGTGAGGAGAGGAGAGGGTGCTCCCTGATCCAGTTTCCATGGTTGCATCCTCATCCAATTGGTCTCACGGGCTCCCTTCTGTTGCATAGCATCCTGGAAGAACTCCTGCAAATTAAAACCTTAAGTGCAGATTCGCGAGGCGAGAGACAACTCGCAAGGCGAATCTGGAAAAATTGTTTTCACACTTTCCAGAATAGCGAGGCGAGTGGTATCTCGCGAGGCGAATCTGGAATTCCAACAGATGATGCTGCCCAGAATAGCGAGGCGAAAGCATCCCTCGCGACGCGAGACAGAAATGTGAGCAAGCCTCAAAGATTCAGGGCTTCTGTCTCGCGCGGCCACTGTGGATTCGCGTGGCGAATCAAGCTCTTTTTTTTTTTAATAATATAAATGAAAATGTCAGAAACTAAGAATAAAGGATACCTAGATTGGGTTGCCTCCCAATAAGTGCTTCTTTAACGTCACTAGCTTGACTTATTAATAAGCATCCCCCTGGATCCCATAGCCTATGGCACAAGGGCCAAGAGACGCTCATCATATCAAATCCTTCACCCGGATCCCATGGTTTGTGAAGTGGCCCTTGCAGGAGCAATATGACTCTATTCATGATCCCACCTGGCCTGTGTGTGAAAACTCCATTGACCTCTGTAATTATGAACTCACTTCCTCTCGGGTCAAATGGTGTTTTCTCGAGGAAGTGTGCCAGACAAGTGGGAGGGTCTAACTTACCAATGTCCACACATGCATGTAAGCCAACATAGGTATCCAATGCAGCAATTTCAGGTTGCTTGGCAAGCATGATGAAATCCTCTACCACTTTATCTGCATTTTGATCTCTACCCCCTTGCTCCGGTGCCTTGTCACTTGTCAACTCCTCTTCCTCCGGTTGCTCTTCCTCAACTTGTGGTTATTCCGGGGTCTTGTCTTTCTCAACTTCCTGAGACCTAGTTGCATCCCAGTTAGATCCCAACACCCCACTGCTTCTAGTTGTTGTGGCATTGCATTGGTTCTTAGGGTCGTTCTCGGTATCACCTGGGAAAGTCTCTGAGAGACGCTCATTTAATTGCTTTGCGAGCTGGGCAATCTGCATCTCTAGATTCTGAATTGCCAACCCTGTGTGAGTTGCCAACTTATCAATGGCTGCGCCTGTGTTGATTACCATCTTTTCCATTGCCGCATTCATCTTCTCAAAACCCAACTCCCAAGGTTGTTTTCCACCATCCTGTTGAGGTTGTTGTTGCCAGTTCTGTTGAGGTTGTGGTTGCCAATCTAGACCATCGCCAGCATTACTCCAAGCGAAACCCGGATGGTCTCCCCTCATATAACCCCAATACTGATTCTGACTCTGATAGTTGTCCTGGGGCACGCTGTCATAGAAATTATGGCATGAGTCCACATATTCTTGAGAGAAGTAGAACGGACAACTCCAAGTGTCATGGTCTCCATTACAATATTCGCAACCCGGAAGCATTCCTTCGTGTACCTCGCATACAAAACAAGGCAAGACCAAGTGGAATCAAAGAAGTAGAGAGAGATAAAAATAAATTAAAAAAATAAAAATAAAAATAAAAATAAAAGTAACTTAACCAAATAATCAAACTTCCCTAAAAATTAGGAAAATTGGTTGTGCCAATCCCCAGCAACGGCGCCAAAAACTTGTTGAGTCACCGGCAAGTGTACCGGGTCGTCACAAGTAATAAAAGAAACACGGTAAGAATTTACCGAGGTCGAACACAAGGATTGGGCTACAAATTTAACTAATTCGCGAGAAATCCAATAAGTTGGTCAAGTAAGGAAAGTGGTTGAGAGAGAGAGATTAAGATCGCAATTCAAATAACAAATCAAATAAAGCTAATTAACTAAAATCTGAATTTAAAATGTCCAAGGTCACAAATCCACCTACCCAATATGCATACCCAAGTGATGATGAATTCCTCCCTAAGTTCAATTACAATGTCAACCGGGACCCCCAAATTCTCCTAAATCCACTGTCGTGCTCATTAGGACGTATTCGAAGATTGGATTAATTACTTACTAGGTCTCATAATCCTAATCATCAAACTCTGTTAATTCTTGTTCCCTATAAGGTTGCACTAATCTCCTACTCACTCTCGTGCAATATTCAATTAGTGATCCCAATTCAAGTTCTAAACGTGAATTGCTGACTAAGCCTCATCAACGTTAACAAGTCAATCACGCGCGCAAATGATCAACACAATCAAATCAGAATTGGAAAACATTTATTGAGAAAAAGGGAGAAAGACATACATCACATCGAATCTACACTGCCATGGGTGGCTTCATTGTTCCCTCAGACGAGGGGATTAGTTCCTCATGCTCATAGACAAACAATCGGACATAACCACCATAGTGAAATAAGAAAAAGAAAAGAGGAGACGCAGCTCCAAAGAGACAAGAAACTAAACGCTACTCTATACAAGTGGAAAAACTAGGATTCGGATCCACACTTCTGATCTGAAACAACCTATATATAGAGTTCTGATTCTGCGCTCTCTCGCGAGGCGAGCATTAAAATTGGCGCGCATTCAATTTGGATTGTCGCGAGGCGAGAGTGTGTTCGCGGGGCGAGTCTTCAAACCTTAATCTGTCACTGCCGTGACCTTCATCACGGCTTGGCCGTGATGGTCTCTGTCTTCCAGGGTCTTCAGGCTCACGCGAGGCGAGAAGCCTCTCGCGTGGCGAATTTCAGTTTTGGCTCCATCCTGAGTTTGAATGATCGCGAGGCGAACTGTGATTGGCGAGGCGAACCCGAAAGGATGACTTCTCTGGCACAGTCAGGCCTTTAGGTTCGCGAGGCGAGATGGTGACTCGCGAGGCGAGATAGAATGTTTGACTGTTGCTGCTTCAGCTGGTCTTCAGGATCGCGTGGCGAGAATACACTCGCGGGGCGAGTGTCTCCAGACTGACAATTTCCACTGTTTCTTGACTTTCCTTGACTCTCGGAGCTTCACTTCTAACCTGAAACAATAAAAAAGAAACAAAAGGCGTAATTCTTTTCAAAATAGGCTAAAAACTACTAAAAATGCCTAGAACGAGTCAAAGTCTACTTAGGAACAAAACAAGGCCAAATTTGGGTGAAAACGAGATTGAACTCGAATAATTTGCACAAAAACCACAGTCCATCTAGTTATAAAACGAGATAAGCCAAAGGCTTATCAGTCACTTTCCTATCCTCTCTGCAGCGCATGGTATCGAATATCTTCTCGATCTCTTGTATCCACCATTCTGCCTTCTCTGGATCATAATCTCCTCGGAATTGGGGTGGCTTCTGATAAGCCTCTGGCTTATCTAGTTTTATAACTAGATGGACCGTGGTTTTTGTGCTAATTATTCGAGTTCAATCTCGTTTTCGCCCAAATTTGGCTTTGTTTTGTTCCTAAGTAGACTTTGACTCGTTCTAGGCATTTTTAGTAGTTTTTAGTCTATTTTGGATAGAATTACTCGTTTTGTTTCCTTTTATTGTTTCAGGTTAGAAGTGAAGCTCCGAGAGTCAAGGAAAGTCAAGAAACAGTGGAAATTTCCATTCTGGAGATACTCGCCTCGCACAAGGATGCTCGCCTCGCGACCCTGAAGACCAGCTGAGCAGCAACAGTCATCAATTCTGTCTCGCCTCGCGAGTCACCAGCTCGCCTCGCGAACCTGAAGGCCTGACTGTTCCAGAGAAGTCATCCTTTCTGTCTCGCCTCGCCAATCACAGTTCGCCTCACGATCATTCAAACTCAGGATGGAGCCAAAACTGAAATTCGCCCCGCGAGAAGATTCTCGCCTCGCGAAAGTCCAAATTGAATGCGCGCCAATTTTAATGTTCGCCTCGCGAGCAAGCGCAGAATCAGAACTCTATATATTGATGTTTCAGAATCAGAAAGGGGGGCTCTGATATAGATCTGAATCCTAGTAGTTTTTCCACTGTATAGAGTAGTTTTAGGCCGAATCCTTGTTTCTGGAGCTGCGTCTCCCTTCTTCTTTTTATTTTACCAAGGTGGTTATGTCCGATTGTTTGTCTATGAGTATGAGGAACTAATCCCCTCGTCTGAGGGAACAATGAAGCCACCCATGGCAGTGTAGATTCGATGTGATGTATGTCTTTCTCCCTTTTTCTCAATTAATGTTTTCCAATTCTGATTTGATTGTGTTGATCATATGCATGCGCGATTGACTTGTTAACGTTGATGAGGCTTAGTCAGCGATTCGCGTTTAGAACTTGAATTGGGATCATCGATCGAATATTGCACGAGAGTGAGTAGGAGATCGGTGCAACCTTATAGGGAACAAGAATTAATAGAGTTTGATGATTAGGATTATGAGACCTAGTAAGTAATTAATCCAATCTTCGAATACGTCCTAATGAGCACGACAGTGGATTTAGGAGAATTTGGGGGTCCCGGTTGACATTGTAATTGAACTTAGGGAGGAATTCATCATCACTTGGGTATGCATGATTGGGTAGGTGGATTTGTGACCTTGGACATTTTAATTTCAGATTTTTAGTTAATTATTTTATTAGATTTGTTAATTTGAATTTGATCCTATTCTCTCTCCAATCTCAACCACTTTCCTCGCTTGACCAACGTATCTAATTTCCCGCGAATTGGTAGAATTGGTACCCCAATCCTTGTTTTCGACCTCGGTAAATTCTTACCGTGTTATTTTATTACTGAGAGCCATCCTTGTTGGATTGTGGTGTCAGACTACCGCTACGTTGTAGTTATGTCTTTATATTCTTATGTTATGACCTTGGGAGATGATGAGACACCCCGTTGTGCCCCATTATATTATTAAATTAAAAACCTTATTATTTATTTACTTAATTGTGCGCTTATTGCTGAAAATACGTAAAAATTAAAAGTTAATTAATAATCATATAACTTCTACAAATATAAAACACACCAAAGTTGTAACATATAATTACACACATGTTTATTTATTACATTACCAAAACATTGTTGAGGGTATCCTCTCAGTAGGATCGCTCACAGGCATAAACTTCACTACAGACATACTTAGCGGAAAAATAAATACTCCCTAGACACACTGGCCATAATGTCTATACTCTAATCGCCATGAATCACAGCTCGACCTCCAGCATCTGGTTCGTAAGGAGTTCCGTCTAACTCCTCAGCAATTGGTTCCTCCATCGGGTCTTCTCGTACGATCACATCAGAAATAAAATACAACACACAGAAAGATATAGGGAATAAGAAACAGTTCTATCATCAAAAAGCGGAAAACCATAATAGTAAATTATACAGTAATTGTCACAGACACGCATCACTCAAAATCAACAATCATCCTCAATTAACTATATCATCCTCTACCCTCAGCCCATGCAACTAAAACTTCATACTGATGTGGCCATCTTCACTCCTGTCACATTAGTCAGTAGTCCAGAACGGTCCAGTACCAATAACTTTCGAATGCATCAAAGACTAAACAAGTATTAGTCTAAAATGGTCCAGTGCCAATAACATATGAACTCGTCAAGGAATATCATTCCATAACGGTCCAGTGCCAAGAACATGCGAACTCGTCAAGGTATATCATTCCATAACGGTCCAGTGCCAAGAACATGCGAACTCGTCAAGGACTAAAGAGTATTACGGTAGTCTACCTCGACATCCACATCCGTAGGGAACTCACCCGCAATATCCGATATCCTGAAATAGGATATCCTGACCTCGTGTGTTCCACTCACACGACTGTGAATAACAATACCTCGATAAATGAATCTCCCTAAATTACATCAATAACAACCTAGTGCCTCAACCTTCCATCAAAGTCTCAAAACCTTTTTCCTCTTAGATAAAACCACTTAATTAGGCTAGGCACCTCTAAATCACCTTTATTCTCTCACCCAAACAATTATCTCCCGAATAACACATATCCTTACTTAAAAATCAGCTAAGCACAATATTAAAAACCAGGCAGATCATGCATAACACAATATTAGAAAATAATTCAAATACCACAAAATATCACATAAGCAATGAAATAATAATAATAAATTCAATCAACCTCAGATAAGATAAAATCATCCTAATGTCGATAAACCTACAATCCCCAAATCACCATTGGTTTTACAGAAAAGGTTTCCAATATGATTTTGGTCTTGTCGATTACTCAACTACTAGTAGGGTTTAGGTCGCCCTACACAATTATCATATAATCTACTACTTTTCGATTCCGACGATAGGTTGATTCTTTTCCCCACCCGAGTTATCACCGGAAACACGTACACGACGATCCTCGTTATCCCGCCACGAGTTAACACAACCACCTTTAACCAAACAACATAACTATAATTAATCAACTAACAACCATCTATGACACTTTAGGTCTAGGATCGGCCAAGACTTATAAAATAGGTTTAGGGTTATCTTCTTAATGCCATCTTTTGGATCCTAGTTACTAGAGTCTTAACCAACATAGATTACTTATTACAAGACTAAAATTTGAAACAAAATCCTCTAACCTTTAGGGTTAGGGTGTCGGCCCATATTAGGAAAATAGACTAGGAAATTTAGTTGGATTCAAGCTCTTGTATTTAGATCATGTAAGTATTAGAGAGCTCAAATCAAGCATTAGATTTCAAAAATGGAAACAAAATCATCAAACCCTCCTTTGAGTGAGATTCTGCCACTTAAAGAAAATAGGGAAGGAAAATGTTTTTGATTACATTCTCTTGGATAATGAAAGTAGGGATCATAACTAGATCATAGAAATTGGTTTCACATTTTTATGATTTTTCTACAATTTTCTAGAATTATTACAAGTTCTAGATCTAGAAATGGAAATTTATGAAAACTTGATGATCATGGCTTGATCTTACAAAATAAGTGAAGGAGAATACTTATATGATTAAGTAGAAGAGGTTTTACCTCTTGAAGATTGAAGAAATGAAGAAAATGATCAACCTTCACTAAGTTGAAAACTGGACAGCTTGAGGGTGTGATGGTATTGTGAGTGTATCTCACAATATACTCATCCAAAAATCACGACTTTGTCTTGTTAGAAAGATAAGAAGAAAAGGAATAACTTTTGTGTTGAAGGTTTCATTTGGTTCGGATCGTAACAGGGGTGAAAAGGGCCTTCTTTATGCTGTTTCGTGGGTTGCTGGGAATTCTGGGCAGTTTCTGTATTTTGAGCCTTTCTCCCAATACACTTATCCGTTTTTGATGAACTTTATCTTGTTGGAAATAAGATAGAAATAGGAACAAGTTATATGTTGAGAGTGTTTCGATTTTCAGAAAGGGCGAGGATCATATTTGTGGTGGGAATTCGGTGTTCTTAGGGTTTTGTAACTTAGTTGGTGAGGAAGATGAAGAGAATGAAGAAGATGAGTGAAAATGGTGAGGGAGGCCACGGTTTGGAGGGTATATAAAGGAGTAATCTTATTCCTTGTTTGGTTATAAGGAATTGGTTTAATGGGTTTTGTGAATACTAAATTAATATAAGCTTAACCATAGTTAATAATTAACTTAACTAGGGTTACTTTCCTTAACTATAGTTAATAAATATGTGGCTCACATTTAATGGAGGTGTGGCTGATTTTGGGCCACACAAAGTGACTCACCAATGAGTCACCGATCCTATCCGTTAGCGGTTCCCGAAAAATCCGTACGCAGCTCCGTCGTTTACCCGATTTCGATTTTTGAGAGGAAAATAATGAAACGAAAGCAAAATGAAATAGGTATGGTTGAGTATATGTGGATGAACGAAATTTAGGAGATGTGGGAGGTTTACAACCATGTAAAATGAGTGGTTAAGAGTGCGTAGATGTGTCTGGTTAATACCCGCGAAAGCTTGGGGTTATTTTGGTCTTTTCACCTAAAAGTCATGATTACTAGCATTTAATGCTCATAAATGCTTGGTGGTTCATCCTCCATGAGTCATCATGTATGACTCTTTGTCCCGATCCCTTGACGGGTCTCTGCAGTTCCGTTTTCGACTCCGTCGGCTCCCTGATTAGGGTTTTACGCCCGTATAAAAGCGTAATATTTCGTTTTCAACTGAAAATTTTCAAACTAATCAAACTCGTTGGAAATATGATTTAAATATAAACCATTTCGTTCACGAGTCAAAATTAGGTTTTCTGATCATTAAAATCTTACTGTCAGTGAAAACACCGACTGTTTTCCGTCCGAACTTTTACCAAAATTCGTCTGAATAAACATAATATTTTATTTCTGATCAGAAATTTGGAAAGTAGACTTCCTCACGGACAAAATTTAAAAAATATACAAATTTTATTTTGCGGGTCAAATTAGGGTTTTCTGTCAGTATAAAATTATACTGTCAGTTAAAAAATGCAGACCGGGCTCCATCTGAATTTTCAACCCAAAATTTCACCGTAACCTTCTACCATAAGAGAGACTATGAATATGATTTTAACTTATTTAAAATCACTTTCTAACTCTCAGATTAAAATATAATTAATTATATTTTAACCGGTTAAACAGCATAATTAAAAAATCAGGCTGTTACAGATGACCTATTATGTGAAGGTCCAAGTGTAAAACTCTTATGATACTTATGTATATTATGTTAATGGTGTTGGATTGTATGTGGAGTTAAAGAAAAAGAAAAATATTTTATCACTAATTTTGAAAGGGATAAGTAACTAGAAAATTATATTTTCCGAAAACAACCAGCAAATTCCTTTTAATGTTATTTCTGCACGTGTTCACAAGGTAATGCCCAAGGGGGTGTTACAAATGCCATCAAGCACCACAAGTTTAAGCTTTATACAAGAACTACCTATTCCCTATTCATTAATCTTTATCTCCTCACCATCTCTGCCCACCACCGCTCCTCCACTTCAATTCCCCAAATAAAGTAAAAGAAAAAGAAAAAGAATAAAAAGAGTTTGAGTTGATTGCGTTATAAATTCTATACATACCTCTAATCCACGCAGTGAACCATATACAATATTTGCCTACAATAAACAAAATCGCAAAATAAGATGACTAACAACCATCTCGAATGACTATATCGCAGTATTTCCTATCGTTGTTTGTTTTGCAATGACGATTAATAAGAGTCAGGGACAATCTCTAAAACATGTGGGTATCTATCTCCCACAACCTGTTTTTTTCCCATGGACAATTATATGTTGCGATGTCAAGAGTTACATCAAGAAGTGGTTTGAAGATACTCATATGCGACAATGAAAGTCAAATTTCAAACTCCACTTCCAATGTGGTTTATAGAGAAGTATTCCAGAACTTAACATAGGTATGTTTCACACAAAAATTAATATTATAAATTTTATTTTATTTTACATTATGAATTTATATGAATAATCATTTTATAAACAGAATTTATTTAGTTGTTCTTTATTTCATGCTTTATTAAAAATGGGGTTGATTCAGTTGCTTTGTGTTCATTGAGATGATTTTTTTTTTGACTAAATCATCGGGATGAAATTAGTTTTGTAGACATACTTATTGGTGTTGTGTTGATTATTAATTATTAATGATTTTGACACCAACGATAATTTAGTCGAATATTTGTACTTCATTAACAACGATGTTTCTTTTAACAATGTTCTTATTATACCTTATGTTTTAAGAAAAATACTTACAACTTTAATTGATATCTCAGCTATGGATATTGTTGATGACACCGAGCAACTGCTGTCCAGGTTGTCCAAGCTTCATGTTTAGGCTATATATGAAATTTGCAAACTCTTGACTCACGAATTATTTTGATGACCCAAATTTGTATTCAACTTCATAATTACACTTTTTTTTAAAAAAAATAAACATTTTGCAGATGTAATTTTCAAAACCTATGAAAATGTGAATCAGTCATTCACGTTTATATTTATTTTTTCAAAATTAACATAATCATGTATTTTTTTCAAATAACATGAAATTTTAACGTCGTAGCATATTTCACTCGTGCATCGCACGGGTCCATTGTCTAGTGTATATTATGTTAATGGTGTTTGATTGTATGTGGAGTAAAAGAAAAAGAAAAATATTTTACCACTAACTGGAAATTTATGAATTAGCATAACTAATTCATGAGTCTTGACAGACTGCAAATTAAAATCAGAAAATTTATCTGACCCACACAAACTTCACCGTTGTGATTATCTAATACAATCACAGGATTCGAAAAATAAATATCAACTGACAAATACAAGAGAATCAAAGAGTACAATGAAGAATTCCTCAATCACGAGACACTCACCCAAGATCGAAAATCCACCCAATTCGTCTTGGTTCCAACCAACATACACGTCTTTCTAGCCAAGTTTAGTATAACCACCTTGAATTGGGTACGATCCCGAACAACTTAATCAATCGATTCAACATACAAAAGGTTGATCTTTCCTCATAAACTGAGTTGACGATGCAAAACCTTAGATAGGTCATCACTCCAATCTGGTATTAACTCGTCTTCACGTCGATCTTTGAGTAGATAACAACTCCTCGCAATTAATTTACCAAATCAACTATGCCAGTTAGAAAATACTTATTCATAATTCGTCCTTTTACCTAGTCGTCAGAAATCTAGACGGTGACACGAACCTCCACACAACGTTGATGCTTCACAAGGAAAACACTCGGTCAAACAAACGATTCAGACCACCGATCTTTCAGTTGAATCGAGTCGTCGAACTCGTTTCAACCTTGTAGGCAACATCCTACACAAAACGACATAGATCTGACCGAATCCAGAAACTAGATCAATCAAAAATCAATGTCCTTTACTAACCATAAACCTAGAATATTTCCAGGGAACACTCCCTGAAAAATCCTATACACAAACATCTTGTTTCGAATGTCTGACACGATTCGCAAGGATAATCGAATGTCATATCCGAACCCAAGTAACATTCAAGATCTATGGTCTCCCAGGACATAAAACCCTTGGAAAAACCATCAACAAAACATATACTTGTGCGTCAACACACATTGCTTCAACAAGAAACAATTCATACAAGAGCCAACCAGAGATCACACAACAAAAACTTAACAGCCCTATTCCCCAAAGATCCCGAAAGACTCGACCAGCTCTGATACCACTCTGTAACACCCCCCTTGGGCATTACCTTCAAAACACGTGCGAAAATAAAATTAAAAGATTAATTTGCTGGTGCTTTCGGAGAATAACTTATATAAGTACATAAGTGTCTGAAATTGGGTGTAAAATTTTTGTCACGACTCCATACCTAAGCCTTAATTGATCGACACCCAAACTTACTATCATAGCTTGACAAGCCTATTTAATTTTAAAGTATATACTTAAATACAAGATAGTAGTTTTACAAAAATTTCGACAGAGTCTCCTCTGTAATTCGGACATCCCAGGGTAAAATAACACCTGTTAAAATATTTACATTTTCACTCCAGAATTCCAGTTACACTAAATTCAACCAGGCATCAATACATAAAAATAATAGTTATAGCCATAAGCTTTACAAAACCAAAAGAAATAGCTTAGATTTTCATTCAAAAGATATGCTCTCCGAGCTATAGACATTCCGTTTTAAAATAAAGGCTCTCTGAGCCAAACTCGTACATACTATCAAAAAAATCTAAGTCTCAACCCTAAGCTGGTCGTTCTAAAAGTTATTCCGCAAGTAATACCTCATCAAGCAACTAGATCTAAGTCTCTGAGTGACTTAGAAAGACTCCTCTGCACCATCTGTGTTAAAGTACCCAGGGTACCATCTGTGTTAAAGTACCCAGGGTACAATATCGAACTAGAAGAATCCTGAAATGTGTGTAAGGGTGAGACGCCAATATATGGTTTTAACACAATAACTAAATGCGCGACACCACATAACACATATACATTTATCACACGAGCATTTATAAGCTAATAGTCTATCAATGGGTTTAACACCCCAAACATCATCCATAAAATTATGCATGACACTTCTATTCATCATTTACTTTTCGTCCTAATCTCATGAGATATCGCAACATCATATGAGTTGATCAGACTCCATAGCCACACTGGCTAACTTGGCACTCTGCCAACAGGTGCGCAACCTCTTCCCATCTTAAAAAGGCATACACAGCCAGGCACACACAAGGCCAAACACATTGCTAACGTCCACAACCAGTGGCAATACCTATTAGCAAGTAAGATGGGGTCTCAATCTCAATGTCCTCCCTAGGCACATGAGATAATGCACATCGGAATTACCTTTCGCCGCTGGTAATTAATGCATTAAACCACAAATCGCAGGCACGTCTGCCACATGCATGCAAAACACTTTTGTTTTGTTCTTTTCTTTGTGTTCAATCTTTCTTTGCCGAAGCTCAAAATGGCTTACGACTCACATAGTTTTAAAACACTTTTAAAACTTTCATCACAACACAGGACCTCACTGTCCATAAAACTTTTATCAAAACATAGGACATCACAGTCCATAAAACTTTTATCAAAACATAGGACCTCACAGTCCGAGTGCTCAATCACGACACCTCTCGTAGGTGCACCGGTCTTAGGTTCGTGGCACTAGAAACATCTTCAATGTTTCAACACAAGTATACCTCATGTATACAATATAGGCCCTCAAAGTCCAAATGACTGAGTCCATCACAACACAGAACCTTAGTACCCCGACGTCTCGGTTACTAAGTTCCACACCACTTTTAACACTAAATCAGTTTTGCTTTCATAAATTCTTTTCCAAAATTGGAAATTCATCAATAAAATCCTTAAATAATAAAACTTGGTTTTCACAAATGTGAGTCACTTGAGGTTTTAATTTCCTTAAAATATGTCTTCGCCGTTTCAGAATACTTTCCTTCTACGTTTTTCCAAATCTGTCATCACACTTTTCCAAATTATTCATCAATTATCACTTTTAAAGCTTCTTAAGCCAAAACTTAACTTTTTCCACTTAAACAACTTTCTAAAATCATCATTAACTTCTTTTCAACAATTAATTTTATAAAATAACTTTGTATAATATTGCAAACTTTCTTACATAAAATTTAGCAGTACTTAAACATTTTCACAATTTAGCTCTCATTGTGACTCGAGTTACTTTTACACTAATAAATCATCATCATCAAAACTCCTTATTTTTCCAAAATAATACTTTCCACCACTATTATATTCCAACGTTTCCCATAAAACCTGAAATATAATTTACACAGCTTATTAAAGCTTTTATCTGATTAATCGGTTGTGCACTGACCACAGTCAGGCTTCTCAAACAACACTCACAAGCAACATACAACAACAAACCTCCAGATAAATCATGTACCATAGCAATATCATGTACAAATAATCAAATAATTTAAAACAGATCAGACACTGATACTCAGATATACAACACAACATAAACCACATAATCAGATAACCACAACCACATCAATTATACAAACTACACAACAAGCAAATGGTTATTGAGAAAAAATCCATCAGGCAAGCCCCCCTTGCCTTTGAAGACAAGTAAAGGATCATCGTCATAATGCCCACGTTAGCTCATATCTGCTCCATCAAGCAAGCATAGTCGTGTCCAAACGTCTCAGAGAGTAAGTCCAACAACGCGCAACAACCAGAAATCAAGAAATCAATTTCACATGATCAAACACACATTCTAACTTTATCTAAACACTTAATCTAATTACCAAACAAGGTTAGTTTCAAAGAAAATCATGTTTGAAGCTCACGCTTCCCAATACCCTTTAAGGAAACTTTGTTTTGATCAAAAGATCTTGAAAAAGAACTTTGGAAATCATCCATTAAGAGTCCTAATTGCACTAAATCATAATTAATTTCACAAAAACATACCCAAATTTAAATCAAATCAAATTGGGGTTTTAGGGCTCTTAAATACGATTTGGGGAAAACTCAGAATAATGAAATTGGTTTAAGGAAACACAAATTCACAGTCCCAATTTCATTAAACAACCTTAAATTTCAAGATAAAAATCTGAAATCAAAGGGTTAGGGTTAGGGTTTCAAAAATCCATTTGGGGATTTACAAAAGAGAAGAGGTTAGAGGTAAAACTCTTACCCAAGGTGAAGAAGAGGTTATGATGGTGCTGTCTTGGAGGTGTAGCGGCGGCGGCGTCACGGCGGCTCCGGCGAGTTCTGAGATATGGTAGGAACCATAGGTTTCTATGTGAACACCACGAGGAAGAAGGAGGACGCGAATAGAGATGTCATGGAAGCACTGCAGTGGCCGAAAATGGTGCTCCTGCGGCGGCGGCCGGCGTCGATCGGCGGAGCAGAGGTCAAGCCATGTTGGAGATGAGCTGGGTCGCAGCTGTCTCCTGCTCCTCATGCGGTGCGTTCGATGGCGGTGCAGGGGCGGCGGTCGCGCGGCTGCTTCAAGGAAGGAAGGAAGGTGAGTTTGGGGGGAGGAAGAAGATGGCGTGAGAAGGAAGAAGAAGAAAAGAGAAGAAAGGAAGAAAGAAAGAAGAAAAGAGAAAGAAACAGAGAAAGAAAAGAGAAACAGAGAGAGAACGTCGAGAAAGAGAGAGAGAAAAGTGAGGAAGTTTAGTTTTTAAGCTAATTATTTAGTGATAGGTACAAAATGAGTGATAAATATTAGGCCTAAAATAAACATGTTTTTAATTTTTAGAATCTAAAAATAAAGATTGATAAGAATATGTTTTCGAAATTCAAATTAGAGTAAAGATTAATAGTTGAACTGATCAACTAAGAAAATACTCAGTCCAAAATTTAATCTCCGATAAATGTCAAACCAAAATATTTTTAACTCTAAAATTAAATAGGATAAGAACATGAAATGCTTTTCTCTTATTTACATTATTTAAAATATTTTTCTGTACTGGTATAATAGTGACAATAACGTAAATTATTGTCTATTAAACGTGCATTCACTGAAATAAGTCAATGCTAACGCACCTAATAAAATAATTTGAAGAGAGTAATTTAATTACTCAGACTAAACCACATAACATAATAAACATAACATCCAAATAAAATAATTAATCATAGGTGTAAAAACTAGGGTGTTACATTACTACCCCTCTTAAAAAAATTTCGCCCTCGAAATTTCGTAGCTCAAAACTACACAGGATTTTGTAATCACACTTTAACTCTAAAATCTTGCTTTGTATTCTCATCGCCTCATTCCTTTCATCTATAACACTATAACAGGATCAATTCCTATGCCCTTCTATTTATCCTTGAAACTTTTTTTACTACTACATTAGCTCCACTACCTTTGATATTTCATCTTAGTCTATCACACTTCAAAGAACAAAATCAACGCTTAATCTTTTCATTTAACTTTCTCAATAAAAATCCATTAGGAAAAACTTTCTCCAATATCTAACTTCTCCAATATCTAACTTTCATAGATAACGTCAAACCAACACTATCTTTACCATAACATCGATTAATCTTCTACTCAAGAGATGCAATCATAGTCTTAGTTCATTTGAGCTTAATCTACTCTTCTAGTCATATCAAATTCACACTTTTCAAATCTCCAATCAAAACGTCGTAACATTCCTGAACTGCACATGATAACCCTTGCTCCAAGAACCTAAGAAATTCAATCTTATCAAAATTGAATCTTACCCCATCCAACATGATCCGTTTTCTTCTTAATTCCTCTCATTTTGAATTTAATTCTCAAGCCCTGATAGTATCCCTGATTTAAAAAATTTCCTATGCACCTTTACCCTATTGTCCAAGGAAAATACACAACTCCTAACAATGTATCCATCTGAAGACATAGCTCTATCACTTATGCAAGGAAGTGCTTGTATCATATCTGCCCTTATCTTATATCTTTGCAGCCGAGAAAAGAGATTATAAGACAGAGTTTCTCTAAGGCCATTACCCCTAAGAGTTACACCAAAACAAAGCCAATAAATCCAGGTGGACGCTCCCTAATGGCAATCTTGAACTAATAAAAATGTCCAGTTTCTACTATGGATCATCAATCACATATTTACCAGAATAAGACCTCAAATATTATAAACATTTCATCATAGCTTATTACACTCGAAAGACATAATCAAAACTTGATCACTTCTTGCCTCAAAATTTGTCTACTAGCAAAACTTCTTCAACACCTTATCCTCACAACGAACATCGAGTTCAACACTAACTTTTACCCCATCATACATCAATCTTCAACTCAAAGTATACAATTGTTGTCTTAGTTTCCTTTGAATATATTCCATCATTCCAAATTATAGCTTAGTAATTCATTTCAATCTTAAAGAATACGATTACATTCCTCCATGCAACTACAACCAAAAGGAATCACTTCAGTTTGAATTATCCAAAATCATAATTCTTAACTTTTTCTAACAACTTAGTTTCACTCAAGAACTCCTCTTTACTATTTCTGTTCAGCTTAAGGACAACTACCATATCTTTTTCCGTTAATCCTCGGACTCGCTAAGTCAACATTAACTATAAACATTGGTCACTACTCTAAATTCCTTTAATGATATATCTACCTCGATCATAAAGTCCATTGTAATCATCTCACTCAAAAATGTTGAACTTAAGGGTTCTCATAATACCATTTACATCTATACACTAACGAAACTCCTATCAACTCTGGTTCGTCATACCATAGAGATGACAAAACTTAGGTACCACACTATCTCCCAACTAACCCGCTAAGGATAGGTCATCATTACTTATCCATCCCGCTAAGGATGCTCAGTTGGACTTAGCCTCAACTTAGTCCTCAACACTTAAAGTAAATTTAACCGACACACGTTGATAAACTTCCGTTTTTATCCGAAACAACACTGGAAGATACTCCTTGAAGTTGAACAATCCTCTGATACACTATTCGATTCACTAACTCTGCTTGTGGATCTTAACTTGTAAGAAGATGTAAACTTCACCAGTCGATCAACGATCACTTGAATTGAAACAAGACTCATGCAGGTCTTCAGAAAACTCATAACAGGGATTAAAGGAATGTCAACATCTCAACAAGGAAGGTCTCAATTGTACATCTTGATGTGGAGATATCCAACTCATGACTGATGAGATAAGTCACACGTCGACAACATTTGGAAAATACGTAGAACTAAGATGATCAATGACAACAAGCACTTTCGAATCGCAATAAGACATGACCTTGGTGATCATAAAAGAATTTCTCAAGAAAAGAAATTTTTCTTGATTTCACTTTCACATAAGCATAGAAAAGAATTTCATTAATTTGAAGGATATCGGAACATCCAGTATGGAAAAAGATCATTCCATCAGGTTCGTGGGTGTAAAAATGCATGATCAATACACATTTATAAACATGAATCTAATAAAGTTCATTCTTCCACAAGAATCTTCCAACGGATTCAAATAATCAAGGAGTGAATAATGTCTAATCCCAAGAGGATTAATTTTTATTCTTAATACAAAGAATTTACAAAATGATGACTTTCACTTCTATCAAAAATAGAAGTGACGAAACTAAGTTTCACCAAGAAACTTCTACTATCACGAATTATCTGGGTTATAACTCAAGAAATAGTCATAACCACTTCTCTCAACAAAATGTGAAAGTATCCAGACCAAACGATTCCTTTAAACCAATTCACTCAAATGTCTAATACATCGAGGATCATTTAGAAGTGTGAGTACGACTTCTCACAACCAAAGAAATGAATAACTGGAAATTTATGAATTAGCATAACTAATTCATGAGTCTTGACAGACTGCAAATTAAAATCAGAAAATTTATCTGACCCACACAAACTTCACGTTGTGATTATCTAATACAATCACAGGATTCGAAAAATAAGTATCAACTGACAAATACAAGAGAATCAAAGAGTACAATGAAGAATTCCTCAATCACGAGACACTCACCCAAGATCGAAAATCCACCCAATTCGTCTTGGTTCCAACCAACATACACGTCTTTCTAGCCAAGTTTAGTATAACCACCTTGAATTGGGTACGATCCCGAACAACTTAATCAATCGATTCAACATACAAAAGGTTGATCTTTCCTCATAAACTGAGTTGACGATGCAAAACCTTAAATAGGTCATCACTCCAATCTGGTATTAACTCGTCTTCACGTCGATCTTTGAGTAGATAACAACTCCTCACAATTAATTTACCAAATCAACTATGCCAGTTAGAAAATACTTATTCATAATTCATCCTTTTACCTAGTCGTCAGAAATCTAGACGGTGACACGAACCTCCACACAACGTTGATGCTTCACAAGGAAAACACTCGGTCAAACAAACGATTCAGACCACCGATCTTTCAGTTGAATCGAGTCGTCGAACTCGTTTCAACCTTGTAGGCAACATCCTACACAAAACGACATAGATCTGACCGAATCCAGAAACTAGATCAATCAAAAATCAATGTCCTTTACTAACCATAAACCTAGAATATTTCCAGGGAACACTCCCGGAAAAATCCTATACACAAACATCTTGTTTCGAATGTCTGACACGATTCGCAAGGATAATCGAATGTCATATCCGAACCCAAGTAACATTCAAGATCTATGGTCTCCCAGGACATAAAACCCTTGGAAAAACCATCAACAAAACATATACTTGTGCGTCAACACACATTGCTTCAACAAGAAACAATTCATACAAGAGCCAACCAGAGATCACACAACAAAAACTTAATTGACCCTATTCCCCAAAGATCCCGAAAGACTCGACCAGCTCTGATACCACTCTGTAACACCCCCCTTGGGCATTACCTTCAAAACACGTGCGAAAATAAAATTAAAAGATTAATTTGCTGGTGCTTTCGGAGAATAACTTATATAAGTACATAAGTGTCTGAAATTGGGTGTAAAATTTTTGTCACGACTCCATACCTAAGCCTTAATTGATCGACACCCAAACTTACTATCATAGCTTGACAAGCCTATTTAATTTTAAAGTATATACTTAAATACAAGATAGTAGTTTTACAAAAATTTCGACAGAGTCTCCTCTGTAATTCGGACATCCCAGGGTAAAATAACACCTGTTAAAATATTTACATTTTCACTCCAGAATTCCAGTTACACTAAATTCAACCAGGCATCAATACATAAAAATAATAATTATAGCCATAAGCTTTACAAAACCAAAAGAAATAGCTTAGATTTTCATTCAAAAGATATGCTCTCCGAGCTATAGACATTCCGTTTTAAAATAAAGGCTCTCTGAGCCAAACTCGTACATACTATCAAAAAAATCTAAGTCTCAACCCTAAGCTGGTCGTTCTAAAAGTTATTCCGCAAGTAATACCTCATCAAGCAACTAGATCTAAGTCTCTGAGTGACTTAGAAAGACTCCTCTGCACCATCTGTGTTAAAGTACCCAGGGTACCATCTGTGTTAAAGTACCCAGGGTACAATATCGAACTAGAAGAATCCTGAAATGTGTGTAAGGGTGAGACGCCAATATATGGTTTTAACACAATAACTAAATGCGCGACACCACATAACACATATACATTTATCACACAAGCATTTATAAGCTAATAGTCTATCAATGGGTTTAACACCCCAAACATCATCCATAAAATTATGCATGACACTTCTATTCATCATCTACTTTTCGTCCTAATCTCATGAGATATCGCAACATCATATGAGTTGATCAGACTCCATAGCCACATCAAGCTAACTTGGCACTCTGCCAACAGGTGCGCAACCTCTTCCCATCTTAAAAAGGCATACACAGCCAGGCACACACAAGGCCAAACACATTGCTAACGTCCACAACCAGTGGCAATACCTATTAGCAAGTAAGATGGGGTTTCAATCTCAATGTCCTCCCTAGGCACATGAGATAATGCACATCGGAATTACCTTTCGCCGCTGGTAATTAATGCATTAAACCACAAATCGCAGGCACGTCTGCCACATGCATGCAAAACACTTTTGTTTTGTTCTTTTCTTTGTGTTCAATCTTTCTTTGCCGAAGCTCAAAATGGCTTACGACTCACATAGTTTTAAAACACTTTTAAAACTTTCATCACAACACAGGACCTCACTGTCCATAAAACTTTTATCAAAACATAGGACCTCACAGTCCATAAAACTTTTATCAAAACATAGGACCTCACAGTCCGAGTGCTCAATCACGACACCTCTCGACCGGTGCACCAGTCTTAGGTTCGTGGCACTAGAAACATCTTCAATGTTTCAACACAGTATACCTCATGTATACAATATAGGCCCTCAAAGTCCAAATGACTGAGTCCATCACAACACAGAACCTTAGTACCCCGACGTCTCGGTTACTAAGTTCCACACCACTTTTAACACTAAATCAGTTTTGCTTTCATAAATTCTTTTCCAAAATTGGAAATTCATCAATAAAATCCTTAAATAATAAAACTTGGTTTTCACAAATGTGAGTCACTTGAGGTTTTAATTTCCTTAAAATATGTACTGCCGTTTCAGAATACTTTCCTTCTACGTTTTTCCAAATCTGTCATCACACTTTTCCAAATTATTCATCAATTATCACTTTTAAAGCTTCTTAAGCCAAAACTTAACTTTTTCCACTTAAACAACTTTCTAAAATCATCATTAACTTCTTTTCAACAATTAATTTTATAAAATAACTTTGTATAATATTGCAAACTTTCTTACATAAAATTTAGCAGTACTTAAACATTTTCACAATTTCGCTCTCATTGTGACTCGAGTTACTTTTACACTAATAAATCATCATCATCAAAACTCCTTATTTTTCCAAAATAATACTTTCCACCACTATTATATTCCAACGTTTCCCATAAAACCTGAAATATAATTTACACAGCTTATTAAAGCTTTTATCTGATTAATCGGTTGTGCACTGACCACAGTCAGGCTTCTCAAACAACACTCACAAGCAACATACAACAACAAACCTCCAGATAAATCATGTACCATAGCAATATCATGTACAAATAATCAAATAATTTAAAACAGATCAGACACTGATACTCAGATATACAACACAACATAAACCACATAATCAGATAACCACAACCACATCAATTATACAAACTACACAACAAGCAAATGGTTATTGAGAAAAAATCCATCAGGCAAGCCCCCCTTGCCTTTGAAGACAAGTAAAGGATCATCGTCATAATGCCCACGTTAGCTCATATCTGCTCCATCAAGCAAGCATAGTCGTGTCCAAACGTCTCAGAGAGTAAATCCAACAACACGCAACAACCAGAAATCAAGAAATCAATTTCACATGATCAAACACACATTCTAACTTTATCTAAACACTTAATCTAATTACCAAACAAGGTTAGTTTCAAAGAAAATCATGTTTGAAGCTCACGCTTCCCAATACCCTTTAAGGAAACTTTGTTTTGATCAAAAGATCTTGAAAAAGAACTTTGGAAATCATCCATTAAGAGTCCTAATTGCACTAAATCATAATTAATTTCACAAAAACATACCCAAATTTAAATCAAATCAAATTGGGGTTTTAGGGCTCTTAAATACGATTTGGGGAAAACTCAGAATAATGAAATTAGTTTAAGGAAACACAAATTCACAGTCCCAATTTCATTAAACAACCTTAAATTTCAAGATAAAAATCTGAAATCAAAGGGTTAGGGTTAGGGTTTCAAAAATCCATTTGGGGATTTACAAAAGAGAAGAGGTTAGAGGTAAAACTCTTACCCAAGGTGAAGAAGAGGTTATGATGGTGCTGTCTTGGAGGTGTAGCGGCGGCGACGTCACGGCGGCTCCGGCGAGTTCTGAGATATGGTAGGAACCATAGGTTTCTATGTGAACACCACGAGGAAGAAGGAGGACGCGAATAGAGATGTCATGGAAGCACTACAGTGGCCGAAAATGGTGCTCCTGCGGCGGCGGCCGGCATCGATCGGTGGAGCAGAGGTCAAGCCGTGTTGGAGACGAGCTGGGTCGCAGCTGTCTCCTGCTCCTCATGCGGTGCGTTCGATGGCGGTGCAGGGGTGGCGGTCGCGCGGCTGCTTCAAGGAAGGAAGGAAGGTGAGTTTGGGGGGAGGAAGAAGATGGCGTGAGAAGGAAAAAGAAGAAAAGAGAAGAAAGGAAGAAAGAAAGAAGAAAAGAGAAAGAAACAGAGAAAGAAAAGAGAAACAGAGAGAGAACGTCGATAAAGAGAGAGAGAAAAGTGAGGAAGTTTAGTTTTTAAGCTAATTATTTAGTGATAGGTACAAAATGAGTGATAAATATTAGGCCTAAAATAAACATGTTTTTAATTTTTAGAATCTAAAAATAAAGATTGATAAGAATATGTTTTCGAAATTCAAATTAGAGTAAAGATTAATAGTTGAACTGATCAACTAAGAAAATACTCAGTCCAAAATTTAATCTCCGATAAATGTCAAACCAAAATATTTTTAACTCTAAAATTAAATAGGATAAGAACATGAAATGCTTTTCTCTTATTTACATTATTTAAAATATTTTTCTGTACTGGTATAATAGTGACAATAACGTAAATTATTGTCTATTAAACGTGCATTCACTGAAATAAGTCAATGCTAACGCACCTAATAAAATAATTTGAAGAGAGTAATTTAATTACTCAGACTAAACCACATAACATAATAAACATAACATCCAAATAAAATAATTAATCATAGGTGTAAAAACTAGGGTGTTACAGTTTCCTTCATGAAACGCATGACATAGTACCCACAATCTGTACTGTTGGGTTGTCTTGGGCACTATAAAAAATAAAATAGTAAATCAATATAGTTTTTTTTTATCTAATTGCGCATTAAGTTTTTGCAAATATACCTCTATATGAATCCATTTAATGTTGGTTGCCTTTAAACGCGGCACCTTAGCTCCGATATTTGCGCGATAAACTTGCAAAGAACTAATCACAAAATCAAACATACTTCATTAAGAAACATATTTTCAATCATCACAAACACACGCATGCTTTTTTTTATTTTGAACCACAACAGCCACAACCCAGTATATGTCAATTCAACACAGTTATTCTAATGTCAAAAATCAAAAGCACATTAGGACCATGACAACTTGCAACATGTATCTACCATGGAAGCCATTCGACAGAATCATAGAAAATCAGAAATATAAAAGCATGCTTACTTATCGAACAGATTCTTTAATTCTGGGCGATTCCTAGGATCAACATTCAAGGGATCCAGATAGTAAATAATCTCTTCAACAATATTTATCGCGCACAGCACCCAATGATTCCTACAAAAATGTTGAGATAACAAATCCTAAGCACCTCAACTTTTACATAATTCATTAGTGTGAATTAAGTCCTATAGGATAAGCGACTCACCCAACATTGCACGTCGCTAAAAACAAGGGCTGATATTCTCTTTCTTTAGTTGCAAACCGGTCAGCTATATACGTTGTCTGTGAATCCCTCCCGAAGTAGCCGTATGTATTTGTTTGGTGTGGGGACAAGAACAGAAACCTCCTCGTTCTTTCCTTTGGAAGCAACAATTCTTCATACAAATACCTTCAATTAAAATATAAAAATGGATTACACCAATGACATCAATATTTAAATGGAAAGACTAAAAAAATATTGTACACTTTAAGCCTGATTTAGTACCTGATATATACGGATATAACGGAGGCAGATACCCATTCATGATTTACAATTTCTCTGATATTTTCAGTATTGATCATCTCAATGATATGCTGACCAAAAATATTTTGTTCCATCTCTATGTCCAATTGGTCATCATTTTTCATATTCTTTCGTTCATGTATTTTAAGAAAATTCAAATATTCCAGAGAAATGTTAGTTGAACCAGCTGTAGGAGGGTTAGCCTCAGAGTTGCCTCCTTTATTTTCTGGGGTTGTAATTGACTCCTTTGTATATCCAGACACTCTGCCTTTGCCTTTAGATTTTGCAGGTGCCTGGAAATTTTGCATTTCAATATGCCAGTTAGTGATCAACTAATGTAATAAATATATGCCGTATATGAAAAGGTGGAAAAATGCAATTACATACCATATTAATTACAACCACGAGATCAATTGGCCATGCCACATAAGTACCTATTGCATCTCTTACTATCATTACATCTACACCATCGATAGGTACCGGTAATGGTGCATCCCCCTCAGTTGCAACATCAACTCCAACTTTCACATGGTTAAGGGGTACTGGTCCAGTGTGCAGTGTAACACCCGGCTCATTGTATACTTTACCCATACCAACCATATGATAGTCTGGGGTTGATAAATATAGCTGACATGAGTTGACGCCCTAATCCAATGATAGATGAATAAGCTGTGAATTAAGGCATCCAATTGAATGTATTTAACTGCGAATGCAATACTAGTAAAAAAAAAGGCATGCATTACCTCTGGAAGCTTGATGGTAGATGGTAGAGTGCAACTATCTTTGACGCTTGCTGGGGCTGTGAAGTTAGCCCCGCCTCTCCTCATCCTCCTTTTTTTTCAGCTTTTCTTCCAAAATGTTCAATCTTTCTGAGAGTTGAGACATCAATGTCTCCCACCTTTTCATTTCAGAGTTTTGTTTTGCACGACCTTCAGGTGGGAAGTAGTCTTTTTGAGAGACGCCAAAACCCACACCCCTAACACGACCAGGGTTCTCTGGCACACCTAGGGCTGTAGCAAGAATATCCTGGCGACCAAAATCTTGTATCTCTCCCTCTACTGCAGACTGTGACAGTTCCTCCTGACACATAGTTATTGGTGAAATGCAAATGTTAAAATTATTATATATTGTCATAAGAAAATAACAAATGAAAATGTAAATGTTAGTCTACTAACACATTTATTCCACACAGTCTGCGTATTTTTGTTGTCAATTACACCCGCCTTGTTCTCGCGGGCTTTCCTCCACACAATATGGCGTTTAATTTTCTTAACTTCTGGCCCCGCCTCCTGTATCAGTATATTGAGATAATACATATTAACCAAACAGTTTAAAAGTCATATTTACCACACATGCAGTTAAATATATATATATACATACCAATTCATCCTCAATGTCAGCATACCCCTTACGTGATGCTTTGTAAGGGCATGCAGGATCTAACGCTCTGTTGCGATTTTCATTGCTTAATTTCTATTCAGATACATATAAGTAATATTAATACATGGTTAATGTCATATGTACGTATACATATAATTATAAGGACTAACGTGATATTAAACATACCAGGAATCGTGCATCTCCTGTGCGTATTGCTATAAAATCTATCCACTCATCCCTTGATATGTGTGGATATTGTGATGGAGGTTCCTATATGATACTCCCGTTGGCATCTCTTAGAAATTTTTTGGTCAATCTAGTTCTGAATGCCCTATGTAGGTTACCAGCTTCCTAAAGTACAAATTTTTTCCGAGATTCATCAACATTAAAAGACATCTGCAAAACAATATAAACAACGTGTCAAAGTAAGTATGTTTACATAGTTTACAATATAATTCATCAATTTTAACAATTACATGTACATCAGCCCATATGCTCTCTTTGAAAGCATCCAAAGCTTCATCCTTACAATTAGAACAAATAATTGGGATCGTTTGTCGAACAACGGCCCCAATGTAACTCTTCAATATTTTTCCATTAGCACGAATTGGTTGGTCCAAATAATTCCATTCAACCTAATAAAAATAATAAAGTAATTAAATCTAGATATCAAACAACATTATGAAATCCTTAGATTAGTAAGTAAATTACCTCAAATTTTTGTCCTTTACTCCTAGCACGGATGACCGCCTTCATAACTGTTGGCCCATGTCTCGTCACTTTGGCAACACTAGAATTAATTGAAGATGCCATTTACCTACAAAAATATTAGACACAAGTAAAACATCAATGGACATTAATATAATATTAATTGATGCAAAATATAAAACAACAATTGATAACAAAATCAACACTAGCATTACCGGAAGATGCTAACTATAATATAAAAGGATCAGAAAGTTCATTTAAACACAAACACTACATACATGTTTAAGTCAACCTTTTTCTTTTCTTCATTGGATTGAGATTTGTTTGTCCTTTATTAGTACGAAATGGTGGATTGACCAAAATCCCCTCATCATGATCATCTCTCATATACATACCATCATCCCTAGTTGGATCAATCTCAAGTGATTGTAATGTCCAGACGAAAGGATCATCTTCAATATCAACATCTCCATGGTCTTGATCATCAATCTTAGTAATTATTTTGTTAGTCAAAAGAACAATGGACCTTTTCATATCAGCTGGATCAGTGACATAGAACACTTGTTGAGCTTGAGATGCTAATATAAAAAGGCTCATCTTTATACCCCACCCTATTAAGATCCACCTGCATGAACCCTGACTCATCAATCTGAACACCGTTATTATTGTCAACCCACTTACAACCAAACACACCAACCTTAAACTTTGTGTAATCCAACTCCTATATGCGTTCAATGACGCCGAAGTATGACATATTTGCATATATCGGGTTTCTGTCTTTGGCACTTGAGATATGCATCGACTGAGCTACAAGAGTCACACCACTGTTTTACATTGTACTCCGACCATCTTGTTCTTTTGTATAGAATGTGTACCCATTAATTTGATAACCGTGGTAAGAGAAGACATGCAAACTTGGACCTTTGGCTAACCATCTCAATCTATTTGAAACTGAAGTAGCATTTTCAGTCAACTCTGCATAAATGTGATCTCTTAGCCGCGTTATAAAACAACGATTGTGTTCTCTAGTTAGCCAATTTTGATTCTTATTTGGATACAAACTCTTAAGCATGTCCTTGTGTTTTTCAACATATGGCTCAACCTCATCGGCATTGTGCAGAACATATAAGTGTGCTTGCTCCCATTATGTCCTTGATATAGTCACTATTTCAGTTCCAGTAATTCCTTGCCCCATCATTCTCCATGTGTGACGAGACTTTGGCAGCCCTATAGAATCAGCATTGGATAGGTATTTGATGTCAGAATTCAACAGCTTCTTCGACAATATACCGTTCAACAATACAACCTTCTGGTCGTGATCGGTTTTTCACATACCCTTTTAATATCTTCATATAACGCTCAATCGGGTACATCCATCTCATATAAGCTGGCCCACACAGTTGTGTCTCTCTAACAAGGTGAATGGTTAGATGAACCATTATGTCAAAGAATGAAGGTGGAAAGTACATCTCAAGCTCGCATAAAGTCACAACAATTTATCTTTGCAATGATGGCAACTTCCCAGGGTCAATCACTTTGCTGCAAATTGCCTTGAAGAAGAAATAGAGTTTAGTTAAGGCCCCCCACACTTTGTTAGGTAAAATAGACCGTATACCAATGGGTATCAACTGCTCCATGAGAACATGACAATCGTGGGACTTTAGACCTTTTAACTTGAGATCTTTCATCGATACGAGCTTCCTAATGTTTGAAGAGTACCCTTCCGGAACCTTAACTCCTTCAAGAAACTTACAAAAAACAGTTTTTTCTTTTCTAGATAGAGTGTAAGCAGCCGAAGGAAGATATGTACTTTTACCCTTCTTCGTCGGTCCCAATTCTCTTCTTATTCCCATACTAACCAAGTCCAACCTTGCATTGATGCCATCTTTAGTCTTCCCTGGCACATTGAGTAACGTACCAATGACACTATCACAAATATTTTTTTCAACGTGCATCACATCGAGGAAATGTCTTACATATAATGATTTCCAATATGGAAACTCAAAGAAAATCGACCTTTTCTTCCACCCCCTTGTGACAATATCTCTCGCAAAAGGTTTACCGAATTGGATATTCAAATCATTTACCTTTTCAAAAAGTTGATCACCCGTCAACGGTGAAGGAGCTCTACCTTCTTCCGAGTTCCAATTGAACGCCTTTCTCCACCACCGGTAATGATGACTTGGATGCAAAAATCTACGATGCCCAAGAAAGACATTCTTCTTACAATGTTCTAACCGCATCCAATCCGTACCCTCTTCACATATAGGGCATGCACACTGACCCTTGATGCTATATCCTGACAGATTACCATAGGCTGGAAAATCATTAATTGTGCCAAACAACATAGCTCTCAAATTGAAACTTTCTTCCTTATACCCATCATACACCTCCACACCTGTCTCCCACAGTTGTTTCAAGTCTTCAATCAAAGGAGTCAAATAGACGTCTATATCATTTCCTGGTTGTTTGGGCCCAGAAATTAACATAGATAACATAATAAATTTGCGCTTCATGCATAGCCATGGGGATAGGTTATAAATCACCAAAATCACAGGCCATGTACTGTGAGAGCTACTTTGAACACCATGCGGGTTAAATCCATCAGTAGCCAATGCAAGTCGTAGGTTTCTTGATTCTTGCCCAAAATCAAGATAATCGTGATCAAATTTCTTCCATTGAGGAGAATCTACCGGGTGCCGCAGCTTGCCATCTTTGATCCTTCCATCCTCATGCCATGTCAAGTGCTTTGAATCTTCTGATCTACGGTACATGTGCCTAAATCTGGGTATTATGGGAAAATACCACACATCCTTCTCTGGATCTGATTCTTTCTTCTTATATTGTGAGGCATTACATTTAGGACACATCTTTAACGATGCATATTCATTCTGAAATAAAATGAAATCGTTAGGACAAGCATGTATCCTCTCGTAGCTCATGCCAATAGAGCGTAACATTTGTTTAGCCTCATATGTCCGACTAGGAAGCACATTATCCTCCGGCAACATGTCTTTCAATAGTGTGAGTAAGTCCGTAAAGCTTTTATCAGTCCATCCGTTGCCCGATTTCAAGTTATACAACTTTAACATCGCCGACAATCTTGTGAATTTAGTACAACCATCATACAATGGTTGCTCTGCATCACTTACCAACCTCTCAAACATTTGAGGACAATCCCGAAGATCCTCTTCAACAGCATTTGCAATGTCTTCAAAATGATCGCCCTCATAAGTATTTGTGTCGGTATCGTATGATGAATATCTCACACGATTCCTCATTTCACTAGACTCAGCTCTTGTCTCACCATGTTTTGTCCAACATGTATAACTCTGATCGATTCCATTACACACTAAATGTTCTTCCAAATCGGCTGCACTAACTCGCCTTGCATAATAACAATCTAAACAAGGACATATGATTGTACTAGGGTTTTCCGTATGCCGAAGTGCAAACCTAATGAACTCTTTCACCCCATCCCCATACTCCTTCGTTAAACGATTGGCAGACATCCATTTCCGATCCATGCTTTCCCGATCTACAAAAATATTTATTAAACATATTTACTATGAGTTTGGACTGGTTGATGTCTACATGCAATGTATACAGATTAAAGATACCAAATGAGTTATAATACAACTCATTGATATTTACACAAGGTCCATTAATTTTGATTTTGTGTATTTTTTCTTATAACATAACCTTTGAAAGGCGCAAGTAAACAAAAATGTCGTGTCTGTCTCCTTATCACCAAACCTTGGGCAAGTAACAACCAATCTACATCTGCCTATGCTCTGGTTGGTTACTAGTTTCTATGACTGAACTGCTATCCTGATTTTGAAAACGAGTATACACTGTCACAAAATTGTTCCAGCAAAACACATCAAGATCCCATTTCCTTTTGCTGGAATGTTTGTCCTTCACTTGTTTTATCCTTTGAAACTAAACATTTTTACAATTGTTTGCTTTCCATTTCAGTCTGAATTTTTATGGAACAGTACTTAACATTCTTCATTTTAAAGTCTAATTCTAAACGCATACATATACATATTGAAACAAACACTACTATAAGGTTAGATCATTTTTATCTATTTAGTACACATCCAAATTAAAAGAGAAAATCAAAACATGGCAAACAGATAAAAAAGAATATGTTCTTATAACAAATCATGGATTATAGAGCATAAATCTCTTACCTGAAATTTTCAAAAAATTTTGCTGAAAAACAGAATCGAGAACATATTCAATTTCCACAGATATAATAGGGGTCAGAGTTGGGTCCGTCAGTGCCACAAACTCAAGCACAGATGCAGCTTTTTCTTGTACACTGGGGGAAGAGGACTTTAGAATCTCAACAAGGTGTGCAATGAAAACAGAACCCAGTATATCATTCCTGAAAGATTTACAAAATACAAAGAAAGTTGATGTTAACTACAACTGTGCAGAGCACTTATGACCTGTTCCTCAATCCAATAATATTAAGATCAATCATGCAAAAAGAATATCCATCATACACTGTAAAAAAGAAAAAAAAAGAAATGGCTTTAAAAAAAAGGATAAAAGTGATAACCTATTTATTTATTTTTATTCGTGTTAGGCATATTATCATGTCACTTCAGCTTTATTAAGGACACGGACGGCTTTAACAATTAACATAAAAACATTCAACCATTCTTTTTTCTTATATGTATAGATACGCTGTGATGGAAAAAAAAATCTGATATCAATAAACACCACTCTTAACAAAACAGGGCAATTAATCAAAAGCTTAATAAGAAAAATGAACAGCAAAACCAATTTTGAAACAGCATTTAAATAGCACAGAAAAAGTAAACATCTCTTAACCCATTCTATGCATATTTAGTTCAAATCCAAAGTCTTATCATATTTTACTAACTTGCAATAATATCCAAATTATTAAGTATTCAACATGTTTATACCGGAAAAAAAATTGTTTGACCCAAACATTAAGATTTTGTGAATTATTTTCAAGAGAACATTACATTAGACAAAACAACAACTCAAACCTGGTGGAAACAACACAAAAATCTATGCCTTAGATTGTGGTTTGGAAGAGCAAAAATAGTTACTGAAAGTGCATAACACATGGGAGCTAATTTGCTTTTAACATTTTATCAAATATCTAACCTACAAGACAGCAAACAGTAAAACGTAGGAATGGGTGAATATCATGGAAGCCAACAATCCACCATTTCTAAAACATAATTTTCCTTTCATCAGAAACAGAAAACAAGCAGAAGAATAAAGATATCAAGAAAAACTCATAACATAGTTAATCAACCAAATGTATAGCTTTCTAAATTTCAGTTCAACAACGGCAACAAAGTCCATTTTACTCTTTGTTCTTCGCACTAATTAGCTTGGTCGAAATAGGGGAGAGGGACATAGAGAGCATACCTTGGTCGTAGGTGGTGTGGTGATGAGTGGCGGAACAATGGGGGCATGAGAGGGAGTCTGAGGCGTGAGAGCAACAGTGAGAGGGAGAAGGCGTGAGAGGGGACGAACTCTGCGCGGAGATGGCAACCCTAGACTGATGTGGTCAGTGCTGGTACGAAGAAACTGGGAATTGAAGGATGGCACGCGCGGGTATAACACCTAAGATAGCATTTCCGTGTGGAACCGCTATCTTTTCCTAAGTGGCACTTTTAATAGCGGTTCCACACGGAAACGCTATCTTAGGTGATACCTAAGATAGCGTTTTCTAAAGGAAACGCTATTAAAAGTCCCCCCATCACTTTTAATAGCATTTCCACACGGAAATGCTATAAAAGGTGCGTTATTAAAAGTCTAATCTGTTGTAGTGTAACAACCATCTCGAATGACTATATATATCGTAGTACATGATATTCTTGGTTAGAAACAAAAGGACGTAAATAATAGATCACATATTTTACTTCATTCGGTTTATTTCATTGAGTCCAACAGTGATAAGTCAAGCACAGTTCTCATTCTTTACTTAGAGGACTTCAATCAGTAAATGCTTGAGTAAATTATTACTCTTAGAAAGAGATAAGGAAATTGCTTCACTGAATTGTTCCCGGCATAGGAAAGTAGTAATATTTCAAAAAAAATAAAAATAGGAAAGGAAATTACCTTTAATTCAACTTTTTGCACTTAGACTCTTTTCAATGAAAGGGAGAGTTATTCAATTTTTTTCATACAATATGTCCTCAACAACTATAATTTATGCATTCCATTAATTATTGAGATTTTAGAGGTTCTATTCTAACAAGCAACTTTATTTCCAAAATATAAATTAAAGCATAAGAAACAGTAACAAATCATCCAAAAACCGAATCCAAAAACACCAAAGAAAAATGAAATCCACAAATTGTAATCAGCAAGGCACCTCAATTATGGCTTCTTTTAAAACCAGCAAAGCACAGCTTCATCCACTCCAAGTTGAAGCTGCAAAATAAAAAAATAAAATAAAAAATAAATAAAAGGTCTATTGGAGATAATTCAAATATTGGTTGTTATTTGTTTTAGTGTTAGTTAGTAGTTAGTTAGAATTAGTTGGTGTGTGAGATGTTAGTTGTTAACTAATTTCATGTGTGAATAAGAGTCCACGTGGGACTTCAAATGTTGTATAAAAAGGAGTGGTGTGCAAGTGTAATAGTGTGAAAAATAGTGCATAAATTTTTTTGTTTGTGATATTCCTTTTTTCTCTCTAATTCTTCTTTGTGAGTGTGTGTGAGATAGTGCTATTGAACTAACAATGTTATGTGTTATTGTGATGGTTGTCGAGAAAGGGCTACAACAAGCCGACGATGGAACTACCACACCGAGCCAGTCATGAGGCGGTTCATAAGAGTTTTTCCAGTGGACTGCCATGGAAACTCATTTGGGGTCAAGGTTTTAAATCTGGGTCAGAAATCGAAATCTTGGTCACGACGTGTTGGTTTTGGCAGTCGTCGAAACCGCATCGTAACCGTTCTTGCAGCCGCATCGACCGCATTTTCCAGTAATTATATGCAATAATTGAAAACACGACGTGACCGCAACTGCGACAACAATTTAAAACCTTGTTTGGGGTGCTGAAGCAGAATGCGACCGGCAGCAACAACACGTAGCTGAGAGTGAAGAGAAGTGATGCACAACAAGCACACAGGACGGACGATCCAATGGAGAATGATGATAAGAAAGATGAGTGCAAGGAGGAAGTAAAGAAGGGTGCAGAGATTGAGAAGCTATCTTCTAAAATCTAATGAAGAAACTCAAAAGCAAGAAGAGAAATCAGATGAGATGGATGAAGATTCAATGCAGGAGGTTCAATTACAACCTGTCAAGGTCTAAGCCAAAAGTGTTTGATAAGGAAGTTCCTCCTCTGCAAAAATAAAAGACTTGGGAATGTTGTGTTTGCTGGGTCATTCCATCAAACACCTTGTGGGCAACCTCTGCCCCAGTCCAAAGGTTCTGATAAATACTATTTGCGATTGATGATTTGCATCAATAGTTGCTGGTTAAGGCTATGGTGCACCACCCACCATAATGGTGCAATGGTGCACCACCCACGTGTCAAATGCTCTGCCAATGAATGTTATAGGTGGCAATTTTGACTTTTCATCTGGTCAAATGGTGAAAGTAAAATTAGTATTTGCAATTAAATACAGTATTTTATGTATTTGCTAAATGACCCAAATTTTTAAAACAATATAAAGACACATTTTTAGTTTATTGTAAATTGAATCGAAGAAAAAAAAGTAATTTATTTTGTGTTTTATGACCCTTTTGTTTGTATATCTGAACCCAAGTCCTCCATCGTCGGCCTCATCTTCTACCTCCTTCGCCTCCAACCTCCGTCGTCGGCAATCACCCTTCTCCTCCTTCCTTTCCCTTCCCTCGCCATTTTCTTCTCTAGCATCATCAACGTACCCACTCGCCTTTGGACCCATTACCTTGAATCGCGCTCGAGAGATCAGAAGTGGCTCGTAGGATTGTGTTCCAGATCTGGGAGAAGGGTGCTCACACGGCGGCGTCGTGGTGGTTGGTCGCACGATGCAGCGATTGGAGAGTGGTGAGGCGTAGTTGTTGAACGGAGGGCACAGAACGTGACGACAGTCATGCCATCTTGCACGGGAGGTTGTGGCGGTGGCGGTTATGCAGGTAGCACTCGGTGGTGGCTAATTTTGGCCGCCGGTGGTTGGGGAGAACACTAGGAACATGCTTAATTTTTGGAGATGAGACAAGTTCTGGGTTTGGGAATGTGTTTGTGAAGTTCTGAGGAACACCTTAAGCAACTTTGCAAAACGAAAAAAGGAAAGGTGAACTACACCTGCAAACACTTGCAGATCCATGACTGATTTTTGTTCTGAAGATAAAAGTTTGACAATGGGTTCAAGGGGGAGAAAGGCAACTACAAGAAATTATTTTGTCATTATAAGATTTTTTTATCAAAAATACAATATTTTAATATAGGTTAAATTTGTAAATACTAATAATATTGTTACTGTACTATAATATACTATCTTATTAATGTTTGACTACAGTATAAATACATCCACCAAGTTTGAAAATTTGACTGAGCCATGTGACACTTTGATGGACCTAAAGTTTATCACATGGGTGGTGCACCACTGCACCACTTTGATGAGTGGTGCACGGAAGACGAAACCATAGTTGCTACAACTAGTTGATGTAACAGATCAAGAGTTCGATACTTACCTTCCGCATTTTGATCCTTTTTTTTGTTGAAAAAATTGATTAAAGGTTTAAAAATTAAAATCCAAAAAAATTTCAACATTGTGGATTCGAATTGTGGTTTTTATGGATGTAAGGAAGGATTGCCAAGGTGGGAAGACAGAACAACAAAAGGAGCTTTGTGTGGCAAGGATCAATTCTTCTTGAAATTTTCATAGGATCATGGTGGCTATCAGAGTATTTTTTTATGGAGGTTGGATCATTGTGCTTCAAAATATAGGATCCTGGAAATTGTGTTTATATATATATATATATATATATATATATATATATATATATATATATATATATATATATATATATAGTTGTGTTATTTGTACAGCTCATTTGAACACCTACACCACATTTTTATACATTCCCCACATATTTATTTGTTTTTTCTCTCTCATCTCATCTCACATTTCCAAGTTTCAAAACACCCCTCCCTTACGATGTGATGTGCATATGGTGTCGAGGGATTGGGTGTTCAAAAATCATTGTTGATATATATATATATATATATATATATATATATATATATATATATATATATATATATATATATATATTAGCTATTGTATTTTGTGTTTTTAGCTAATTGAAATTAAGGGGGTGTATTGAAGTGTAATTCGAATTACTTAATTAGTTAGTGAGGGATGGGTTAGGGGTGGCTGTGAGGGGTGAGGGACATAACTCCACAAAATGTTCCATATTCCATCCCATAACCCTATGAAGAAAAATAGAAGGAGGAGTTTCAAATATTCTGTATTGCATGCTTTAAATGATACTAGTGCCTTATGATTTAACTTTTCCATTAGATGGGCCTACTTTGAAAAGAAATATTATTTTCCTAGGAGTTTAATTATGATACAGAATGTAAAGTTTTTTTACGTTATCAACCAATAATAAATCATCTTATATAAAATAGGTTGATTCGTTCCGTACGGTTTTTTTTTCCTTTTCACATTGGTGCTATAAATTTTATTTTTTCAAATAGGTATTATACATTATGTTTTGTTGACATGTTAGTCTTTTTCGTCAATTCTTACTTGATGACGTCAATTTAAGGACTAACATTGTGACATGATATCGTATATAGGACCAAAATGCAAAAAATAAAACATATAGGACCAAAGTAAAAAATAAAATAAAAAATGTACAAGATTGATAAGCCTCTGGCTTATCTAGTTTTAAGACTAGATAAACTAGGGTTTATGTGCCAATTTATTCGAGTTTACTCTCGTTTTCGCCCAAATTTGCCTTGTTTTGTTCCTAAGTTGGACTTTGACTCGTTTTGCGTCTTTTGTGTAGTTTTTAGGTTATTTTGGAGAAAATTACGCTTGTGGTTGCTTGTGTTGTTTTCAGGTCCATAAGTGAGGCTCTAAGAATTAAGGAAAGTCAACAAATAGTGGAGATTGCCATTCTGGGGATTCTCGCCCCGCGAGAGGAGGCTCGCCCCGCGATAATATGAAAATCTGGGAAGACAGAGACCATCACGGCCTAGCCGTGATTGACATCACGGGCCGTGACAGGAAGGTTCGCGTCGCGAGACGTCCTTCGCGTCGCGAGTGTGTGAACTCCAGAAAAGTACCAGAATCAGAGACCATCACGGCCTAGCCGTGATGTATATCACGGCCGTGACCTAAAAGCCATACAAGTCGAGAGACCATCACGGCCTAGCCGTGATATATATCACTACCGTGACCTAAAATCCACACAAGGCAGAGAACATCACGGCCTGGCCGTGATTGACATCACGGGCCGTGACAAGAAGACTCGCGTCGCGAGACATCCTTCGCGTCGCGAATGTTCAAATCCCAGAAGTGCGCCAGAAGCAGAAGCCGTCACGGCCTGGCCGTGATGATCGTCACGGCCGTGACGCGTGGCCTCCTTATAAATAGAGCAGATCAGAACAGAAAAGAGGACTTTTTGGATGAGAATTTTCGGAGACATTTTGTAACCCTTATTCTGGGATTTCTTCTTCTCTTCTTTTCTCTTAATTCATAGGCTTAGGATGAATTCCGATTGTACGTGCGTTGTTGTTACGGACATGAGGAACTAATCCTCTTGTCTAGGGGATCGATGAAGCCACCCATGGCTGTGTAGTGTTCACGTGATGTATGTTATTTCTCCCCTTCTTTCAATAAATGTTTTCCAATTCGGATATTATTGTGTTGATCATATGCTAGCATGATTAACTAGTTAAACGTGTTAAGGCCGACCGGCGATTCGCGTTTTAGAACTTGAATTGGGATCACTAATTTAATATTGCACGATAGTGGGTAGGAGATTAGTGCAACCACGTAGGGAACAAGAATTAACAGAATTCGAGGATTAGGATTATGAGACTTGGTGAGTAAATAATCCAAATCATTGAATACGTCCTATTGCGCACGGCTGTGAATTTAGGAGAAATTGGGGGTCTCGGTTGACATTGTAAATGAACCTAGGGAGGAATACATAATCACTTGGGTATTATGCATGATTGGGTAGGTGGATTCGAAACCTTAGATGCCTTTATTTCTGAATTTAATCACCGTAGCGATATTTGATTTGATTCGTGAAATTGCGATCTCAATCTCTTTCTCTCAACCACCTTCTATTGCTTAACCAACGTATCGGATTTCTTGACAATTTAGTCGAATTGGTAACCCAATCCTTGTGTTCGACCTCGGTAGAATCTTACCGTGTTTTTATTACTTGCGACGACCCGGTACACTTGCCGGAGTCACAACAAGGTTTTGGCGCCGTTGCCGGGGATTGGCAAACCAATTTTCCTAATTTTTAGGAAATTTGATTTATTGGTTAAGTTGATTTTTCAGTTTATTTTTCTGTTATTTCTTTGTTATTATTTCTCTACTTCTTTGATTCCACTTGGTCTTGCCGTGTTTTTGTATGCGAGGTACCCTTCTACAAGAGGACTTGCTATTCGATTCAGAGATCACCAGGACCGAGAGGCAATTAAGAAAAGAGGCCAGAGAAAGGAAGAGGTTGGAAGCAATTAAAATAGTGGGCATGGCTGAAGAAAATCCTCCTCCTCCTCCTCCTCGTTACAAGCCTCTCTTTGAGTACGATCTACCAAGCTTGGGAGATTGTGACTCTTCTATTGTGAGGGGCAACCTGAACACAGACTCCTTCAGAGTTGAAGCATGTGTCACATACCAGATCCGGGAGAATCAGTTTGATGGGAGTGGCAAACAGGACCCTCATAGACACATCACTCGCTTCCTTGAAGCTTGTGACTTGCAGAAGACCAGAGGAGTCTCTCAGGATGAGTTTCGCTTGCGGCTTTTCCCTCTTTCTCTTAGGGATGTCGCTCGCGATTGGGTTGACAGTTTGGATAGGAACAGCATCAGAACTTGGGAGCAAATGGCACAGAAGTTCCTAACCAAATACTTTCCTCCTCAGAAGGCGGCACAAGCAAGAATAGCCGTTACATCTTTTCAGCATGACGAGAGGATGAAACGTATAATGAAGCTTGGGAGAGGTACAACGGACTGTTGAGAAGATGCCCTTCAGCGTTCTTTGACCCGGTCTCTAAAGTTCAACATTTCTTTAATGGGTTGAGGGGACGCTATCAGATGAACTGTGATGCCGCAGCTGGCGGTTCTTTCTCTTATTTATCAGCCGAGGATGGATGGGCATTGTTAGAGAAAATGTCATATAATGATTACAACCGTGGAAGGGAAACCTCGAATGGAATCAGTTCTGGGGCAATGGAGGCCATTCTTGAGCAAAACAGATTGTTGAAGATGCAGATTGAAGCCTTGTCTGGAAACAAAAGGGTTAATGTGATACATGAGGGGATGCCTCCGGGTTGTGACAACTGCAATGGGGATCATGACACTCAGAATTGCCCGCTAAATTTCCCTCAAGAACATGTGGACTCATGCCACAACTTTTATGATACTGTGCCCCAGAACAACTATCAGAGGAACAATCAGAATCAGAATAGGGGCTACATGAGAAGAGACCATCCGGGATTTGCTTGGAGTGATGTTAATGGTGGTCTAGCTGGCCAACAACACCCACAACAGAATTGGCAACAACCTCAACAGGGTCTGAGACCGAACATTGGGATTCAGCAGCGCAATACTCAAGCAGCTCTTAGGGGCCTAATCGATTTGCAACCGACAGATAGTGGAAGACAACCTTGGGAGATGGCTTTTGAGAAGTTGTCAACCTTTACGAGCACATCTTTTGAGAAGGTGAATACAGCAATGGAAAAATTGTCAATCGACACAAATACTGCCATTAACAAGTGGGCAGCTCATACAGGGTCGACAATTCAGAATCTTGAGACGCAAATAGCGCAGCTCGCGAAGCAACTTAATGAGCGCCTCCCGAGAACTTCCCCTGTAATACCGAGAACAACCCCAAGGGACAATGCAACGTCATATCTACTAGAAGCGGAAGGGTGTTGGAACCTAACAGGGGTGCAATTAGTTCTCGGTGATGGCAAGGCCCCTAACAACTACCCGTTGAGGAAGAGCAACCAGAGAAAGAAGGGTTGGCAAGTGACAAGGCACCGGAGCAAGGGGGAAGGCTGAAGCTTGTAGATGAAGAGTTCAGTAGAAAGAAGTGGGTTGAACCCCAAGACCTCCCACCTTACATGAAGGTACCGTATCCGAAAGATTGAAGAAGCCTCAACAGGATAAGCAATTCAATAAGTTCCTTGATGTCTTCCGAAAACTTCAAATTAACATTCCATTTGCGGAAGCCTTGGAACAGATGCCATCATATGCCTGGTTTATGAAGGAGCTTCTCACCAAGAAGCGGAGGATAGTAGATGAAGAAACGGTTGCTTTGACCGAGGAGTGTAGTGCCATTCTTCGAGAAAACTACCTCCAAAGTTGAAGGATCCCGGTTCTTTTTCGATACCATGCACCATTGGGGGATGACCGTAGGGAAGGCATTATGTGATCTAGGGGCAAGCATCAACTTGATGCCCTCTCTATGATGAAGAGGTTGGGGATCCAAGAAGTTAAGGATACACGGATGTCGCTCCAACTGGCCGACCGCTCTATAAAATATCCTTATGGGGTGGTCGAAGACTTGTTGGTGAAGGTGGACAAGCTTATATTTCCGGCGGACTTTGTAGTGCTTGATATGGACGAAGATGCCGAGGTTCCTCTCATCTCGGGTAGGCCCTTCTTGGCCACCGGGGTGCCTTGATAGATGTGTGGCAAGGGAAACTCACTCTAAGGGTGCAAGATGATGAGGTAGTCTTCAATCTCTTTGAAGCAATGAAGCACCCTGCAGAGAGGCTCGGAAGTGTATCGAGTGGATGTGGTGGACCCAACTGAAAAGGTAAAGGCAACTCGAGAAGACAATGATCCTTCACTTGCAACAGTATCGGTAGAATCTCATGAGAAAGACAGTGAGGAAAAAGGACCTTCGGGGGATGAAGTCTACCTTGAGTGGCTACGAGACATGGAACCCATACCGAGTCTCCCAAGGGAAGAATGTGCAAAGGAAGAGCTCAGTTGCAAGGGCAAGAAAAAGAAGGGTAAAGCACCAAGGTTGAAAGGTAGCACAACCGTGGTGGTCAATAAAGACAACAAGTTGATCCCAAAAAAGACCATCACGGAGTGGAGAGTGCGTGCGGATTATAGAAGGATGCTGGGCTTAAATGAGCTGTCCGGGAACAGCTTGCGAGTATATAAAAGTGCACAAACCTACAAAGAACAGGCCAAGGAATGGCATGGCAAGCAGGATCTTCCTCCGGATTAACCCTCTGGGGTGACTTGAGTCAGGCTCGGGACGTTAAACAAGCGCTACTTGGGAGGCAACCCAAGCTAGGTACCCTCTCCTTTCCTCACTCTTGTTTTTGTTTTTGTTTTTTTGTGTTTGTTTTGTTTTTGTTTGTCACTCTTGAATAATTTGAGAAGATCAAGAGTTTTTGTATGAAATGTCGTGTCGGCAAGCTTGTTAGATTTTAATTATATTGAGCATAGATGGATTGCTTGAATTATATACACCATTGATGATTTCCCCTAGGTTCAAGTAATAGAAAAGTTGATCCCCACTAAAAATTGAAAATTGAGCTTTGAGATGTATTATGATTGCTTGATTTATGATAAGTTTGGGGTGAGGGGGTGCACACACTAGGAATCGTATCTCGGTCAAACAATTTGCAAAATGTCCAGGTGAGGAATTTGAGCCTCCAACTCTGTTTTTGAATGTGAGAATCACTGTTAAGTTGCACTTTCCCGAATTTGCTTGAATCTCTATATGGTTTGCATGATTATGTGTTGCATCAAATGATTTAGGCAGTTTTCTTTGAATTAACTACTTGGCCTGAAATGAACCATCCCTAATGCATGTTCCCTAGTTAGCCAAATTGAGCCCAATTGACCTATTGTTTCTTGATGACCCTACATTACGAGCCAAAATATGAAAAACCATGTTGACCCAATCTTAGGATTAGGAGAGCATGGAAATGAGCAAGAGAAAGGTTGTGAGAAACTAAGTTTGGGGTGGCTACAAGGTATGTGTCATATTGGGATGAGAAAAAGAAAATAAAGGTTGACCCAAGGCAAAAAGAAAAGAAAAGAAAAGAAGAAAACAAAAATTGCCAAAAGAAAAGGGGCAAAACAAAAATAATATCAAGGAAAAGGTTGTAGTCACCCGAGCCCAAATGAAAAATGGAAAGAAAGGAATTTGAGTGGAAAATGTGTTTAATGCTCATGCTCTCTTAGTTCCTAGGGACTTAAGCCTAAATATCCTTGATTATCCTACCCTCAGCCAGGCCCCATTACAACTTTTAAAAGACCTTTTGATGTTGCATGCATGTTTTAGTGGGAACTATGTTTGAGATGAAAATCAAATTCATGGGAAGTGCTCTTGATAAGTGAAATTGAGTGAAAAAGTTGAAAGCCTAGACAAACTTGAGCGAATGAGTGAAATACTAAATGCCCTTGTGAGGAAGGCAATTGTTTGAAATAGGTGATCTTCCTTTGTGTGTATCTTTGAGCCTCAACTTAGAGTAATGATGGCATGAATGATAATTTCTCAATTGTTTAAAGTAGATGAATGTGGGGACTACATTGATGAAAAAAGGGGGGAATCAAAGAAGAAAAACTGTTTTGTAAAGTCGCATGAAATTTGTGCGAAATTGATTAGATCTTTAGGCTTGCCAAGTCTTGAGTCGTTTTTGAGTTTTAAGCTTGCTTGGGGACAAGCAAGGTTTAAGTTTGGGGTATTTTGATAAGCCTCTGGCTTATCTAGTTTTAAGACTAGATAAACTAGGGTTTATGTGCCAATTTATTCGAGTTTACTCTCGTTTTCGCCCAAATTTGCCTTGTTTTGTTCCTAAGTTGGACTTTGACTCGTTTTGCGTCTTTTGTGTAGTTTTTAGGTTATTTTGGAGAAAATTACGCTTGTGGTTGCTTGTGTTGTTTTCAGGTCCATAAGTGAGGCTCTAAGAATTAAGGAAAGTCAACAAATAGTGGAGATTGCCATTCTGGGGATTCTCGCCCCGCGAGAGGAGGCTCGCCCCGCGATAATATGAAAATGCGGGAAGACAGAGACCATCACGGCCTAGCCGTGATTGACATCACGGGCCGTGACAGGAAGGTTCGCGTCGCGAGACGTCCTTCGCGTCGCGAGTGTGTGAACTCCAGAAAAGTACCAGAATCAGAGACCATCACGGCCTAGCCGTGATGTATATCACGGCCGTGACCTAAAAGCCATACAAGTCAGAGACCATCACGGCCTAGCCGTGATATATATCACGGCCGTGACCTAAAATCCACACAAGGCAGAGAACATCACGGCCTGGCCGTGATTGACATCACGGGCCGTGACAAGAAGACTCGCGTCGCGAGACATCCTTCGCGTCGCGAATGTTCAAATCCCAGAAGTGCGCCAGAAGCAGAAGCCGTCACGGCCTGGCCGTGATGACCGTCACGGCCGTGACGCGTGGCCTCCTTATAAATAGAGCAGATCATAACAGAAAAGAGGACTTTTTGGATGAGAATTTTCGGAGACATTTTGTAACCCTTATTCTGGGATTTCTTCTTCTCTTCTTTTCTCTTAATTCATAGGCTTAGGATGAATTCCGATTGTACGTGCGTTGTTGTTACGGACATGAGGAACTAATCCTCTTGTCTAGGGGATCGATGAAGCCACCCATGGCTGTGTAGTGTTCACGTGATGTATGTTATTTCTCCCCTTCTTTCAATAAATGTTTTCCAATTCGGATATTATTGTGTTGATCATATGCTAGCATGATTAACTAGTTAAACGTGTTAAGACCGACCGGCGATTCGCGTTTTAGAACTTGAATTGGGATCACTAATTTAATATTGCACGATAGTGGGTAGGAGATTAGTGCAACCACGTAGGGAACAAGAATTAACAGAATTCGAGGATTAGGATTATGAGACTTGGTGAGTAAATAATCCAAATCGTTGAATACGTCCTATTGCGCACGACTGTGAATTTAGGAGAAATTGGGGGTCTCGGTTGACATTGTAAATGAACCTAGGGAGGAATACATAATCACTTGGGTATTATGCATGATTGGGTAGGTGGATTCGAAACCTTAGATGCCTTTATTTCTGAATTTAATCACCGTAGCGATATTTGATTTGATTCGTGAAATTGCGATCTCAATCTCTTTCTCTCAACCACCTTCTATTGCTTAACCAACGTATCGGATTTCTTGACAATTTAGTCGAATTGGTAACCCAATCCTTGTGTTCGACCTCGGTAGAATCTTACCGTGTTTTTATTACTTGCGACGACCCGGTACACTTGCCGGAGTCACAACAAAGATCAATCAACCTATTTTGCCATTGTGCTTGTATTGGATATATGTGTTTATATCTACAGAACCTATTTAGCTATGGATCGTAGTTGGATGGTTTGTAAACGCACTAGTGATGAGTATTTGAAGGGAGTGGAAGAGTTTATAGAATTTGCTCAAATGAATGTTCCTGATAGTAAAGGAATGTTATGTTGTCCTTGTGTCAAATGTTTGAATACGACGAAATGTACGGTCAATGATATACGTACTCATCTTATTTAATTTGTAGTGGGATTTACTTGAATTATACAAGATGGGTATGGCATGGTGATGTGCTGTTAAGTACTAAGCCAAGTGTCTCGCAAAGTGAGGATGTTGACGTAGATATGGAGGATGATCGAGTGGGGGACATGATCCGTGATATTGGACAAGAATCTTTTCAGCGAGCACATGTGTATGAAAGGTTGTCCAGTGATGCGGATAAGCCTCTGTATCTCGGGTGTACTGCACATACACGGTTGTCGGCGGTGTTAAAATTGGTTTGTGTGAAGGCGAGAAATGGTTGGAGCGATAAAGCTTCACCGAATTGCTTGAATTGTTGAAAGACTTGCTTCCAGAGGGCAACACATTTCCTGATCGTAACTATGAGGCCAAGAAGGTATTGTGTCCGATCGTTATGGAGTATAAGAAGATACACGCATGCCCTAATGATTGCATATTGTACACTGGTGTTTATGAAGAAAATTACGATTGCCCCAAGTGTGGGTTATCACGCTACAAAGTGAAGGATGATGACGATGGTGATGATCTTGTTGATTCGATTTGTGAGGTGAGAAAAAAGGGTCCTCCTACGTAGCTGTTGTGGTATCTTCCAATAATTACAAGGTTCAAGTGATTGTTTGCTAATGTGAAAGATGCAAAGAATATTAGATGGCATCATGATGAGAGGAAACATGTGAAATAGACAACTATAAACACAAGAAGGGGGGGTTGAATTGTGTTTATTATAACTTAAACAAAGTTGAAAACTTTTCGCATACAGAAGCTTGGTTCAGACAAGTGGAAAGATATTGGACAGACATGTGACCTATCTGATGAAATTTTAACAGTGACTTAGGCAAACACACCACTTGATAAATGGATAAGAAAACTAAAGCAACTAAAGAGTTTATAAGGAAAGAGAGATTGACACAGTTATTTATCCCGGTTCACTCTTTAAAGAAAAGAGCTACGTCCAGTCCTTGGCAGCACCAAGTTTTATCCACTATAACTGATCTGGTTACAGACTCCAAGTATTGTTTGCACACCTAGCCTCTTCAGGTTCCAAGACAAGTATTCTTTGCACACCTATCCTCTTCAGGCTCACTCAGATTTGTTTGAGAAATTTGGTTTTTAATAAATACAACTTCAGACAGATAGATCTTTCACTAACACTCAGAGTGGTTTAAATGTAAAGCTTAGGAAAGTCTGTTTAATAACTTCAAATGATTGAAGAATACAGAATGAAAGAATGAAGATATTAATGTACAGAGTAATGGCTCTTTTAAATGCTATAAGTGTTCTCTCTTCATCTTCAATAACTTCTGTATTTATAGTCTTCAAGCATTTAAGATCCGTTAGAGACATTCCTTCAGATGTTGGCTTCAAGCAGAACTTCATTAAATGCAATAAAGTCGTTCTGGGCAGCCATTAATGCAATAGGAACGTTGGTTGTAATCTAACTTGTAGGGTCATGGCTTTATGCATCATTAATCAGCCATATAAGAGTTTTGCAGAGAGCTTTTTGTACTTTCCTGAGTACAATTCCCTTTTTGTGTAAAGACCAGAGGTACTAGGGAATAAAGCACGTTGGAAGCATTCTTTAACTGGTCTTTGGTTCTGATATCCTAGGTTGCTTGAGAGAGTGACTTCTAATTTTTCTTGATTAATGTGAGACCAATAGGAGAGAAGGCTTCAAGTCTCTTTCTGATAGGACAGCTCACAAAAGCTTGTTAGGTCCTTGGTTCTTCAACGAATAACCTCAGACGAGTGTAGGAACTCGTGGAGAGACAGGTTGAAAACGTCTCTTGAAAGAAGTCAATAATCCTAGTCAGCAGACATGTTGACTTTTGCTTATCTAGACAGGTAGTCATCTATATGAGCAGACAAATGATTCTTACTGTTTTGATCTGCATACCAGATAGACAGTTTAGCAACCAATATGATGGTTAATTAAATCATTATCCAATGTTTAGTTCTCATCAAAACTTTAGGGAAATGCACATCAGACATTTTAGAGACTTAACAATCTCCCCCTTTTTGATGATGACAAACATTGAGATGATTTAATGAACCTCAGAAAATATCAACAAATGAAAGTAGCATATATCAGACAGGTTGAAATTTTTTTAATCAAACGGGCTTGATCATATCTTCTAGTTAACTTAGTCACACATATATTTGACTTGTTTTACTTTGAAATTATCAGAGTAATCTTACTTACGATTTATCAGAGCAATTATAGAAACTATCAGAACATACTTTGATCATATCAAGTTCATATGTTATTTTCTTATTAAGATCATATCATATATCACATTTCTCCCATTCTCATATACCACATTTCTCCCATTCTCCCCCTTTTGTAAACATCAAAAAGGAATAAACTTTGAAAGCATTAAAGAAATAAAGGAGAAATTTATTTAATTCATCATGAACGTTTACAAGTACAAGGTAGTCTACAAAGAAACCAAAAACTACCTAGATTGACTAATTAACAAAAATAAAGCAGCAACCCTTTGCTCTAAGAGCAGCCTAGCTCGCCTTTCTTCATCTAGCTGTCTTCTTAAGTCTTCTACATTTGAACTATTTCACTTGGGTGGTGATGAAGTTAATACAAGTCCGTTTGAGTTGTTTCCTTCTTGAAGCTTTCCAAAGAATGACTTGATGTAAAAGCTTAAGCTGTTAAGCTAGGACCTAAAAATGGTTTTTATCTTTAGCACGACTTAAAGTTGATCCCTGTAGTGATAAGTGCAATATGACACCAATTCGTGAATCTGATACGATTGGCCCTATAAACCCCACACCGGAATCCCATACTTCTGATGTGGGACTCAACTCTCATACCCTGCAAATGGATCCTAAGAGAATCACACCACAAAAGCTAGCTATTATAGTTGGAGAGACCAAGGCCATATAAACTCCACACCGGAATCCCATACTTCTGATGTAACTCAAGTCATATACCCTGCAATTGGATCCTAACACCCCACCACGCTCCGCAGCCCCGGCACCCACACGGGCTGGCTGTGCACTAGCCCTTTGACTAGTCTCGGGTAAACACTGCAATGCCGGCGTCACCACCCGCGCCACATATTTGAGGCCGAGAGACATGGTGGAAAGCTCTGATACCAATTGATATGAACCTTGGGAGAACCACACCACAAAAGCTAGCTATTGTAGTTGGAGAGCCCAAGGCCATATAAACCCCCAGCCTGGCACCCACTCGGGTTGGTTGTGCACTAGCCCTTTGACTAGTACCGGGCGAACACTGCAATGCCGGCGTCACCACCCGCGTCACATGTTTGTGGCCGAGAGACATGGTGGAAAGCTCTGATACCAATTAACACGAACCTTGGGAGAACCACACCATAAAAGCTAGCTATTGTAGTTGGAGAGCCTAAGCCCATATAAACCCCACACTGGAATCTCATACTTCTAATGTGGGACTTGATGAGTGTGATTACACCTCATATTTGCTTATCATTTTGCATGCATTTTCATGTAGTTTATGCATTTTTAATTTGATTTTTGTTAGTTTTTACCTTGGAACGGGTAAGGCAGTTTTGTGGTGTTGTTTTGCAGAAATTAAGGATTAAATGCTCAGGATCAGCCATGATGGAGATTGGATGAGGATAGAGATTGAAAAGTGAATAAAATGAGCTAAATAGAGCCCATCACGACCTAGCCGTGATGACCATCACGGCCATGATCGAGCAAAACTGAAAAAGAAAGAAGGCAAAAGTCAGAATTGGTCACGGCCTAGCCGTGATACCCATCACGGCCGTGACATGTCAGCTGAACCAGACCCTCACAGGCAGAACTAATCACGGCCTAGCCGTGATGAGTGTCACGGCCGAGACAGACCAAAAATTGAAGAAACGTCCAAGGCAGAACCCGTCATGGCCTGGCCGTGATGGCCATCATGGCCGTGACACGTATTACTTGGATCAGAAGCAACTGATTTGGATCTAATTTGTGTTTGATTGGGATTCAAACTTCCCAAATCTATCAATAAGGCATCTGGGCAGAGGCAAAAGAGAACTTTTTGGGCTGCTACTCTTAGGCTACAATTTAGGATCTCTCTCTTCTTCTTCCTCCTCTCTTCTCTTATTTTTATTTTCATGTTGTTGTTAACCAAGCTTGTCATCACCATGACAAGGCTTGAGTAGTAGTTTAATTTCTAGGGATTGGGTCTATGCCCAAGGTTTGTTTATGGTAATGAATTGATGTTATATCTCTGTTAATTGCGATTTTGCTTTAGATCTGATTTCTAGTGTTTTAATTGCTCGTAAATTCGACGGCCGCTTATTTGCGTGACATAGATATTCTAAGGAGGAACCTAGCGGTGAACTTAGGTGTCGGATCTATAGAATCAGACTTACGACTGAAATCACGAGAGTTAGAAGCCGTCCTTCGAGGATCAATGAATTGTCTCAAAGCGTAAAGGGTCCAATCTAAATTCGACTACCACGAGAGTTGGGGTTAGTTTAATTGGGTACGGTTTTTGTAACCCGAGAGGGAGCTTTAACTATTTGAGGATAAATTCGCCTTCAGGGAAATTTCAATAATTAACAAAGGGGTAATCAATTTAGTAACATAAACAACCTTGTTGGTAACCCAAATTCCTAGGAATCCATTTAGATCTGAAAAACCATAAATTGATTTACTTTCTATTTTACTTGATTGCATTCCTTATTTTATTTTCTAAGTTATCTCTTATTTCAAATATCAAAAACCTTTTCAAAATCCCTTTATATCATCCAGTTTCATCGATTTGATAATTAGTTGCGATTTGAGATCACGGTCTCTGTGGGATCGATATCTTTTATTACATAGCAACAATCTGGTACACTTACCGGATCACACGTGCACTCGCACGACATCAAGTTTTTGGCGCCGTTGCCGGGGACTGTGCTTCCTCGAATCTCAATTTAATTTTTAAATCGATTTTTCTGGACCTTTTCTTTCTTTCTTTTTAAATGATTTTTGTTATTATTAAAAAAAAAATATCTTTTTCCTTCTAGAGTATCTATCTCTCTGTGTTGTTTTCTCTTTTATGCAACGATCACTGAGTCTTGGAAACCTTAGTGAGGTCGACCCCGAAGTCGAAAGGACCTTTCACAGACGTAGGAGACAACAAAGAGAGAGAGAGAGAGAGGGGGGGGGGGGTTGATTCCCATTCCACTCATGGCGAATCTCCCGGATACGAAATCGTTGAAGGACTACGCAGCCCCAAATGCTAGGGGTTTGCGAACTGGGATTGTTAGGCCAGAGATTGAGGCGGAGAACTACACTATACCGCCTATGCTAATCAACATGATTAGGCAACATCAATTTGGAGGACTACCCTCGGAGGACCCAACTGATCACGTGGAGACATTCTTGGAGTTCACCGATGCAGTTAGAATTCAAGGCGCCCCGGTTGATGCTATTCGCTTAAGGTTATTCCCCTCATCTCTTACTGGAAAAGCAAAAGCTTGGCTGAAACAAGTGCCCGCTAATACCTTGTCGACTTGGGACCAACTGGAGCAGGCATATTTGGAGAAATTCTTCCCTCCCTCCAAGATGACTTAACTATGAGCCCAGATCACCGGCTTCTTCCAAAAGGATGGAGAATGCTTGTCAGAAGCTGGGGATCGCTACAAGGGATTGCTGGAGTCTTGCCCACATCATGGAATCGAGAGGTGGTTATTAGTGCACACCTTCTACAACGGATTGGATTACTCTTCGAAGGTGTCACTTGATTCCGCAGCTAGTGGAGCCTTTATGAATATGGCTCTGACTGAGGCATTCAACATCATTGAAAACGTGGCCACCAACTATCACTAATGGGGTTCAGAAAGAGGTAATAACCCGAAAAAGATTTTAGGGGGTAAGTTTGAAATGAATAGCACTGATCTTATTATGTCTAAAATAAACTCACTGAATAACGGTTTGATCAGCTTGAAAGGGCTAACGTGAGTTCAATAGGTGCTATTAACATTGTTTGTGAGATTTGTGGAATGCAGGGACATGACATAATGGAGTGCCCACGTGGTATTGCTCATGGATCCGGCGCTGCGGGGGAACAAGCGAACTCTTGTCACAACTTCTACGACACGAAACCGAAGTTGCCCAATTATGCTCCCCCAAATCCTTACAACCAAGGAGGGAAGAACAACCCTTACCTCTCCTACGGGAACTACAGCAACACGTTGAACCACGAGTTCCAAGAAGGCCAAGGTAATAGGAAACCCGCAGCGGGGTATCCTCAGGTACAGAAGTCTAAACTCGAGTCTTTATTGGAAAGTTTTGTGGAAACTCAAACAAAACAAAATGAAGAGTTTAGACAACAAGGTAGGGAAGTAAACGAGGCAATAAAAGAGCTAGCATCTAAGGTAGATAACTTATCCATCCACAACAAGATGCTAGAAACTCAGATTGCCCAACAAGCCGGCACATACTCTAGACCAAAAGGTACGTTCTCGGGCCAACCCGAAGCTAATCCCAATGAACATTGTAATGCCATATACTTGAGGGATGATAAGCTTGGGGTGGTTGAAAAGGATGTGGAATGTGAGGAGGACATGAGCGAGGATGAAGAGCCAGAACCAAAGTATGTCCCTCCACCACCGTACCAACCCCCGATACCTTTCCCACAAAGGTTGGTCAAGATAAAGCAAGTAGATAGAGAAGCTAATATGCCTCCTAAACTGAAAGACCCAGTTAGTTTCTCTATCGCTTGCTTAATTGAAAAGGTACAAATAGACCAAGCCTTATATGACTTAGGGGCTAGTGCGAGCTTGATGCCGCTTGATCAACCTCTGGTTAACTAGTTTTATAACTAGTAAGACCATGGCTTTTGCACTAATTTTCGAGTTTCAATCTCGTTTTAGCCCAGATTTGGATTTGATTGTCCTCAAGAAACATTTTGAGTTTCTTAAGTAATTTAGGGCATTTTAGTTAATTTTTGAGTCAAATAAAGCATTCACTGCTATTTCATGTTTTCAGGTTAAAAGGGAAGCACTTAGAGCCAAGGGAACGAAGAAAACAGTGGAAAATGCCATTCTGGAAGGGTCGCCTCGCGAGAAGCTACTCACCTCGCGAGCCTGAAGACCAGCCTGAACAGCAACAGTCTCCCTTTCTGTCTCGCCTCGCGAATCACTATCTCGCCACGCGAGCCTGAAGGCCTGACTGTGCCTGAGAATGTCACCCTTTCGGTCTCGCCTCGTGAATCATCATCTCTCCTCATGAGAACCCAATTTTGAACGCGCGCCACTTTTAATATTCGCCTCGCGAAAGGCTACTCGCCTCGCGAGCGGGCGCTGATCCTGAAGTTTATAAATTGCTGTTTTAGGGCAGATTTGGGGACTTCTTCTTTTATTTTCATATTGACGGCTGCGAATTAGTTCCTAGGGTTTTTATGATGTATTTGATGGAGAACTAATTCCCTGGGATTAATCTGTTGTAATCGGTTTCCATTGCCACTTGAGGTTCTGTAATTCCCAATCTTATTGCTATTCTCTTTCAATACTATGCTATATGTTCTGTTTGCTTAATTCGGGATTGTATAGAATGAGTATTGATTTGTTTCGATGATTCTATGTTCCTATACATAATTGTGTTTGCTTAATTCGCGTGTGTTCAATCGTGTTTGCTTAATTCACGAGAGCTTCACCCCGTTTGCTTAATTCGGGAATTAGGAACATATATCTCGTAGTGTCAATTTCGCTTGTTAATTGTTGCTACAATCGAAAAGGGATTAGAATCTGCTTAGGGCTTGGAATTTATATGAACCAATGATAGTTGGAAAACCGAAAACAGTAGATTAATCGTTTTTAGCTTTTTGATAATCATAATCTGTTTTCTGCTCTATTTTCTCAATTAAACCTTTAATCTCACAACCTCCCAAAAACTGATTTTTCTGCTAATAACAATCCAAGAGTCCTTGAGAGACGATACTCGAGTTGTTGCGCCCTAAAAAGAGATGCATTGCGGAATTAGTTATGGCTACTAGGTCTGGTTGTGAACCTTAGTATGGATAATTATATGCAAAATTATATGCCTAATGTTTATTATGAGCCATCATGCATATATTATCCTGGCTTCACTGGTGGTTATGAGTTTAGCAGTGGTTTTGGCATGGTTGGAGTGAATCACTATTCTGGCCAACATGGTGGAGAACGTGGCAGCTTGGATGAGTTGGCTTATTTGGTGCATCAAATGACAATAAGCCAGCAGCAATATCAGTCTGACCCCACACCAGTCCAACCCAGTCTGGAGGAATTGGTGCAACAAATGGCAGAAGACACTCTCGAATTCCAACAGCGAACAGAAGCAAGCCTTCAGGATTTGGCCACTCAAATTGGTCACATTGCCTCCGCTTTGACTACACTTCAATCACAACTTCTCCTTGAAGAGTAGTCAGATTCGCAACTAGATATTCTTGGCGATAATTCTTCTGCTTCTCAAATAAAGTTGCCTTCTGACATTGTTGATAACACTTATTGTGATTTGGTTGCAGCTACTGATTTTCCATCCTTTTCTGGTTTTGATGATATTTACTCATGTGCTGATTGTGCTAACACTGACCCTTGTGCTGCTTGTGCTGATATTGATGCTGCCCTACAGAGTGACAGTGTAATTGAAGTTGTTTCTTCAGCTGAAGTTCTTGACAGCACAGCTGCCCCAAACATGCCATCTATTGAAGCAGCACCAGTGATCCTCTCCACTTGTTTGCCACCACCCACTGTGGAACAACCAACGATGGAGTTCAAGCCTCTGCCTGAGAGACTGGATTTTGCATCCTTGAATATAAAGGCACTATGGCCAGTCCAAGAGGTTGAACCCCATTTTTATTGGGAAGACTTTGTTGACAAGGAGGTCATCTTTGACCCAAGAGGGAGTGAGAAGTCCGCCGCTCTCAGCAAGGTCACCATGATTGTCAAGCGCTCACTCTCATGCCTATGCTGCATACCATGGGATCCGGGAGGATCATATTGCACTTTGAGCATTCTTAGGTCGCTGTATCACAGGCAGTGGGATCCCGGTGGAGCTACCTCCATGAGTTTTTCTAAACCTTCTCCTTTCCCTCACTCTAATTTTATATTTATGTTCTTTCATTGAGGACAATGTCTGACTTAAGTGTGGGGGAGGGAACCAATTGTTGGTTTTTGTTTTGTTTTCCTTTTGTTTTGTTTTCCTTGTTAATTTGTGTTGCTTTGAGTCGTTTGTGTGTGAATCTTGTGTCGGTGAGCTTGCTAGATTTTAATTGAATTAGCATAAATCGATTGCATGATATGTGTTGACTGTTGATGATTTCCCCCTAGGTTTTGAAATTGAAAATTGATCCCCATGTGAAAAATTGGAAACTAAACTTTGAGATATTCTATTATGATTGCATGATTTATGATAAGTTTGGGGTGAAGGGATGCACACACTAGGGATTGAATCTCGGTCAAACAATTTGCGAAAAATGTCCAGGTGAGGATTTGAGCCTCCAACATGTTTTTAATTGTGTGAATCACTTTTAAGTTGCACTTTCCCGAATTTGCTTGAATCTCTTCATGGTTTGCATGCCTATGTGGTTGCATCAAATGATTTAGGCAATTTTCTTTGAAATAACTACTTGGACTAAAAGAACCATCCCTAATGCATGTTCCCTAGTTAGCCACATTGAGCCTAATTAGCCTATTGTTTCTTGATGACCCTATGTTACAAGCCAAAAATCTGAAAAAAACCATGTTAACCCAATCTTAGGATTAGGAGAGCATGGAAGCTTAGCAAGACAAGGGCTGCAAGAAAATAAGTTTGGGGTGGCTGCAAGGTTTGATATGTCATTCTAGGTTGAGAAAAATAAAAATAAAGGTTGAAGCCAAAGGCAAAAATAAAATATAAAAAAGAGAAAGAAGGAAAAGCACAAAATGTCAAAAAAAGGGTATTTGAAGAAAAAGGCTGTAGTGACCCAAAGCAAAAAGAAAAAAAAAGGAAAAAGGAATTTGAGTGGAAGTTCGATGTGTCAAATTGCTCATGCTCTCTTAGTTCCTAGGGACTTAAGCCTAGTACCTTTGAATATCCTACCTTTAGCCAGGACCCATTACAACCTTTAAAAGACCTTTTGATGTTGCATTCATGTTTTCGTGGGAACCATTTTGAGATGAAAATCAAATTCATGGGAAGTGCTCTTGAAATGTGAACTTGAGTGAAAGGTTGATAGCCTAGACAATTTGAGCGAATGAGTGAAATATTACATGCCCTTGTGAGGAAGGCAATTGTTTGGAATTGGTGATCCCCCTTTTGTGTGTAACTTGGATCCTCAACTTAGATTAATGATTGCATGAATGATGGAATTCTCAATTGTTTAAAGTAAATGAATGTGGGGACTACAATGTTGCAAAGGGGGAAAACATTGAAGAGAAATTGTTTTGTTAAGATTGCATGAAAATTGTGTGAAATTGATTGAATCCTTTAAGATTGCCAAGTTTGAGTCTTTTTGAGTTTTAGTTTGCTTGGGGACAAGCAAAGTTTAAGTTTGGGGTATTTTGATCACCCTCTGGTTAACTAGTTTTATAACTAGTAAGACCATGGCTTTTGCACTAATTATTCAAGTTTCAATCTCGTTTTAGCCCAGATTTGGATTTGATTGTCCTCAAGCAACATTTTGAGTTTTTTAAGTAATTTAGGGTATTTTAGTTAATTTTTGAGTCAAATAAAGCATTCACTGCTATTTCTTGTTTTCTGGTTAAAAGGGAAGCACTTAGAGCCAAGGGAACGAAGAAAACAGTGGAAAATGCCATTCTGGAAGGGTCGCCTCGCGAGAAGCTACTCGCCTCGCGAGCCTGAAGACCAGCCTGAACAGCAACAGTCACCCTTTCTGTCTCGCCTCGCGAATCGCTGTCTTGCCACGCGAGCTTGAAGGCCTGACTGTGCCTGAGAATGTCACCCTTTCGGTCTCGCCTTGCGAATCATCATCTCGCCTCACGAGAACCCAATTTTGAACGCGCGCCACTTTTAATATTCGCCTCGCGAAAGGCTACTCATCTCGCGAGCGGGCGCAAATCCTGAAGTTTATAAATTGTTGTTTTAGGGCAGATTGGGGGACTTCTTCTTTTCTTTTCATATTGACGACTGCGAATTAGTTCCTAGGGTTTTTATGATGTATTTGATGGAGAAATAATTCCGTGGGATTAATCTGCTGTAATCAGAGTCCATTGCCACTTGAGGTTCTGTAATTCCCAATCTTATTGCTATTCTCTTTCAATACTATGCTATATGTTCTGTTTGCTTAATTCATGATTGTATAGAATGAGTATTGATTTGTTTCGATGATTCTATGTTCCTATACATAATCGTGTTTGCTTAATTCGCTTGTGTTCAATCGTGTTTGCTTAATTCACGAGAGCTTCACCCTGTTTGCTTAATTCGGGAATTAGAAACATATATCTCGTAGTGTCAATTTCGCTTGTTAATTGTTGCTACAATCGAAAAGGGATTAGAATCTGCTTAGGGCTTGGAATTTATATGAACCAATGATAGTTGGGAAACCGAAAACAATAGATTAATCGTTTTTAGCTTTTTGATAATCATAATCTGTTTTCTGCTCTGTTTTCTCAATTCAACCTTTAATCTCACAACCCCCCAAAAACTGATTTTTCTGCTAATAACAATCCAAGAGTCCTTGAGAGACGATACTCGAGTTGTCACGCCCTAACTACACTTTTTCTAAACCACTCGCTTTTTGACCCGTGTGCGACAGCGTGTCACCGCTCACTATCTTGGAAAGGTTGGGAACCAAAGAGTTGAGTCCATTCAAATTCTCCTTACAATTTGCGGATGGCTCAACTAGAACTCCTCTAGGCATACTAGAGAATGTTCCTGTAAAGGTAGGGAAATTTTTCATCCCTACCGATTTCCTGGTATTGGATATGAAAGGGAATTCTGAATTCCCCGTCATTTTAGGAAGGCCATTCTTGGCCACTGCTGGAACAATAATAGACGTAAGGAATGACAAACTCTCTTTGAATGTAGAGGAAGGTAGGGTAGATTTTAAATTGACTAACTCATATAACAACCCTCCTTTTGTGAGTCATATGTGCAGGATCGATATAATGTCTCCAGTAGTAAAGGAAGAGCTCAACATGGAAACAACTTCGAAGATTTACATGGCAAATGATGCACCCAGTAGTGATGAAGTTGGAGTTGCTCATCATGCGGTAACAAAACTTCCGCCGGGAAGGAGTAAGGCCATGAAGCTTAGAGTGAAAAGAGCGAAGAGGAAGCGCAATTGGCCATATGATCACAATCGGCTCTTTGAAGGAGTTCCATGGAAGAAAAGTGTTCCTACACTTCTACGCCCAGCCGACCCCGGTTGACTGAAGGAAGTATGGTCAAGCTTAAGACCGTAAATAAGCGCTTCTTGGGAGGCAACCCAAGTTTTCTTTCCCTTTTCCATTTGTTTTTGAATTTAGCTCTTGAATAATTTGAGAAGATCAATAGGAAAAAAATCATAAATTAATAGATTTGTCAACAGTTTTCAGGCTAAGAAGGAAGGAAGAGCAAAAAGGGCAGGGACAAACAAAGTTAGAAGTCATCACGCCCAGGCCGTGACAGTGGTCACGGCCGCGATGAGCTAACCAAGAAGACCAGAAAGGATCACGGCCCAGCCGTGATAAGCATCACGGGTGTGATGGGAAGGACCCTAAAGATCAGAGAGTATCACGGCCAAGCCGTGATACAGGTCACGGCCGTGACAGGCCAGCTCCTGAAGACCAGAAGTGATCACGACCTGCCCGTGATACCCATCACGATCGTGATACACCTTCCAACAAGTTTTTGACTGGGCAATAGAGCCAGCACCCGCTACCACCTCGGTGAGTTGTTCCATTTTTCTCCTCTCTCTGACTTGATTATTTACATTAGGGACAATGTAAGTTTTTAAGCTTGGGGTAGGGGTATTTGTGCATTTTTCATGTTGCACTCATATAGGCATAGTTTTGCATGATCACATGATTAGATTGCCCTTTGCTTAGAGTTTGCATCCAATTGTGAGAACTTGGTGCCAAATAAACTGAGATAGTGAATTTTTGAACCCAAATTTTCTATTCTTGTGATAAGGCTAAAAATAAAATTCTTGAGATGATCTTTTGATAGTTGATAATTAGCATGTGGTTCTCTAGATTTGTGTTTCTCATTGATGTTAAACTACTAAATGTGAGATTTTTGAGCCAAAAAGGGGTACTCACTAAATCTACCACATTCTTTGTGATAGAGTGTTTTATTCCTCTTGGATTGTATTGTCTAGAACTTGACTTGAAACCGTTTTGAAACTTAGAAATTTTTGAAATTTTTTTTGACAATGATTGAGGCACTATGTATTTTTTTCGGCCTTCTGAGCTTTGATTGATTAAATGATACCCCTTAGTTGCCCAATTTTGAGCCTAATCGAATAAAATACTTTTCTTGGAACCTTGAATTATTTTGATGAATGATGCTTGGTATGACACCTTTTAAAGTATTGCAAAAAGGGTAAAAAGGTAGTTTGAAAAATAAAATTGTGGGATGAGAAAATTAGAAAAATATTTCTCTTGAATTGAAAATCTCCCCTTCTCTAAATAAATAAAATAAAATAAACAAAAAAATGGAGAAGGGGATGACAAAAAAAGTGAGAAATAAAAATAAAAAGAAAGAAAGAAAGGTGGAAAAGTGACCTAAAAGCCCAAAAAGGTATTTTAGAAGGTTGTCATGCTTTGCAATGTTTGATATTTTGTTTAGCCTTTTTGAAATTTGCTTTTCTTGATTTCCCCACCTAACAATTAATCCCATCGCCTCATTACAACCAAAATAAAAGACCTCTTGATTCTTTTGTGTTTTCATTAATAAAGTAGAGATTTGGTTAATAGTCAAGCTTATGGTAGAATACATTCCTTGAGGAAATTGAGCGAATTGTCATATATCCTTAAACACTTGAGTGAGGTGAGAAGAATGCCTAAATCAGTGAGAATATGAATCTAGGAAACCTAAGCTTCTAATTGGACTTGAAACTGATTATCTCTTGGGTATTTATTGAATATGCCTGTTGCTTGGATTAGTTACTTGGGTTCTTGGTTCACTATCCATGCTCTGATTATCTTGTCTGCCCTTGGTAATTGCTTGAGGACAAGCAGAATCTTAAGCTTGGGGTGATTTGATGAGTGTGATTACACCTCATATTTGCTTATCATTTTGCATGCATTTTCATGTAGTTTATGCATTTTTAATTTGATTTTTGTTAGTTTTTACCTTGGAACGGGTAAGACGGTTTTGTGGTGTTGTTTTGCAGAAATTAAGGATTAAATTCTCAGGATCAGCCATGATGGAGATTGGATGAAGATAGAGATTGAAAAGTGAAGAAAATGAGCCAAACAGAGCCCATCACGGCCTAGCCGTGATGACCATCATGGCCATGATCGAGTAAAACTGAAAAAGAAAGAAGGCAAAAGTCAGAACTGGTCACGGCCTAGCCGTGAAGCCCATCACGGCCGTGACATGTCAGCTGAACCAGACCCTCACAGGCAGAACTGATCACGGCCTAGCCGTGATGAGTGTCACCGCCGTGACAGACCAAAAACTGAAGAAACGCCCAAGGCCGAACCCGTCACGGCCTAGCCGTGATGGCCATCACGGCCGTGGCACGTATTACTTGGATCAGAAGCAACTGATTTGGATCTAATTTGTGTTTGATTGGGATTCAAACTTCCCAAATCTATAAATTTGGCATATGGGCAGAGGCAAATGAGAACTTTTTGGACTGCTACTCTTAGGCTACAATTTAGGATCTCTCTCTTCTTCTTCCTCCTCTCTTCTCTTATTTTTATTTTCATGTTGTTGTTAACCAAGCTTGTCATCACCATGACAAGGCTTGAGTAGCAGTTTAATTTCTAGGGATTGGGGCTATGCCCAAGGTTTGTTTATGGTAATGAATTGATGTTATATCTATGTTAATTGCGATTTTGCTTTAGATCTGATTTCTAGTGTTTTAATTACTCGTAAATTCGGCGGCCGCTTATTTGCGTGGCGTAGATATTCTAAGGAGGAACCTAGCGGTGAACTTAGGTGTCGGATCTGTAGAATCAGACTTAGGACTGAAATCACGAGAGTTAGAAGCCGTCCTTCGAGGATCAACGAATTGTCACAAAGCGTAAAGGGTCCAATCCAAATTCGACTACCACGAAAGTAGGGGTTAGTTTAATTGGGCACGGTTTTTGTAACCCGAGAGGGAGCTTTAACTATTTGAGGATAAATTCGCCTTCAGGGCAATTTCAATAATTAACAAAGGGGTAATCAATTTAGTAACATAAACAATCTTGTTAGTAACATAATCAATTTAGATCTGAAAAACCATAAATTGATTTACTTTCTGTTTTACTTGATTGCATTCCCTATTTGATTTTCTAAGTTATCTCTTATTTCAAATATCAAAAACCTTTTCAAAATCCCTTTATATCGTCCAGTTTCATCGATTTGATAATTAGTTGCGATTTGAGATCACGGTCTCTGTGGGATTGATATCTTTTATTACTTGGCAACAATCTGGTACACTTGTCGGATCGCACGCGCACTCGCATGACGTCAGGACTCAAGTCCCATACCGGAATCCCATACTTCTGATGTGGGAATCAAGTCCCATACCCTGCAATTGGATCCTAACAGAATCTTTAGTACTGTTGGATAAATCTACTTACCACGAAGCTTCTCCCCGTCTGAAATATGATTGCTAATGGTCCTGCACTGTTACCTTACTCAATAACAACTGATATTGTAGGTTGATGCTTCTGTGCAATCTTGTGATTATCGTGAGTTGATCTTTACTCCGCTATAGTTATCATATGAATAAAGTTATCTAAGTTTTGATATCACGTGGGTACACGAGCAGATATTATTCATTGAATGGATAGTGTTTTATCTTAAAAATCTGTGGAACAGAAGTGTCCGCAGGTTTGTTAAATTTTCATACACTTCTTTCTTTAGAAGCCTTCAAGGGCATTGGGACTCAAATTGAGAGGGGACTTATGCAGGTCACTTATTTTCTGTAAGCTTATTTGTTATTAAACTTTGAATGCTCTGCAGGTTCCTTAAGCACATGTGTTTTGTCTCTTCAGTACGGATTTCATAACAGTGACGATGTTTGTGACTTCATAACATTTATTTATAATATAACAATTATAGTAAAAAGTAATCTGTGGTTGGATATTGTAATTTTGGAGCTATTTGTATCCATGCAAATTGATGAGAAATTACATTTTACTTTGACAAGATGTTGGACCAGTACTTCTCATGCAGAGGAATGGTACTAACCTTAACATGTTATGCTCATTCGTGACATTTTGTGATATCTTTTGTTTCATAAAGCCATTTAAGTGCATCAATTCTTGAAAACTAAAGTAAAACTTCTCATGTGTGAATATCTTGGCAAAAGGCGTGCCTTGCAGAAAATATATCATTCAAAACTCATTTTTCTTTACCATGCAAAGCTTGTAACAACAACAATATTAATCTAGAATGACTTACTGGCTCTGGTTTTGTTTTAATTCTCGACTGGATTGGATTACGAGCATGTGAAGGTTAAAAAAAACTAATAGTGGAGGGATTGTGTGGCTGTATTTGAGTGACTTGAGTTGTCATCTTTTGCAATCAGCTGAAAATTTTGGATTATTTGCTTTGAAGCATCCGTAGGACTTTAGCTCCTCAAAATTTACTAAGCATTGAGATGGTGATCAACTTCCAGAAAACTTAACCATCATGAATCTGATTGATTGTCAATGTACAGGCACAATGTTCGATGTGACATTTGTTCTGTATTTTGACCATAACTCAAATGCAGGCTTCAGAATCACAACACGAATGCTAAAGATGCCTATGAGTATTTTGTACTGAAGGCCCAAGACATAGCCCTTTCGAATAATTGGACTCCGGTACGGTGAACTGGTATGATCGGTATATAAACAACATTATAACATAAGAAACTAATTTATATTCTTGATTTGTCCTTGGTGTTTATTTCACCTGGATATCTTCTTTCGCTTTCTTCTTGTTGAAAACATTAATACATAATGAGTATTTCAACCACCACTGATAGTTTGCATATTCATCAAACAGTATAATACCTATGTTATCGTCTTCTGGGAATATCAATAAGCAATGCTTCTATTTACTACATCATGTTCTTAAAACGTAGCAACATTTTTTATGTGACTTTTTATTTATACCTCTCAGGGAAGAAACCTTCAATGCATTTCCAACAAAGCTCCATCCGCAAACTGTAGTGCATAACTGGCGAGTTTCCATATGGTTAAGTAGTTTTATTGTGGTATGAAACTCAAATGTCCGATTTTCGGAATAAAGTATTTCAAATAAATATTGTAGGTTGGGCCCTGGAGTTTGTCCAAAGGCTGTTGCAAAAGGTTTCAGTTGCATTTTCAGTTACCATGGCGCCTGGTATCTTGACTATCTTAAGGTACCTTGGAATGAGGTCTATACCGCCGAGCCTCTAGAAGGCATAGATAAAGCTTCCAAACAAAAGCTTGTACTTGGAGGAAAAGTTTGCATGTGGGGTGAGACACTTGATACTTTCGATGTTCAGGAAACAATATGACCTCGAGCTGCTGTAGCTGCAGGTAAGCATGTGTTGCTGATGCTAGAGCATAATTCTTGCTTGTTACTGTTACATATTCTATATATGTCTTTTCTATATATAGAAAAGGTCACCTATATCTCTCATCCAGATAAAGGTAGAAATTCAAGCCACATAAAAGTCTATAATGATCTTTAATTTGCATTGCTTGGTTGATACATTTTTCTTTGAAGATTTATAATATGATGTTTTTGTACTTCTATAAATCTATCATTCTTTTTTCTTATGTGGAGGTGGCTCTTTCTTTTATCATTTTCCTTTGGTTGTAAATTTGTTATTGGAAGGTGGGAGAAGGGAGTGGGATAGGGAAATGCATGCTACTGGATATTGTTATGCAAAATTAATTACTCCCTTGTTTCCTACAGAACACTTATGGAGTCAGAGAGATTCTACTTCTACACAAGATATTACTTTAACTGTATTGCCCCGGTTGCAACACTTTAGATATCTGTTGAATAATCGAGGGATTCCAGCTGGTCCTGTGACAAATTCTTATACTAGAAGTGCTCCTGTTGATCCAGGCTCATGCTATGAGAAATAATGCTTATCTTACTTCATATGTCATATCTACACTGTTGTGAAGGTTACTGATGTTTAGCTATTATGCCTGGCTGACGAGCTAGAATTATTATTTGATGCTCAACTCCTTGGCAGTTGTGGTAATTGTATGTTGGAGCACTATTGTGAACTGGCAACGTTCATATTGTAATGTAACTCGTTACTGAGTTGAATAAATCATATCCAGTTTACTTGTTTTCTTGATATGTCTCAAAGCAAATTCAGGAAAGAGATGGGATGAGAAGTTTAGGAAAGGGATGGTGGGGCAGTTAATATGGTGGCTGTGCACACCCCACCTTAAACACTTCCAATTCATTTCCTCAAAACTCAGATCATTCTTCCTTTTATCAACTAATTTCTTCACATGTCCCTGGCCTTGTTGTAGATGAAACTGTAGCTGTTGTCCACCGAGGTTTCCTTCTTATTTTTCACCATTACAGTGCACTTGTGCAATCCATAACAGTTCCCATACTTTTGCATGTTCCTTGCCCCCATCCACTTCCTTGTTTACTCTCTCCACTAATTGCCACATAATTGTTGCAGCCCATTAACATACTAAATACCCCATGACATCTCTTCTTCCACACTCTGCTCCACATTAATATCCACTTTTTGGTGATTTTTTTTAATATTAATAAACTTCTCAATTTGTCTTTACTTATTCTTGACTGATATAGGTCTACCACATACCTCCTAAGTCCAAAACATAAGTGTAACACCCCGATTTCTGCTGTTTCTGTTGTTTTCTGTATCGATAAACAAACATCTGTTTATATTTTTTTTGTCTGAAACTTAGAAAATTATTTTGGGAAAACCAAAGTCATATTCATATCATACTTATTTTTATAAGTATACGGTGAAATTTTTGGTTGAAAATTCATACGGAACTCGGTCTGCATTTTCACTGACAATAAGATTTTACTAATCAGAAAACCTAATTTTGACCCGGGAACGAAATGGATAGCATTTATATATCATTTCCAACAATATAGGTAATTTTTAAAATTTTCAAAATAAATGTTATTATACTCGATTCGGGCGTAAAACCTAAATCGGGAGAATAACGGAGTCGGAAACGGAACTACGTAGACCGAACCGGACACCGGGCCACCGAGGGACACATGTCACATGGTTGTGGTGAGTAGGGTGAGTCGCCACTTATGACTCACCTTTGTCATGATTAAGTTTCAAAACTCCACATACTCTTAGATCTATATGTAACACCTTGATTTCTGCTGTTTCTGTTGTTTTCTGTATCGATAAACAAACATCTGTTTATATTTTTTTATCTGAAACTTAGAAAATGATTTTGGGAAAACCAAAGTCATATTCATATCATACTTATTTTTATAAGTATACGGTGAAATTTTTGGTTGAAAATTCAAACGGAACCCGATCTGCATTTTCACTGACAGTAAGATTTTACTGATCAGATAACCTAATTTTGACCCGGGAACGAAATGGATAGCGTTTATATATCATTTCCAATGATATAGGTAATTTTTAAAATTTTCAAAATAAATATGTTATTATACTCGATTCGGGCGTAAAACCTAAATCGGGAGAATAACGGAGTCGGAAACAAAACTACGTAGACTGAACTGGACACCGGGCCACTGAGGGACACATGTCACATGGTTGTGGTGAGTAGGGTGAGTCACCACTTATGACTCACCTTTGTCATGATTAAGTTTCAAAATATCTAGATATTTCTTTAAACTAGTATAAAGACTGTTTTACCCTTGGACGGTTTTACCCTTGAACATTCATCGAAATGACAAGTTTGCCCCACAATTTGTGGACACAAATCAGCCACATCCTCACTCATTTCTCACCACATGTTGGTCATGATTGCTTTTTGGGAAATGACCGTTTTGTCCTTATGTTGTCATAATACCACAAAATGCCATTTTGTGAGATTACTACTTTGTCCTTGAAATTTTGTGTGTTGGACCCTTTTACCCCTCAAAGGCCACGACCCTGGGCAGCCAAGAGGCCCATTTTCACTTCTATAAAAGGCTATCTCTTCATCTTCTCCATCAAGCTTTGCCATTTTTGCCATTGAAGCTCTAAGTACCATAGCTTGATTTTGTGAAGGAAGTAGGTGATTCCTTGCCCATTTTTAATTTCCAAGAGGTATACCATGATTCTCTCACTCAATCATCATCATGTTATTCATTGATTTTTGTGATTTGAAGTCTTGATCATATTTTTCAATTCCTAGATCTAGAAACTTTGAAAATTCATAGAAAATCATAGAAAAATCCTTTTAAAGTGAAACCAATTTCTATGATCTTATTATCCTCTCTATATTTAAGATCCAAGAGGATACATCAAACAAAAATTTCTTGCCCTTTTATTTTGTCAAGTCCGAACCCTAGTTTCTAGTTTGGGAGGACTTTGTTCATTTTGTTAACTAGTCTTGCTTGATTCAATCTTATAATTCATATATATGTTGAGTCCATGATTTTTGAATCAAAATCAAATCTCTATGCCATTATTTTATTCATGGCCGAAATTATTTTCTTGAGGAGTTGAAAGATTTTGTTTCATTTTTCAACTTATGATAACTTGTCTTAACTCTTCACTACTCTAAGGTTATAGATCTAAGAGTATGTGGAATTTTGAAACCTTGAACCTATTTTCTTAGCTTGGGCAGAACCCATATCCATAGGAAATAATAGATTTTTTTCAAAGTTTAATTAGTTATGTGTTGTTTTGTGAATGATTGTGTTAGTGGTTGTTGTTCGGAGTTCATGGAGGAAACCAGATTTGACTGAGACTTCGTTGAATCAGAACTTGAATCTTCAAAGGTAAGGGGAGTTTGCCTGAGGAGCTTCGATAACTATGTGTATAAATTGTTTGGTGTGTCTGTAATTAATGGTTATAGTTTGTGGTGTTTGTTTTAAAATTATTACGTAATATTCTGTGATGCATGATTTATCTGTGAAAGCATGGTATAAAATTGTGATGTGTGAATTTATTGTTGGTTGTGAAAGCATGTGATAAATTTTGTTGCATGAAATTTTTTGTTGATTTTTATGATTGGCTGGAAGCCTGACACCGGTCAGTGCTTATTGAAAATTAAGGATAAAATGTTAAGAAAATTTAAGGGAAATATTATGTTTTTGAAAATTGGTGGATTTAACTTTTAAGTTAAAAATAATAATATTTTAATGAGTTTTAATAAAAGAATAAGTTAATGAGCAACCGCGCGTACGTAACCGTGAAAAAATTTCACTTTCGCACTTGTTTCGAAAACGTCGGGAAAAATGGAAATAAAATATTAATTTTAATAAAATGTATTTTAAAAAGTGTTTTAAGATTGATAATAAATAATTTTTCAAGAAAAGAGGGTTTTTGCTTACCTAACGGCAGTATGAGGAAAAACGATCTTTTTACATGAGAAAAATGAATATACGTGTTAGAAATGATTTTAAAAAGAATTAAAAGATTTTCAGAAATAAAAATAAAGGATTTAAGGGGAAAATGATTTTCGTTACGTTTTAAAACGAATTTCATCGAAAAAGGATTTTGTTGGAAAAGAATTTAAGAACAACAGAAATTTCTGACAAACTTGGATAAGTTTCGGAGTTTTGTTTTTGGTATTTGTGTTACACTAAACGAAAATTCTTTGGGGAAAAATCAAGGAAAGGATAAGGACCTAGATTGCCGAGATGTCGGGCTAGTGTTCCTAAGAGGAAATCGCACTTGGAAAGGAAAGGAATCGGAATACCTAAGGAAGGGTAGTTGGGAGCTTTAAGCCTCGATAGAGGAAAAATAAACGACAAAGAACAATTATGATAACAAAGGATATTACATGCATAGTCTGGAAAACATGCCATATTTGGGCAGACATGCGTTGGGTATCGAGCTACAATTTCACAAAGGGTGAATTGGGTAAATTGGTTAGTTACGGACCAAAGATAAATTCTAGGGTCTTTGGGTCTTAGGGACATTCGGGCTTCGAAAATCCAGTGAATACTTGGGGCCTTGCAACCTCGAGTCGTGGAATTCGGTTACCCAGCACGAATGTACTCAATAGGGAACTATTCCAATATTATTTTAGGTGCTCCATCGTGATATTCCCTGAACAATTGGAGCCAGACCTAAATTTAAAGGCCGATCTCATGAGACAATTGTGTTAAGGGTATCGCAGCCTAATCATTGCTCGAAGAAGGGAAGTTAGGAATCTCCGGAGAATAAAGGTCAAGAATCACATGAATGGATATTGAAGTGTCATGCATTTTTGAAAAATTACGATTGGATGATCGGGTATAAATCCCATTGGTAGGAAATATTTATAATATGTATACATGATGTTTGTTTGAGTGTCGTGCATGTAGTTATCATGATGAAAACTCAATGATGGTATCTCACCCTTGCTTTATTTATTTTCATGTTGGGTTTCTACTATGCTTCTAGATATATATTCGAGTACATATGAGCCCAATGAGTCTGATATCCTACACGGGGATACGTTCCATGCACTTTGACGAGGCTGATGACGGAAGCATGTTGAGGACTAACTTGGGTACTTCTGCGGGCGGGGAGTCTCGGGAGGATTTCCCAATGGGTATTCTTAAGTGTGACCAGCTGTATGATTCTGATTTGGGTTTAATTTTAGAAAGTGGTACCCCTACCATATAGGTTTATATTATGTGTGTTTTCCTTATGCTATGGCTTAAATAAATGATTGTAATATAATGGGCCATATGTAAAACCTTATTGATGCATATAGATGTATTCGGTTGTTTGTTAATTATAACGGTTTGGGTTGTATCATTTGAGGAAAAGAAAAAGAAAAACAATTATCACTAATTTTCAAGGAAGTTACGAAATAGAGAAAATTATATTTTTTCGAAAGCAACCAGCGTAATTATTTTCAGTCTTTTAGTTTCAACATGTAGCGCCAAGGGGGTGTTACCATAAGCATCTATAATTACCTCCTGCCTATTTCCTGGTTCTTTGGTTGGGTTCACCGGCAATCCCAACCTCTAGAGTGATATTTTCATAGACTTTATCTTCAATGTTTCACAAACTCTAAAGTAAAGTCATATCCTATGAAACTAAGGTGTTACATAATCGTTTAGATTAAAGTAAAATTCTCCTGTAGATTTATAATTGTATAATTACATGTATAGATTTTGTTAAGTTTTGCTCGAGGTATTAAATAGTCGTACCAATCCATTAATATGTCCTAGTCCAAAACGAACAATTATGTCAGGTTCAAGTTTTGAAAAAATTAGACCTGATGTGTTTTTGGGTTGGGCTTAGGTTATACTTCAGGTAATCCCAACACACCCCGATGTTTCACGTTTTTTAAAAGTTATACTCTCTTTTTATTTTTTATACAATTAAATAATTCCATTAATATGACCTAGTCCGAAACTAGTAATTATGTGAGGTTTGGGTTTTGAAAAAAATTAGATCTGATGTGTTTTAAGGTCAAGTTCACGTTAACTCGCCCTGATGTTTCACATTTTTTTTAAAAGCGATACTTTTTTTTTTCTTACAATTAAACACAAGTCATAAAACTTCTTGACTTAATCAATATGTCTTTATGTTGAAACTATTTGTTTTGTAAATATATTGTAAAATATGACTTAATTTTAGTTTCCTACTTCTTTAATTTAATGATTTAGCTATATATACTGTTCAAATTTAAACATTATGTCAGTATATCAAGTTGATATTATTGGGTTACAATAAGGTCGGGTTCAGGTATAGTGAAATGAACTTATTAAAATATTGTCATATTTGAACAAAACTAAACTGGTCCATACCTATTCATAGACACTCCTAAGTCTTGCATTTTTTATTGGTAAACAATCATCATCATTACTAGTTCTATTTTTTTTTCAAAGTGAAATCAATAGCAAGAAAATAATTACACAAATAATAATGTTACCAGTAAATACTTATATTCATAAATACTTATATCTATGATAAATTTTCTTTTAATTAGATTTAAATCATATTATATACATCTACCATCTATTTAATTTTTCCAAATAAGCAGAAATAAAATACATATTATAGCATTTTACCCAAAAAAATACATATATTATTTTTAGTTCCTTTTTTCACTGTGAAATTATTAGCAAGAAAATCCATATATAAATATAATCTTACCTACACAAACTTATATTCATAAATACTTTATATCTATGAGATTTTATCATTTATTTACATTTAAATAAATAGTAAGAAAATCCTTAGAGATATAATAATTTTACCTATACATACTTATATTCATAAATACTTTATATCTATGATATTTTTATTATTTAAATCTAAATCTAGCTCCTATTATATACACCTACCATCCATTTGATTTTTCCAAATAGGCAGAAGTAAAATACACATCATTATTAATTCCTTTTATTCATAGTGAAATAAATAGCAAGGAAATCCTTACATATAACAATTTTCCTATACATACTTATATTCATAAATACTTTATAAATATATGAGATTTATTATCATTTAATTACATTTAAATCTAAATCTGGCTAATTTAATATACACCTACTATCCGTTTAATTCTACCAAACGAGGAGAAGGAAAATACACATGTCACCGGTTACCATACACCCCACAAAATAGATGTGGCTCCCACTGTTTTGTTTTTCTCCCCTCATCTTTATCTCCATTCCAAACAAGGGAAAAAAAATACTTTCCCCCCTCTTTCTCTCCTCCCTTTTTCTTTCCCTCTTATTTCCATCAAACAAAACGAAGAGTAAAAGTCTCTCCCACTGAATATAAATACTACTACTCGCCCTCCTAAAGTATAAGCCGCCTCTCTTACCTTTTCCCTACTTTAACTTGATAACCTATCTCAATTTTCCCATTTCCATTTTCCAGTTCCAATTCCAAATTCCCTTTCTTCTTCGTCCCCCCTTCCTCTCTATCAACTCAAAAACAAAAAAAAATCTCATCTTTCTCTTCATTGGTTTTGATTCCTCCATCTTTCTCACCATCCCTCTTCAATCCCCAATTACGAGATTCAAACCCAATTTCCCTTACTCAATTCTCTGTCTCTAACTCCGCCCAATTTTTGAAAAATTAAGATACAAATGTTTGGTTTTTATTCCCTTAGCAAATGCTTCATCCTATATGGATTTGATTTCTCAAAATTTGCTTATCCCTACCATTTTTTTGTATAGCCCTGAAAACCTAGGGATTAATAATTCTCCTTAATTTTTCTGATCAACTAGGGCATGGTGGGCAAAGAGTTGATGCTCGTGCTCCATGCCACCGGAAAATATCCTAGCCCTCTGCCTCTTCGTCTTCCTCCCGCTTTAGCGCCACCAAATCCTTTCGATGAGTAAGAGAAAGATTTTGCCCATCCCAATTCCGGAGTCGACAACATCGTTGCAGATCCCGCTCTCCATCCCTCGCGGGAGCTTGGATGAGTGGTCAAATGTGAGCTCTGGTGATATTGGCGAGTGGTCGTAACCTCCTACCGCCCATCAAGTACAATATTGTATATGCTAACTAAATTTATTTTTATAATTTATGTACTCATTAAGTATTTGAGGTACTACTTTAGTTTAGTTACATAAAATAGTGGTGAAATTGTGCAACGATGAAAATTCTGGATCTAACGACCTTGAAACGGCTGAACAATGAGCTAATGACATACTTGTAGACCCTACTTCATCAAGCAATGTCGGTATGTCATTTGTTTTTGTTGTTTTAATCTTAGATACAAAACTACTTGTGCTTCGTCTTTAAAAGGTTTTAAGCAAACTAAAATTATCAAATGCATCAAGCAATGGAATTTTGTAACTACGTTCAAAACAACAAAAGAAAATCATATACCGACATTGCATGATGAAGTCTGGTCTGCCAATATGTCCTTAAGCTCCTTATTCAACTGTTTCAAGGCTATTAGATCCAAACTTTTTGTTGTTGCAAAACTTCACTATTATTTTATATACTTGAACTGAAGTAGTAACTCAATTACTGAGTATATAGATTGTAAAATAAATTTAGTAAGCATCCACAATAAATATCGACATAAATTTTTTTGGCTCACTTAATCTAGCATTGAGGATTATTATGCTTTCTTCATGTGTCACCCTGTATTGATGTAAAGCTTTTCCAAAATGAGGTGAGGGATCTTCAAATTCCTTTTGAATTTTCTAGTTCTTAGCATGCATCGTCAGTATTTTGCAATTGATCATGGTTTGGTATTTTTAGTTTTGCTTTTCCTTTTGTCTCTTCCACCTTCTTAGTTTCATGTAATATGTTTATAAAATTGAATCAGAAGCATGTAATTTTCATGAGGTTATTCTTGTGGCTATCAAGTATATCAATGGTAATCTATTTGATGTGTATTTGCTTGATCTATCACAGGCATAAACGTGATGGCTGAAGTGGATATCCCGGGTTATGGAGAATCATGATAAAGCACATGCGCTGATTGGCTTTATTATTCTGACATATTGAGATGCAGGGAATTTCCTTTAGTTCTAAAATTAATTGTACTTTCTTTAAGAGTGACTTAGTTTACCGTTGAGAAGTCTATAATGATCTTTAATTTGCATTGCTTTCTTGATAATGATCTTTTTTTTTTCTTTCAAGATATAGAATATGATATTTGTTTACGTTCTAAATCTATCATTCTTTTTCTTATATGGCAGGGCTATTCCATTTATCATTTTCCTTTTGGTTGTAAATTTGTTATTGAAAGATGGGAGAAGGGGTTTGAGATTGGAAAATGCAGGCTATTGAATATGGTTATGCAAAATTAATTACTCCTTGTTTCCCACGGAATGCTTATGGAGTCAGGGAGATTCTACTACACAAAATATTACTTCAACAGCATTGCCCAGTAGCAACACTTCAGATGTCTGTTGAATAAACAAAGGGTTCAAAGCTGCTTATGTGACAAATTATTATGCTAGTAGGGCTGTTGGTCCAGGCTCATGCTATGATCAATAATGCTTATCTTACTTCATCTATCACATCTAGACTATTATGAAAGCAACTGATGTTACTATGTCTGAAGAGCTAGAATTATATTTGATGCTAAACTCCTTGGCAGCTTTGGTAATTGTATGTCACAGCATTCTTGTGAATTACATTTTACGCCGCACCTTGTTAAAAAGTGGTGCACCCATGCACCTTGAAAAAAAAAGGACCATTCATGATCTTGTTTTAATAATAATCTTATCATACACTTATATGTAGCTAATAATTATTTTATACTATAATTATTATTTATAAATATTAAAAAATTATTATTAACTCCTCATTTTCTCTATCCTCCTACCTGAACCCTTCGATCATCATCTTCTTCATCATACTCTGACTATCTACCTCCAGTTCCCTCAACGGTACCAATTGGAGTATCTGTTGGAATCCACCGTCCAAAGATAATCCAACATCCAAAGGTTCATGGACTGTCATTAATGTTGGAATCCAGCATCCAAAGGTTCATTGACTGTCATTAATGTTGGAATCCAGCATCCAAAGGTTCATGGACTGTCATTAATAGTTTAGAAAATAGCCATTGTGAATTAATGAGGTTCATGTATTCTCTAGTCATGAAATTAGGAAATGTTTAAAGGAAATAGGTGTCTCATTTATTTGTCTTGTAATTATCAGTTGTATTTAATTCTTCTAGTATATAAATAAAATACCTCTGTGTTGTGTGAAAGTAACACAAGCAATTCAGAAAATACTTGTTTTGTTCCTCCTTTCAATTGTATCAAAGAAAACACGGTAACCTTAGTCTTAACGGAACTAAGGTCAACATCATCATCTCCATCCTTAGCCATCAACTTAAGCACTACTATGGGCTTCACCTCCTTGCTCTGATCCAATGATTTTTTCCACAGGAACACCAGAGGACACTGATGGTGATGAGTGATGAAGACACAATCATTGAGTATTTTAGTCCTAGAAAAAGAAATTTATTGGAATCGTTGGAGAGGATTGTTGTAGAGTTCTGATTCATTTGAAGATGATGATGATGAAATAATTTTTTGATTAAAAGGAGTATGATGGAAAGATGATGGCTGGAGGCTTCAGAGTTCAGAGATGGAGGGGGGAGAGAGAGAGTTAATAATATTTTTTAATATTAACAAATAATTATTATAATTTAATGTAACCTTTTTTTGATAGACAAATGTTATTAGTTAGTTGTTATGTTAATTTTTCTCATTTGTCAAAGTTTGAACCTTGGACCTCCTGTAACACCATGTTTTTCCTCTCATATCTGTAAATTTTAGAAAAAGAAGAACGATAGTTAAGTTATGAGAGAGAGAAGAGAACATGTTACACAAACATTGATCACAGTTAATCAAATTGAGATGGTAGAAGAATTAAACACATTTGAGCAGACATAGTACCAAGGGAAGATAGGCAAGACGTTGGGATGGGCTGATTTTAATACTCCCCATAATACTGATGCCGTTGTAACATTGGGAATATTAGGCTTACAAAAACTACCAAATTTATGGTTTGGGAATTTATCAAAAGTAAGGTATTTATTACTATTTAGTAGCTTTTCTAATAAAATAGTATCTATTCAATTAGGATTACTTGGCTATCAATATCAAATTGGATTAAGACTAGCTGGGGGCTTGGCTATTTAAGAACTGCTATACACATTAGACTTTCAGTCTACTTTGGGAATGAATTCATGTTATTGTTCTGTACTTTCTGTTCTTTTTCTCTTCCCTTCCCCCCTTCCCAACTCTCCACATTCCCCCTATGTCCCTCTCTTCTTCAGTTCTCTTCTTTTTCCCACCTTTACTCTATTCTGCATTACCAATTGTAACACCCCGCAGCTAATAGTATATACACTACAAAGTTTATTTTTCGGGTCAAGAATACGTTACACAATTACTAAACCTCATTCGAGAACTATCTTGTAAGCTATTTACTCCACCGTCACATTTTCTGTAAAAGAAAAGGCAAAGAATATTACTAAATATAAATGACTAATATTGTATTCAGAAAATATTCTAAATATATGCAAATATTTTTTTTATTGTTATTGTATTGTCATATATCATAAAACCAGTTAAACTAATTTTCAGCCATGACTAGCATCATAAATACCTCATTTCAGCCCATCAATTCAAGAAATAACAATTTTAATGCCTTGCTTCAGTCTCAAATTAAATAATGATATCCGGACATTCTTTTAAATTATATATCTATGTAGGCGTATATTCAAGTAAAAAACAAGGTATTATCACCACCACAATGTCAAAATAGAAAAGAAATATTCTTTAGACTTTCAAGCTAATATTAAGTGGTGTCTATAGCATGTTACGAAATTGACAATATTCAATTGTTTTCCATAGAATCATCCCACAACATTTACCATGAATTCATGAAGTCATCAATGATATTCACTAGAAGAGAAAGTTGTTAAATGTAAGTTGAGCATATACCTACTTGCAACATCTAATTTGCTTCGAATGAAGAACTTAATGGAATTACAGATTTCAAGCTAGAAAGCATCAACCTTTCTATGGTAAACTAAGTCTTTCTTAAAGAAAGTAATAAACTGTAAAAGTAAAAGAAATTCCCTGCATCTCAATATGTCACAATAACAAAACCAATTATTATCATACTGTCAAGCTATACTAAAGAAAAAAACATGAACATCGCATGTGCTTTACCATGATTCTGCATGACCAGGGACATCCACTTCAGCCATCACGTTTATGCATGTGATAGATCAAACAAATACTCATCAAACAGACTATCATTGATACTTGAAGGTGGAAGAGACATAGGAAAAGCAAAAGCAAAACTAAAAATCTGAAACCATGATGAATTGCAAAATGCTGAGGATATTATGTACCAGAAAATTCAAAAGGAATTTGAAGATGCCTCACCTCTCATTTTGGCAAAGCTTTACATCAACCCAGGGTGAAACATGAAAAGAAAGCACAATATTCGTCAATGATTGACTAAGAGAGACAACTCATAAGATAGTAACTAGATAGTAACAATTTAATAAAAGGAAAACTATCATCCATGGATCAACCAATAGAAATATAATAATATAATTTGGGATAATAATAACATATTTCCCATTGATAACCCTTTTCCCCCTCTATTCAGTTTCTAATATAATTGTACAATTATCAATTTCCCATTCAAACTTGCTTGTAGTTGAAAAAATTAGTAATATATTTAATATAGAATAGTTGCAGTAGCAGCATTATTTTCAACTAGACAGTTTGAAGCAAAGATGATTTTATCAAAGACTCGGCAGGATGACAGTTAATTTATTTCAACTCATTGTTCACATTGGACATTGGTAAATTCCCTTTCCCATGGAAAATTATGAAAACGAAAACTAATTTGGATATGGTAAGTCTTACTTGACAATTTCATATGCGTCCTCTACTGTGTAATGCTCCTACTTTGTGTATGAACCTTTCCACAAATTTGGATATGTAGGTACCTCAAGAGGAAATGACGGCTCATCTATATGATGTGCCAATGGAGAACATTCTACAGAGTATAATTTTTTATATTCAGCATTACATGAAAAAAAAAAACAGCGTGATATCTAGTTAGGTGGCGATTATTTGGTTTCTAATTGTCCCAAACAGCATGGAGGGGAAAACAAAAGAAACACATAACATTTATCTTACAAGTTTAGCATAGGACATGGATTCAATAATCTGTTTAATTACATTAATAGGTAAATAGTGCCTTGATATATCTGCAAAAACAGATAAAAAAAATTATATGTATCTGTTAAGATGAGATAAAATAGGAGACATTGGCATAACCCTTGTGTTTCAACTACATCATGGAGATTCTATTATATAGGCAAAGAACAAATCAAAATACAATCAGTGTCATAATTACAAGATATTCACAATATCTGATTATCCTAATTATCCTAATTACCAAATATTCCTATAATCAGAATATATATTATTTACATAAATATCAACACTCCCCCTCAAGCTGGAGCATATAAATCATATACACCAAGCTTGTTACATATATAATTTATTCAAGGACCTCTCAAAGACTTAGTGAAGACATCTGCTAGGTGATCATTTGAATTGACAAAGTTGGTGGCGATGTCCCCAGATAAGATCTTTTCTCTGATGAAGTGACAATCTATCTCGATGTGTTTTGTCCTCTCATGAAATACTGGATTTGAGGCAATGTGTAGTGCAGCTTGATTATCACAAATGAGTGTCATATGTGAAACATCCCCAAATCGTAGTTCTTGAAGCAACTGTTTGAGCCAGATGAGTTCACAAGTAGCTGATGCCATGGCCCGATACTCAGCTTCAACACTTGACCTTGCAACAGCATTCTGTTTCTTACTCTTCCAAGATATTAGATTATTTCCAATGAGTACACAAAATCCAGAAGTGAATCTTCTATCAGTTGGAGAGTCTGCCCAATCAGCATCTGAATATCCAACGATACGTGTATGACCCTTATCCTCATAGATGAGCCCTTTACCTGGGGCCCCTTTGATATATTTGAGAATACGAATCAAAGCATCCCAATGACCTTCGCAAGGTGAATTTAGGAACTGACTTACCACACTTACTGCAAAAGAGATATCTGGACGAGTGACTGTGAGATAGTTCAATTTCCCAACCAGTCTTCTATACTTTCCCATATCTGAAAGTGGCTCCCCCTGATTTCGTAGAAGTTTAGTATTTGAATCCATTGGAGTATCAACTGGTTTTGCATTAAGCAGTCCTGTTTCCTCAAGAATGTCCATCACATACTTTCTCTGAGAAATAACAATGCCATCTTTTGATTATGCCACTTCCATGCCCAAGAAGTATCGGAGTTTTCCAAGATCTTTTGTCTGGAAATGGTGACAAAGATGTTGTTTTACCTGTGATATGCCATGGTGGTCACTCCCTGTAATGACAATGTCGTCGACATATACAATCAAGTAGACACATCCTCGAGCTGAATGACGATAGAAAACTGAGTGATCTGTCTCACTCTGTTTCATCCCAAACTCCTAAACAACAGTGCTAAATCTGGTAAACCAAGTTCAAGGTGATTGCTTGAGGCCATACAACGACTTGGGGAGGCGACAAACAAGACCAGAAGACTCCCCCTGAGCAACAAATACAGGAGGCTGCTCCATATATACCCCTTCAGTTAGATCACCATGGAAAAAAAGTATTCTTGATATCCAGTTGATATAGAGGCCAATGTCGAATAGCAGCCATAGATAGAAACAAACGAACAGATGCCATTTTAGTAACTGGTGAGATTGTGTCTCCATAATCCAAGCCAAAAACCTGAGTATAGCCTTTCGCCACCAAGAGGGCTTGAAGACGATCTATCTGGCCATCCGGACCCACTTTAACAGTAAATATCCACCTGCAAACCTATAGCAGACTTTCCAAACGGAAGAGGAACAAGGTCCCAAGTACCATTGTTCTGAAGTGCACTCATTTCATCGACCATAGCTTGTCTCCACCCAGAATGAGATAAGGCATCACCTACAGTCTTAGGGATAGACACAAGACAAAGAAGAAAGGCAAGCAAAATATGGTGTAGAAATGCGGTGAAAACTTAAAGTAACATAGTGAGGAGAAGGATTACGGGTGGGGCGTATGAAACAGGGACAAGAGGAAGATGAAAGACATCCGTGACCGACTCGGGAGATGTAGGTGGCTCGAAATAAGGAACAGACTCGAAGAAAGTGACATCAGCCGATACAAGATAACAGCGTAGAGTGGGAGAATAACATCGGTAACCCTTTTGTGACCGAGGATAACCAAGGAAGACACACTTTAGCGAGCGATTAGAGAGATTGTCAATACCTGGTTGTAGGTTATGAACAAAGCATGTAGACCCGATGACACGAGGTGTTAATGGATGGAGGGACTGATGCGGGAATAAAATAGAGTGAGGTACTTGGTTATCAAGAACGGAGGAAGGCATCCTATTAATGAGATAGCACGCAGTGACAACATCATCACCCCAAAAACGGAATGGAACATTGCTATGTAGTAAGAGGGTGCGAGTTGTTTCAATAAGATGTCTATTTTTACATTCAGTAACCCCATTTTGTTGAGGGGTGTAAGCACAAGAAGTCTGATGAAGAATACCCTGAGAAGCCATGAAAGATTGAAATGGTTGAGAGAGGTATTCTCTAGCATTATCACTACGCAGAGTATGAATAGGAATGCCAAATTGATTTTTAATTTCATAATAAAATTGTTGAAATATAGAAAATAACTCAGACCCATTTTCCATTAAAAATAACCAAGTACAACGCGAGAAATCATCAATAAAAGTAACAAAATATTTCAACCCTAACGTGGACACAGTCCGATTAGGACCCCAAACATCTGAATGTACTAAAGAAAAAGGAGACTTAGCGCGATTAACGACACAACTAGGAAACGAACTACGGGTATGTTTCCCTAGTTGACACGACTCACAAGACAAAAAAGTAAGCTTAGGCAAGCTCGGCACCAGCTGTTGGAGCTTAGCAAGGTTGGGATCTCCCAATTGAGCATGAGTGAGAAGAGGGGAATCCTTGACAGCACAAACCCGAGAAAGAGGTGACAGCTGGTACAAGCCATTGAACTCGCATTAGGCGCCAATCATCCATCCCGAACTCCGGTCCTGCAGGAAAAAAGAATCTTTAGTGAATGAAATAGTGCAAACAAGGGAACGGGTCAAGTGACTAATAGAAACTAAATTAAATGGGGAACCCGGGACATAAAGTACATTATTAACCGAGATGGAAGGAAAGGGATGGACAGTGCCAACCCCCTAGGAATGTGTTATAGAACCATTAGCCAATGTAACCGTGGGTAAATAACCAGACGTAGAAAGGGTGGAAAAAAGAGATTTATTACCAGAGATATGATCGGTGGCACCAGAATCCAGAACCCAAGGACCTAGGGATGACTGAGAGAGATAAGCAAAGGAATTACCAGTGTGTGCAACAGAGGCAGTGGACCCAGTGGTCTGACGTTCTTCAACCCATTTAAGAAACTCTGCGTAAGTAACAGGCGAAGCAGTAGATTGAGGAGATGGCTCAGATGGGGCTGGTGGATCAACCTGGGCAACATTAGCAGCGCGAGGAGGACGACCATGTAAAGTCCAACATTTATCAATAGTGTGGCCTAAACGGTGACAGTGATCGCATTTCGGGCGTTTACCCCGACCCCGACCACGACCACTACCACTACCACCATTACCCTGAGACACAAGAGCAGAAGCATCAACTGCAGCAGGAGGTAACTCATGTGTAGGAGCAGCAGGGAGCATAGAGGTAACTGATGTCTTGGACGGGACCCGAAGCAAAGCAGACCAAATCGAGTTCAGAGATGGGACATTAGGAAAACCCAGAATCTGATCACGGGTGGCGGAGTACTTTGGAGGCAAACCGTATAGGGCCAACAACATGAAGAAGCTACTATGTTGCTCAAGTTCCCTGGCTGGAGTGTCGGCCGGTGGCAAAAGTTCATTGAAATCATGTAAAGCACCATGAACCTTTCCTAAATAAGCAGAAATAGGACCATCAATCTAGCGAGGAGCAATAACATTCATGAGATTCTGACAGACACCATAAAGGCATTGTGTATCATTGGTGTAAAGAACCTTGGCTTGCTCCCAAATGGATTCGCAAGTGAGATGGGCACGAAAAATCGGCTTCAAAGAAGAGTGAATAGTGGACTTGATAATGCTACACAACTGACCATCAATCTTGTTCCACCGTGGGTGTTCAACTTCGGCAATGTCGGTAGCCTTCTTGGTCAGGTGTTCAACATATTCTTGTCCATTAAGCCAGAGTTTGATATCAGAGGCCCATGTGTCAAAGTTGCTTCCATCCAATTTGTCAGTGCAAAGAGGGGCACTCACATAATTGGTGAAAACAAGAGGGTCAGCCTTGGAGGAGTCCTTAAGAGTAAACAAAAACAGAAAAACTGAAACCACAAAGTACCTCGGAGTAACTGCGTAATGGAGGGATGCTCAATAAGTAGGAAAGAGAAAAAGAAGACCAGATCCAGGTAGAGCAGGTGGGACGAGTTCGGCACACCAAACGGCAGCCGCAAAGACCACCGGAAATGCCATCACACGTGGCTGGAAGGGAGGCGCGTGTAATGGTGCGCCAGAGACGTTCCCGGTGTGTGACGGCGCGTCCCGAAGCTATTGGCGTGATGTTGGGACGACTGGGTAGATCGACGGACATCGATTCCAACCATGTGGTCGTCGGCCGGAAAAGTCGTCGGAAGGCGGTGGCGGACGGCAGACTGATAGTGAACAGCGACGGCCTGGCAGCGAACGACTGATGGCAATGTATATGACTGGTGGGGATGCCGGAAGGAGAACATGGCAAGGGAAGACGGTGTAAAACCTGAAAGATAACATGGTTTTGCAGAAAACATTTTCACTGATGAACAGTAGGTCCACCAAGTTGGAGAATTAGGGTCTTGTCTCTTGTTAGGCTCTAGATACCATGTTAAGATGAGAGAAAACAAGAGACATTGGCATAACCCGTGTGTTTCAACTACACCACGGAAATTCTATTATATAGGCAAAGAACAAATCAAAATACAATCAGTATCATAATTACAAGATATTCACAATATCTGATTATCCTAATTATCCTAATTACCAAATATTCATATAATCATAATATATATTATTTACATAAATATCAACAGTATCAATATCCTCTTCTTATAGTATAAACTATAAAATATAAATCACTCATAGAATATACAATTTTCTCATTAAAAACAGTGTGCCTCACCCATCATAAGCCCACGGTATTTAAATCTAGGTTGATCTAGGATAGTCCAAGGTGATAGATCACATATTTTACTTCATTCAATTTATTTCATTGAGTCCAACAGTGATAAGTCAACCACTGTTCTCATTCTTTACTAAAAGGACTTCAATCAGTAAATGCTTGAGTAAATTATTACTCTTAGAAAGAGATAAGGAAATTGCTTCACTGAATTGTTCCTGGCATAGGAAAGTAGTAATATTTCAACAAAAAGAAAAATAGAAAAGGAAATTACCTTCAATTCAACTTTTTGCACTTAGACTCTTTTGAATGAAAGGGAGAGTTATTCAACTTTTTTCATACAATATGTCCTCGGCAATTATAATTTATGCATTCTATTAATTATTGAGATTTTAGAGGTTCTATTCTAACAAGCAGCTTTATTTCCAAAATATAAATTAAAGCATAAGAAACAGTAACAAATCATCCAAAAATCGAATCCAAAAACACCATAGAAAAATGAAATCCACAAATTGTAATCAGTAAGGCATCTCAATTATGGCTTCTTTTGAAACCAGCAAATCATAGCTTTCATCCACTCCAAGTTGAAGCTGCAAAATAAAAAAATAAGATAACAATTTAAAAAAAGTCTATCGGAGATAATTCAAATATTGGTTGTTATTAGTTTTAGTGTTAGTTAGTAGTTAGTTAGAATTAGTTGGTGTGTGAGATGTTAGTTGATAACTAATTCCATGTGTGAATAAGATTCCATGTGGGACTTGAGACACCCCTTCTAGGGTCATCACATAGTTACCCAAAAGCGGAAAATTAAATTATTAATCGCTGGTTACTTTCGGAAAATATACTTTAAAGTGAACATCTCATTACGAAAATAGTGCTGAATTTTTTTTTTAAAACATCGAACCATCGTGAACGTAAACAAACGTATATATACCTATATATATGCATCATCTTTTAAATACACCCTATATCTAATAGGAGATAACAAAAGAGCCCTCATAAGTATAGGCTATTCTCCATCAAACTAAGTAAAGAAAATAAAGACATATACATATAAATAACGAGTAATCCAGAACCATACCAAAAACTCATGGCTCTCAGTAGCCAGATCAAAAACTGACAAGACTCGCTACCTCAGAACTATACCTATAGCTGGTCAAGCTAATGAAAACCATTGGGGAGATCATGATGATCAACGCCACCTACAACAGATGTATCTGATGAAGATACCTCCGCTCGCGCTCCCTCGTCGGAAGAATCATCATCATCAACAGCAGGAGGGTGGAAATGAAGATCGTCCTCAAAGTACTCATCTGGGTCCTCCTCGACCTCATCCAAAACTACCTTAACAGGAGGTGCTGCTGGTCCTGCTATCTGAAGCGGATTCGGATGAGGTGGCAAATCAAGTAACCCGTGCTCAGCCAAGTACTGTAAGTATAACCATACCGAGGTAGAGATACCTCAAAAGTCTCTACAACATGCGTCCTTTGCTGCAATCATGCCTCCACTGTGCCAACAACCTCTCTACTAGGGCCATGATAGGCGACGCTGAGTGCCCCAGGGTTTATCTCCTAGGCATCACCAAAATGAGCGCGATCAAACATGATCGACCGAAGCCTCGAATGTGCCAGAGGCATATCCGGTTCCATCTAATCTCAGACGTAACGATATATGCACAAGTAGAGAAACCACAAATAAAACATGCAAGAGTGAGAAACCAATATATGGATTTTACACGACAACTACATGCTAGACACCACATAAAACACATACACATATATCAACACAAGCATTCATAAGAAAATAGTTTATCAATGGGTTTAACACCCCAAACGTCATCATTTGAAAAACTATACATGAACATTTCATATTCGTCATCTAAATTCGCACCTAACCTCATGAGATATCCCAACACATGGTGAGTTGATCAGACTCAATTGCCATCCCATGGCATAAAGGCACGCAGCCATAACTCATTGCACAATGTCCACACCCAGGGCATCAGTGATAAAACCATAAATGGGGTTTCATTGTCCAACCCGGGCACAATGAAGAAAATCGTAGCATGAAATACCTGACGCCGCAAGGTAATCACACATAGAACCATGGGCACGTCTTCCAAATGCATGCAAAACACTTTGCTCATAACCCTTTTCTTTGTGTTCAATCTTTCTTTGCTGAAGCTCAAAATGGCTTACGACTCACATAGCTTTAACATCTTTAAAACTTTCATTACAACACAGGACCTCACAGTCCGAGTGCTCAATCACGACACCTCTCGACCGATGCACCAGTCATAGGTTCGTGGTAATAGAAAACATCTTAAATGTTTAAACACGGTATACACCACGTATACAGTAGACACCAAGTCTACAGGACCTTAAAGTCCAAAGGACCCCAAGTCCATAACAACAAAGAACCTTAGTACCCCGACTTCTCGGTTACTAAGTTCAACACCACTTTCAACACGGTTGAATTAATTTTGCTTTCGGAAAATCTTTTCAAATAGGAAATTCTTCAATAAAATCTTTAGATAATAAAACTTGGTTTTCACAAAGGTGAGTCACATGAGGTTTTAATCTTACTTAAAATATGTACTGCCATTTCAAAATACTTGCCGTCGACACTTTTCCAAATTTACCGTCAATTAACACTTTTAAAGCCTTTTAAGCCAAAACTTAGCTTTTAATACTTAAATAATTTTCTAAAATCATAATTAACTGATTTTAAACAATTTATTTCATAAAATAACTTTTTATAATATTGCAGAATTTCTTACATAAAAATTAGCAGTACAAAAATAATTTCACGGGTTCGCTCTCATTGTGACTCATAATTCACTCTTACAGTAATAAATTATTAAATTAATGATATTTTCCAAAATTCCTTATTTTTCCCAAATAAAAATTTCCATTAAAATTATATACCAATATTTTACCGTTAAAACATTGAATATAATTTATGAAGCTTCTTAAAGCTTTTATCCAATTAATTTAATTGGGCACTGACCACTGTCAGGCTTCTCAAACAACAACCAACAATAATATCACAGAGATATTCCCAGGCAGATCATGCATCACAACAACATAATATAATTATAGATAAACAATTAAACGCAATTAAACCAACACATATACAAATACCATAACTTAAACAACTTAAATAAATACTAACAGACAAATAATTACAGACAAACACATGACAGCATGTAGCCATCGAATATATTCCTCAGGTAATCCCCTCTTACCTCTCGTAGATTCTCTTGTGAATTAAATGAATTTCGTCGGAAGTCCGGATGTCACGTACACGTCGCACTCACTCAACCTTCAACCATTACAATCAAATAATTACAAATCAAGAAATTAAAAACATCCTAAACCCTTCTAAATGGTCACGGCTTCAAGGGGTTTTTGTGAATAAAAATTCCTAATCATGAATAAGTCATGGATTAATGATCCTTAATTAACCGAGATCATGGATTAGTGGCTAAACAACTAAATTTTAAACTCAAAACTTCCTAACTCTCATATACCTAGATTCGGCCTTGACATGTTCATGGGGCTAGGTTTTTTGGTTTGATAAATCAACTTGGATTCATTAAACATTCATACTAATAGGATGATTACCAAGATCATTGATGAAAACCTTGAACAAAACTCATCAAATCTCACCCACTTAGGGTTCGGCCATCATAGAGATATAGAGAAAGAATTTTCTTTTTGATAAACTAACATGGATTAGAGTGTGTAGACATACATGTCACATGAAAGACATGATCTTGTTGGTAATGGCTACAATGTCGAGAGGGGGGGGGGGGGGGGGGTGTAAACCCACCCTTGGGCATTACTGTCTAAACTCGTTTGAAAATAAAATTAAAAGATAATTTGCTGGTGCTTTCGGAAAATAATATATATAAGTACATAAGTTTCTGAAATTGGGTATAAAATTTTTTCTTTGTCATGACTCAGCACTTAAGCCATAATCAACACACAACCTTACTATCATAGCTTGGCAAGCCTATTTTATTTAAAGAATATACTTAAATACAAGATAGTAGTTTTACAAAAATTTCGACAGAGTCTCCTCTGTAATTCGGACATTCCACATAAAATAACAACTGTTAAAATGATTACATTTTCACCCCAGAATTCTAGCTACACTAAATTCAACCAGACATCAGTACATAAACATAATAGTTATAGCCATAAGCTTTACAAAACCAAAAGAAATAGCTTAGATTTTCATTCAAAAGATACGCTCTCCGAGCCTCAAAAGTTCCATTATATAATAAAGGCTCTCTAAGCCAAACTCATACATACTGTCAAAATAATCTAAGTCTTAACCCTAAGCTGGTCGTTCTAAGAGTTATTCCGCTAGTAATACCTCATCAATCAACTAGATCTAAGTCTCGGAATGACTTAGACAGACTCCTCTGCACCATCTGTGATAGAGTACCCAAGGTACAATATCGAACTTAGAAGAATCCTGAAAATGTGTGTGTAAAGGTGAGACGCCAATATATGGTTTTAACCCAATAACTAAATGCTCGACACCACATAACACATATACATTTATCACACGAACATTTATAAGCTAATAGTTTATCAGTGGGTTTAACACCCCAAACATCATCCATAAAATTATGCATGACACTTCTGTTCATCATCTACTTTTCGTCCTAATCTCATGAGATATCCCAACATCATATGAGTTGATCAGACTCCAAAGCCACACTGGCTAACTTGGCACTCTGCCAATAGGTCCGCGACCTCTTCCCATCTTGAAAACAACAAAGGCATACACAGCCAGGCACTCACAAGGCCAACACATTGCTAATGCCCACAATCAGTGGCTCCGCCATTAGCAAGTAAGATGGGGATCCCAAAGTCCTCCAAGGCACAATGAGATATGCATATCGTAATTACCTCAGCCGCCGGTAATTAATGCATTAAACCACAAATCGCAGGCACGTCTGCCACATGCATGCAAAACACTTTTGTTTTGTTCTTTTCTTTGTGCTCATTCTTTCTTTTGCCGAAGCTCAAAATGGCTTACGACTCACAACGTTTTAAAACTCTTTTAAAACTTTCATCACAACACAGGACCTCACTGTCCATCAAACATTTATCAAAACATAGGACCTCACTGTCCATAAAACATTTATCAAAACATAGGACCTCACTGTCCATAAAACCTTTATCAAAACATAGGACCTCATTGTCCATAAAACCTTTATCAAAACATAGGACCTCACAGTCCAAGTGCTCAATCACGACACCTCTCGATCGGTGCACCAATCGTAGGTTCGTGGCACTAGAAACATCTTCAATGTTTCAACACAGTATACCTCATGTATACAATTCATCACAGTATACCTCATGTATACAATATAGGCCCTCAAAGTCCAAATGACTGAGTCCATCACAACACAGAACCTTAGTACCCCGACGTCTCGGTTACTAAGTTCCACACCACTATTAACACGAAATCAGTTTTGTTTTCATAAATTCTTCTTCCAAAAATTGGAAATTCATCAATAAAATCCTTAAAATAATAAAACTTGGTTTTCACAAATATGAGTCACGTGAGGTTTTCACTTCCTTAAAATATGTACTGCCGTTTCAAAATACTTGCCTTCTACGATTTTCCAAATCTGTTATCACTCTTTTCCAAATCATTCATCAATTATCACTTTTAAAGCTTCTCAAACCAATACTTAACTTTTTCCACTGAAAACACTTTCTAAAATCATCTTAACTTCTTTTCAACAATTAATTTCATAAAATAACTTTGTATAGTATTACAAACTTTATTACATAAAAATTAGCAGTACTTAAACATTTTCACAATTTCGCTCTTATTGTGACTCGAGTTACTTTTACACTAATAAATTATCAACATCAAAACTCCTTATTTTTCCAAAATAATACTTTTCACCACTATTATATTCCAACGTTTCCCATAAAACATTGAATATAATTTACACAGCTTATTAAAGCTTTTATCTGATTAGTCGGTTGTGCACTGACCACAGTCAGGCTTCTCAAACAACACTCACAAGCAACATTCAACAACAAACCACTAAACAGATCATGTACCATAGCAATATCATATTCAAATAAATAATTTAAAATAGATCACACACTGATACTCAGATATACAACACAACATAAACCACATAATCAGATAACCACAACCACATCAATTATACAGAATACACAACAAGCAAATGGTCACAAGCAAATGGTTATTGAGAAAAATCCATCAGGCAAGCTCCCCTTACCTCTTGAAGACTCGAACTAAATAATCTCCCGAACTCGATTCGATTCCTCTTCGTCAGTGTAAATCAGCTAACTTCGTGGTTTCCTTCAAACGAATTGCAACCAAAATAAATCAAATCAAACAACAACACACTTAAATCAATAGGGTTAGGGTTCGGATTTACCCAATTTTCTAGATTAGGAAACTTAAAATTTGATTAACTTAGGGATTAATGATCCATAAGTTACTTAAGCATGATTAATCACTTTAACCATGATTATGAACCAAGAACATGAACTAAAACTCCTCTAGTTCCAAGAACTAGGGTTTCGGCCAAGGACTGAGTTTGGAGTTAGAAATCTCTAAAATTTCTAAACTCTTGGATTTAATCAACATACAAAACCTAGAGTTAGATTCAAGTGTTTCAAACAACTTTTGAATCATAAAACCAACAAGTGCTCATACCTAGGGTTTCGGTTTTTGAAGAATCAAATAGGCTAAAGTTAGATTTTTGATCTTCTATATACTTGAATACAAGAACTATCAAGATATAATCATGAATCAAGACATGAAATGGAAACAAAACCTAAGAACTCAAAGTTAACCTAGGTTCGGCCATGACCAGAATTTAGGGAAAGAAATTTCACATGCTCTTGTGCTTCTAGATGATGAAATTAGAGATTATTATAAGATCATAGCAATTGGTTTCATGTCAAAAGGATTTTTCTAGAATTAGTTATGAATTTTTCAATCTAGCTTCAAGAACTTTGAACAAATGAAGAACATGTTGATCAAATGCATAAACTCAAGAATCTTATGAAGAGAAAAGCTTAGAATATCAAGATTAAGAGAGACTACCTCTTGATGATCAAAGAAAATGATGATTTGGATGATGTTCTTCAAGAATTTCTCATGGTGTTCTTGAGAGCTTAAGGAAGAAGATGAACCAAGTTAGGGTTTCAGAAAAGTTTCGGTATTTTGGGTATATCTCTCAACATACTTATCCGTTTTGGATGATCTTTATGTCGTTGGAAAGAAGAGATAAGGATGAACAACTTTCATGTTGAAAGTTTTCCGATATTCAAAATAGAAACTGATCAGAATGGCTCTGCAAAATCGGACGAGTTATGAACTCTTTAGAGCAAGAATCAAGAATTTGGAAAAAAAATGACTTAAGGAAGAAAATATCCTATTTAAATGAAGAAGCAACCAGCTTATTGAAGAAGAAACAAATGCTTAATGAAGAAGGAGTCAAAACTTGGAGAAGAAGAAGTCAAAACTTGTTTAAGAAGAATTCAAAACTTCCTAAAGAAGAAGTCAAAACTTAATGAAGAAGATGTCAAAACTTGATGGAGAAGAATTCAAATACTTGGAGAAGAAGAGAAGGTTGGAGCCGTGTGGATTTGCCAAGGGTTTTGGGTCAATTTGTCAAATGGCATTTTGTAGGAATTGTCATAAAAAGATAAGGGTATTTTGGTCATTTCATAACAAAACTCAATGTTGCCATAAATGTGCTATTAATTGCCATTTATGATAGGATAGACTTGGCAAGAATGCTAATCAAGTTGGTCAATCCAATGTCTCTGCTACTTTGCCGATTTCCCGATCCATCTGACTCAGGCTCTGCCTAGAGACATCTTGACGTATAGGCCCGCAACAAACATAATATGTTAATTTTTTTCCAAAATTTTCAAAACTCCCAGTATCATAGTAAATATGATAAAAATATTTTTCATCTCGTTAACGTTTCAAAATTAGATCTTCTGAGCAGTAAACTTTTACTGTCAGTACAAACACAGAAAACAGCAGACCGGCTTCCGTCTGAGTTTTCAACCAAAAACTTCCCCGTGACCTTATAAAAATAAGTATAACAAGGAAATGACCTTGGTTTATCCAAAATCATTTTCTAAGTCTCGGATAAATATATATATTTATATATTTATTTCCGATATTACAAAACAGCGAAAATCGGGGTGTTACAGGGGGTGTGTGAATTGAGATATTGAAAACTTTTTCAACAATTTAAAACAAAACAGAGTTTTCTTAAAGAAAAATGATTTTCACTCAATTTTAATTCCCAAGAATCAGGTCATGTAACAAGTAATGATGTTAAGAAGAATTATAAGAAGTAACAACAAGTTTAACACAGATTGTAGATCAAAGATTCAAGTTAACAAGCATTCTTAAAATTCATTCATAACACACAAGTGCATATAATATGTATATGGAGTTTAGAGATGAGAAGAACACGCAAACCGATTTATCCTGGTTCGGCTACCTCCTCTGGTAAGCCTACATCCAGCCCCACACCTCTGTGGTTTTCTCCACTATAACCAGAAATTACAATATCCAATTACAGCATTCACAAGGATAACCTCCTTGCTCAAGAACACACCAAAAAGCACACTTGCTTTTCTATACCCAAGGATCCCTTCTATCCTTGTTCAATCCTAAGAGATACCCTCTCTTAATCACACTAATTCAGAGAAAGAATTGAGTAGAATAAAGACTCTAAAAGTCTGATTATACAAATTGAAGTTCTAAGAAATATCACACTTATCTCTCAAAGATGAAGCACTTTTGGAAGCTTTTGAATCTTTCATATTTTCACTTTCAGAATGTGTAAGGTTATTGAAAAGTGTTCCTTTGATCCCTCTTTATATAGAAAACAAGTTATTCTCGTTGGGATCAATTAAAACAGATTTGGATCTGATTTAACAAAATCTGTTTTCTTGATTCTCGTTCTTGAAGTAAGATTCTGATTGTTCTTGTAGAATTCGCGTCCATCTTGAAAATAACCGTTTCCATCTAGCCATTAAGAATTTACATTCGGATGAGCTAGTAGACGAGCTCCATTTAGTATTTTAGTGGACGAAGCTTCTCATTAAGGACTTAGTAAGTCCAAAGAGCGTAACCTTAGTAGACGAACTCCATATGACACTTTAGTAGACGAGCGCTTCTTGTTACTTCAGTAGACGAGCGCTTCTTGTTACTTCAGTAGACGAGCTCCATGTGCCAAATCAGCAGATGAACACTTCTTGTTACTTCAGTAGACAAGTGCTTCTATTACTTTATTGGACGTGAGCTTCTGTCACTTTAGTAGATGTGAGCTTCTGTTACTTTAGTAGACGCGAGCTTCTGTTACTTTAGTGGACGCGAGCTTCTGTTACTTTAGTAGACGCGAGCTTCTGTTACTTTAGTAGACGCGAGTTTCTGTCACTTTAATGGATGCCAGCTTTTTAGTAGTTCATTGGACGTCAGCTTTTTATCACTTCATTGGACGTCTGCTTGTTTCACTCTATTGGACGTCTGCTTGTTTCACTTTGTTGGACGTCTGCATTTTTTATCGCTTCATTGGACGTCTGCTTGTTTCACTTTGTTGGACATCTGCTTGTTTCACTTTGTTGGACGTCTGCTTGTTTCACTTTATTGGACGAGCACTTATATTATCCCAGTGTTGGACGAGCGCTTCTATTATCCTTTGTAAAAATTAGTTTCTTCTTAAATTTAAGTGCTTCACCTAAGAAATCAAATGTGCTATTTTTACAATAGCATCTAAAGTATAAGATCTTCATTGCTTGATGCTTTAGTCCTTGTTCATTGCTTTGTGTCCTTGGTTTTCCATCCTTTAATCCTTGATTTATCTTTTTCATGAGTGATCTTGCATGCAACTTAACACATAATAAGTACATAGTCAAAATCAAAAAACTTATGCAAAATACACTTTGTTTGTCATACATCAAAACATGAATGAGGGCTTAGTCTTACAAACTCCCCCTTTTTGATTATGACAAACCTTACCATACTTAACCTTAGTTATTAAAAATTAGAGTGCAACTGTTCAGTAAGCATGGTTCTTGAGTCATTTTCATCCTCCCCCTGTCTCATTGATATCTTTCAAAAATCAAGTGTTATCATATCATTGTCATGAAAAAGTCATCTTGCATTTATTATTAGTTCAAGTATGTCTTTTCAATGCAGTTCGTACTTAGGTATCAGAGAGAAATTTTTTTTACAGCAAATGCAAGACAAAATTAATGGTTGTACGGTTCATCTTTCTCCACCTTTGCCATTATAAAAAAGAAACTATGGAGAATATTGAAATCAAACTGAAAAACAGTCTTGCATTTATTGATAATAAATCATTAAAGAACATATGCAATACATCAAAACAACCAAAACACTGAAATAAAAAAAAGGAATTATAGACACCCAAGGACACTTAGTCTAAACTGAGACTAGATAAAAGCATCTTGCCCATGTCCTTCATAATTTTCAGCAACTTGTGCTGCTTCGCTTGCCATATTGACTATATTATCAAAAATAACATCTGGTATCAATTATTTTGAGGATCAATTATGCCAAGTTCCCTTCTTATAAAGAAGAAACTCTCCTTATTTAGTGGTTTGGTGAATATATCAGCTAATTGCTTGGTTGTATCTATATGTTCAATCACAACATCACCACTTTGAATATGATCCTTGATAAAATGATGCCTAATTTCAATATGCTTGGTTCTTGAATGCATAATGGGGTTCTTTGTTAGATTAATTGCACTAATGTTATCACACTTTATTGGTACATGATCTAGATGAACACCATAGTCAATTAATTGTTGTTTCATCAATAGGATTTGAGCACAACAACTCACAGCTGCAACATATTCTGCTTCAGCTGTGGATAATGCCACACTAGTTTGATTTTTACTAAACCAAGACACTAGGGAATTTCCTAATAAATGGCATGTTCCACTTGTGCTCTTCCTATCTAACTTGAATCCAGCAAAGTCAGAGTCGGAATATCCTATTAATGTGCAAGTGGATCCCTTGGGATACCACAGCCCCATTTCTTTTGTTCCTAAAAGATACTTCATGATTCTTTTAACTGCAGTAAGATGTGATTCTTTAGGATTAGCTTGATACCTTGCACACATACACACACTAAACATTATATCTGGCCTACTTGTAGTGAGATAAAGTAAGGATCCGATAATACCTCTATACTTGGATACATCTATAGAGTTACCATGTTCATCTTTGTCCAAGTAGCAAGCTGGACTCATTGGTGTTGCCATTTCCTTTGCGCTTTCAATTCCAAACTTCTTTAGTAGTTCCTTGCAATACTTTGTTTGGATTATGAAGGTTCCATCTTGGCTTTGTTTAATTTGAAGTCCAATAAATAAGGTAAGCTCTCCCATCATGGACATTTCAAATTCATTTTGCATTAGTTCACCAAATTCCTTGCATAAAGACTCATTAGTAGCACCAAAAATAATGTCATCAACTTATATTTGAACAAGTAAGATATTGTGTGCTTTGTTTTAGTAAATAGTGTTGTATCAACTTTTCCTCTTTTAAAGCCTTTCTCTAGGAGAAAATTTCTTAACCTCTCATACCAAGCTCTAGGAGCTTGCTTGAGTCCATAGAGGGCTTTAGTGAGTTTATAGACATGATTTGGGAACTCACTATCAACAAAGCCAGGGGGTTGGCTTACATACACTTCCTCTTGTATTATTCCATTTAAAAAGGAACTTTTCACATCCATTTGGTACAGTTTAAAGTTCATTATACATGCATAGGCTAATAGCATTCTTATGGCTTCTAATCTAGCTACGGGAGCATATGTTTCATCATAATCAATTCCTTCTTCTTGATTATATCCCTTAGCTACTAGTCTAGCCTTGTTTCTTACTATTATTCCATTCTCATCCATTTTGTTTCTAAACACCCATTTAGTTCCGATTATTTGGTTACTTTTGGGTTTTGGAAGTAAATCCCAAACTTTGTTCCTTTTAAATTGATTTAACTCCTCTTGCATTGCAATCATCCAATGTTCATCATTAATAGCATCATCAACACATTTTGGTTTTATTTGAGATACAAACACCATGGTATTGCAAATATTCCTTAAAGAGTTTCTAGTGGTTACCCCTTTGGTGATCTCACCAATGATATTGTCTAGGGGATGATTCTTTGAAACTTGCCACTCCTTAGGAAGATTTTCTTGTTGAATTTCTGCTTGAGGTTCTTTATTGCTCTCTTCATCTTCCTTTTCCTTGTTGCTCTCTTTTCCTTCATCAGATTTCACTTCATCTTCAAGAGTTTCTACATCATCAAAAATGTCCTTTCCCAACCTTTTGGGGTTAGACTCATCAAATGTTATGTGAACAGATTCTTCCATTGATAAAGTACGCTTATTAAACATTCTATATGCTTTGCTAGTTAATGAATAACCTAGGAAAATACCCTCATCAGCTTTGGGATCAAATTTCCCAAGATTATCCTTTCCATTATTTAGCACAAAACACTTACAGCCAAAGACATGAAAATGAGAAATGTTAGGTTTTCTTCCCTTGTAAAGTTCATATGGAGTTTTCACTACAACAGAAATGACTTATAATAGCAGTTATTTAATAGCATTTGTTATGCGGAACTGCTATTAAAAATTGTAGTGCCCTTTTAATAGTGTTTCCTAAAATAAGATCTATTAAAGAGTGCACCTAAGATAGCGTTTCTAAGTGGAACCGCTATCTTTTCTAATTTGAAATAAATAAATAAATAAATAAAATCAACTTTTAATAGCATTTGTTTTAGGAAATGCTATTAAAAGATAAACTTTAGATAGCGTTTAAAGTATGAAACGCTATCTTAGGTGAATTTTAGATAGCGTTTAAGGTATGAAATGCTATCTTAGGTGAATTTTAGAACTACTCGCGCGCGTATACCCTAACATTCTCAGTTTCTGCGTATACCCTAACGCGGACAGAGCACCATCATAGGGCGAGTTAATCTCAGTTCATCACTGACCTTCGTTACACGGCGAATCTTGTTCATCGCAAGGCAAAATTCCAAACTGACTTCGCAAGGCGAGACCACTCCTTAGCTACCGCCTCTTGTCGTGTGGTGGAGCTCGTGCATCGCAGTGCGAAAGTCTGCACTATAAAAGCTTCACAAGTCTAGTTTCTTGTTCACATCGTATGCAATTCTCACCCTAAGACTCATCAATTCAAAGTAGTGGTAACAAATCCCTCTCTTCCTTGCACTCATCCCATATTGTAATGTGATTTGGTTTGATACTCCTTGGTTGATAATGTGATTTCTGATTTCATTTTTCCAATTTGGGGCGTGATTGATATGCTAACCATGCATTTATGTTAGAAGGATTTCACATGCATCACTTCTGTTTGATAAAATGCCTCTATGAAAATATTTTTGTTGAACACCACATGCCTAGTTGGAATTCTTTCCCATACAAATTACAAGTGGGTATGATATGAACTCTTGAATAAAAGTGACAGGGTGTAAGCACATGGTCTGTACAATTCATTGGTTTTGAGATTTACTTTTTGAGACATGTTCTAACTTTGCCTACCTGTCACTAATTGCATTTTAGAGGAGAAATATGGAATCCTTTGGTTGTAACAATTTTTGGCATAACATGTGCTTGATAAAATGACTGAATGAAAAACTCTTAGTGCTTGCAAAGTGCCATGAGTTTCTAAGCGCCACCAATGTGTGTGTGCATATGGTCTTCGTGAGGCAATTTTTTGGGTTGTCTCTTATGAAATTCTCTTTCTACTGGTTAGTGAACGTGAGTGATGGCATTCCCTTGTCTTTACCATGCGTGTGTTGAAAGTACAAGTGGTGTGTCTTACTCATTTGCCTAAATGCCTATATGATAACATGCCTCTAATGTTGGGTTACAATGTATCTTTGGAATGCTGGAACTGTGTTAGGTGTTTGCAATTTTTCTAGTTCATGATTGTGATACATGTTGTAACTTTGTAGTTTTTCAAATTCCTTTTGAAGTTTAAGTACAGTTTTCGTATCAACATTTTGAATTCCTTTTCAAAGTTGAAAACAGTTTTTATACTAGTGGTGTGCATGGGTGGTTTTATGCAGCCACAAGAAGAACATATTAGACTTCTTGGATCAGCTGTGCTAGTACCTAATTAAAATTATTCTCTACTTCTGTTGCTTTCCCTCTTTGCTTCTCCCCCTCATTTATTTATTAATTAAGGTGGAGGTTTTCACAGTTATAGACTCAATTTCATAGCCTCTCACTGACATATTTGTTCCTTTTTGTTTGGCAATCATCAAAGTTTGTATTAAATGAGGCTTATTGTTATCAGGTGGAAATTTTTTTGAATAGGGTACTTGGGTTTGAATCTGGTGTCAATGCTATGTCTTCACTAATGGAAGGGTAAGACTACCTTAGTCTCATTGTCTATTTCACAGTGTATTCAGTCTCTGTCGAATAATTACTAGCTCTAATTTTCATCTCATTAATCATGATATATACCCGTCAAACGAGGTAGTTAAAGGCGAAAGGTGCTAGGGGGTCTTGACACCTTGAGGCAAGAGGAGCCAAAAAGTGCACGCCTCACTGAAGAAATGAGTTAATATTAGAAAATGGAAGCATTAAAATATTTTATTTTTCCACGATTTTTCATATAAATTAGCCACTCAAGCATGACATTCATGGTAAAGATAAAAGATTGTGATGTTCAATTTACGAACCTCTGTTAAAGGTTCCAAAGTTTGACAATATTCTTTTAGCATTCTAACTATTTATCCCCTTTAGCACCACAGTTAGCAAGTTATATGGCTGGTCTTTCAGAGATTATTTAAACTGTTATCCAAAAAGGCACTCCTTAACCTGAAGTGCTATGAGAGGCTGACACTTTTTAGCACCTTAGGTGTGCCTTTTGGTGCCTTTGACTACACTGCCTTCGAATTTGATTAGTTTTTCATCAATGATAAAGTCCGTTGTTCTTCCTGTGTTAACCTTAACATTTGTGTTTCACAGGTAACTTATCCTGTTGATGAAAGCACATTTTTTGAGAGCTTCTGTTTTGCATTGAATGACCAATCAGGGATAAGAGAGTGTGGTGAGTCTAAGTTGTTACAATGGCTTAACTATATTATTTTGGTTCTGAATTGTTGGCATATCATTCGAGTTAGTGTTTGGGTGTTTTAATTCACATCTAATTGGTGAATTAACCATCCTCTCATTGCTGCCACAGTGAGTAAAACATATTATTAAGTGAATAAGTATAGGTTAATCAATCAGGAACCAATCTTCCTAGTTTCCTAGTTTTCTAATAATATTGCATTGCCTAACTAAAACTTGCAAAATGAATCTGAACCTTTCTTGAGATATTATATGTATAAAGATTATATATATGAACATTTTCTTTTTGGGCATGATAAAACGAATCCTCAATCTTTTAACATTGATAAGGGCTGAACCTATTTTGTTTTTTTCCACTATATCTGGATACCATCCATGGTGAAAACTCACATCAAGTACCGAGTACAACGGCATCTTGCCATCTAGTGAAACAATGGTGCTAGCGTTCTAGGTCATGTCAGTACCACTTGATTGTTGTGACCATAGTAGTACTACTGCAACATGCACGTGTCAAGATTAATTGCTATCTATATCCTCCCAATAAATCATTTTATGCCAGAGAGATGTGTGAGTACAATTTTTATAATTTTATGTTTCTAAGTACTATACATTTTAACCTATTAATCACATAAATATTATGATTATTGATGCAAAATACAATACATGAGCAATCCTACAAAGGCAAAGCGGAAAAGGAGGATAGTGTAGGGTTCAAAATTTTAAATACCAACAACGGATCAGTTTGGTACTGCAGTACATTTAAGGTAAAGAGGTGAATTTTCTTGTTGCTGCTCCATTGTACTTTTAAGGTTTTCATTGCAAGTATGATATGTCTCTCTCAGTGTCTTGCTCATTTGCATTTGATCTTTTCTCATGTATGTTCAGGTTTCTAACTTGTTCTTCTTCCTCATCATATTTTAGTTGTTTTTTTCATTCAGAGAAAGAAACATAAAGAAAATCAAATTTTGATCATTTCATTTCCTTTACTATCCAGGATTCAAATTCAATAATATTTTGTGAAACACATTATGGAACCGAATTCTCTGCATTTAATAAATCACGTATTCACATATTGATGCATTAATAGTTGTGGATCAATCATAAGTTTTTTGAAACACTTTATAATTTCTATGGTTCATTCAAGAATGCATGGATATGTGAATGTGACTATCGAGTTCTGGTTTAAGTGGTTTAGTAGGATGTGACTATCTAATGTATAGCACAACTGGGTTGCATGTGGAAATGACAGTGACTGCATACCTTACGATTCACAGGCCTTGAGTTTTTATGCTTTCCATCTTGATCTTTGATCACAACATCAGAGTTGACACCTTTGCCATCTTTCACAAAATCAAACGCTTTATCCTCTCTGAAACACAACACTATATAATCTTCATCTGCAGAGAGTGACCAACAGGAACTTGAATCATCAAGCCTATTTCCAACTGTTTCCAACTCGACTTCCTAAGATCCATTCTCATTCCTTCTATCATATCTTTAAATGGCTGCATGGAAACAAATAATGATTTTGAATTTCTTGAGATGAGATGAGCTGAAGATGGGTTTTGAATTTCTTGAAAATAATGATTTTCAAGTAGAGCCAATCATGCTTTACACTCTTTTACAGGGAATCTGCATATCTGCCTCACAAACCAAGGAAGACCTTGAATTCTGCCATTCTAGTGTTGTTTTGCTTTAGCTTGGTATTGCTACTTTGCTTTCTATCATTCCCCACCCACAAAGGATTTCTTCTACCAGGTATTTGTTTTTTTTTAATCCTTTAGTTGTAGCATTAGGGATGTTTATTTTAATCTGTATACATTGCATGTAGACATCAACCACTCTAAACTCAAAGTAAATATGTTTAATAAATATTTTTGTAGATCGGGAAAGCATGGATCGGAAATGGATGTCTACCAATCGTTTAACGAAGGAGTATGAGGATGAGGTGAAAGAGTTCATTAGGTTTGCAGTTTGGCATGCGGAAAACCCTAGTACAATCATATGTCCTTGTTTAGATTGTTGTTATGCAAGGCGAGTTAGTGCAGCCGAGTTGGAAGAACATTTAGTGTGTAATGGAATCGATCAAAGTTATACATGTTGGACAAAACATGGTGAGACAAGAGATGAGTCTAGTGAAATGAGGAATCATGTGAGATATTCATCAAACGATACCAACACAAATACTTATGAGGGCGATCGTTTTGAAGACATTGCAAATGCTATTGAAGAGGATCTTCGGGATTGTCCTCAAATGTTTGAGAGGTTGGTAAGTGATGCAGAGCAACCATTGTATGATGGTTGTACTAAATTCACAAGATTGTCGGTGATGTTAAAGTTGTATAACTTGAAATCAGGTAACGGATGGACTGATAAGAGCTTTACGGACTTACTCACACTATTGAAAGACATGTTGCCGGAGGATAATGTGCTTCCTAGTCGGACATATGAGGCTAAACAAATGTTACGCTCTATTGGCATGAGCTACGAGAGGATACATGCTTGTCCTAACGATTGCATTTTATTTCGTAATGAATATGCATCGTTAAAGATGTGTCCTAAATGTAATGCCTCACGATATAAGAAGAAAGAATCAGATCCAGAGAAGGTTGTGTGGTATTTTCCCATAATACCCAGATTTAGGCACATGTATCGTAGTTTAGAAGATTCAAAGCACTTGACATGGCATGAGGATGAAAGGATCAAAGATGGCAAGCTGCGGTACCCGGCAGATTCTCCTCAATGGAAGAAATTTGATCATGATTATCCTGATTTTGGGCAAGAATCAAGAAACCTACGACTTGCATTGGCTGCTGACGGATTTAACCCGCATGGTATTCAAAGTAGCTCTTACAGTACATGGCCTGTGATTTTGGTGATTTATAACCTATCTCCATGGCTATGCATGAAGCGCAAATTTTTTATGTTATCTATGTTAATTGTTGGGCCCAAACAACCAGGAAACGATATAGACGTCTATTTGACTCCTTTGATTGAAGACTTGAAACAAATGTGGGAGACAGGTGTGGAGGTGTATGATGGGTATAAGGAAGAAAGTTTCAATTTGAAAGCTTTGTTGCTTGGCACAATTAATGATTTTCCAGCCTACGGTAATCTGTCAGGATATAGCATCAAGGGTTAGTGTGCATGCCCTATATGTGAAGAGGGTACGGATTGGATACGGTTAGAACATTGTAAGAAGAATGTCTTTCTTGGGAGTCGTAGATTTTTGCATCCAAGTCATCATTACCGGTGGTGGAGAAAGACGTTCAATGGGAACTCGGAAGAAGGTAGAGCTCCTTCACCGTTGACGGGTGATCAACTTTTTGAAAAGGTAAAGGATTTGAATATCCAATTCGGTAAACCTTTTGCGAGAGATATTGTCACAAGAGGGTGGAAGAAAAGGTCGATTTTCTTTGAGTTGCCATATTGGAAATCATTATATGTAAGACATTTCCTCGATGTGATGCACGTTGAAAAAAATATCCGTGATAGTGTCATTGGAACGTTACTCAATGTGCCAGGGAAGACTAAAGATGGCATCAATGCAAGGTTGGACTTGGTTAGTATGGGAATAAGAAGAGAATTGGGACCGACGAAGAAGGGTAAAATTACATATCCTCCTCCGGCTGCTCACACTCTATCTAGAAAAGAAAAAACTATTTTTTGTAAGTTTCTTGACGGAGTTAAGGTTCCTGAAGGGTACTCTTCAAACATTAGGAACCTCGTATCAATGAAAGATCTCAAGTTAAAAGGTCTAAAGTCCCACGATTGTCATGTTCTCATGGAGCAGTTGATACCAATTGGTATACGGTCTATTTTACCTAACAAAGTGCGGGGGACCTTAACTAAACTTTGTTTCTTCTTCAAGGCAATTTGCAGCAAAGTGATTGACCCTGGGAAGTTGCCATCATTGCAAAGAGAAATTGTTGTGACTTTATACGAGCTTGAGATGTACTTTCCACCTTCATTCTTTGACATAATGGTTCATCTAACCATTCACCTTGTTAGAGAGACACAATTGTGTGGGCCAGCTTATATGAGATGGATGTACCCGATTGAGCGTTATATGAAGATATTAAAAGGGTATGTGAAAAACCGATCACGACCTGAAGGTTGTATTGTTGAACGGTATATTGTCGAAGAAGCTGTTGAATTCTGTACCGAATACCTATCCAATGCTGATTCTATAGGGCTGCCAAAGTCTCGTCACACATGGAGAATGATGGGGCAAGGAATTACTGGAACTGAAATAGTGACTATATCAAGGACAGAATGGGAGCAAGCACACTTATATGTTCTGCACAATGCCGATGAGGTTGAGCCATACGTTGAAAAACACAAGGACATGCTTAAGAGTTTGTATCCAAATAAGAATCAAAATTGGCTAACTAGAGAACACAATCGTTGTTTTATAACGTGGCTAAGAGATCACATTTTTATAGAGTTGACTGAAAATTCTACTTCGGTTTCAAAAAGATTGAGATGGTTAGCCAAAGGTCCAAGTTTGCATGTCTTCTCTTACCGCAGTTATCAAATTAATGGGTACACATTCTATACAAAAGAACAAGATGGTCGGAGTACAATGCAAAACAGTGGTGTGACTCTTGTAGCTCAGTCTATGCATATCTCAAGTGCCAAAGACAGAAACCCCATATATGCAAATATGTCATACTTCGGCGTCATTGAACGCATATGGGAGTTGGATTACACAAAGTTTAAGGTTGGTGTGTTTGGTTGTAAGTGGGTTGACAATAATAACGGTGTTCAGATTGATGAGTCAGGGTTCATGCAGGTGGATCTTAACAGGGTAGGGTATAAAGATGAGCCTTTTATATTAGCATCTCAAGCTCAACAAGTGTTCTATGTCACTGATCCAGCTGATATGAAAAGGTCCATTGTTCTTTTGACTAACAAAATAATTACTAAGATTGATGATCAAGACCATGGAGATGTTGATATTGAAGATGATCCTTTCGTCGGGACATTACAATCACTTGAGATTGATCCAACTAGGGATGATGGTATGTATATGAGAGATGATCATGATGAGGGGCTTTTGGTCAATCCACCATTTCGTACTAATAAAGGACAAACAAATCTCAATCCAATGAAGAAAAGAAAAAGGTTGACTTAAACATGTATGTAGTGTTTGTGTTTAAATGAACTTTCTGATCCATTTATATTATAATTAGCATCTTCCGGTAATGCTAGTGTTGATTTTGTTATCCAGTGATGTTTTATATTTTGCATCAATTAATATTATATTAATTTCCAATGATGTTTTACTTGTGTGTCTAATTTTTTTGTAGGTAAATGGCATCTTCCAGTAATGCTAGTGCTGCCAAAGTGACGCGACGTGGGCCAACTGTTATGAAGGCGGTCATCCGCGCTAGGAGTAAAGGACAAAAATTTGAGGTAATTTACTTACTGATCTAAGGATTTCATTATGTTGTTTGATATCTAGATTTAATTACTTTATTATTTTATTAGGTTGAATGGAATTATTTGGACCAACCAATTCGTGCCAATGGAAAAATATTGAAGAGTTACATTGGGGCCGTTGTTCGGCAAACGGTCCCAATTATCTATTCTAATTGGAAGGATGAAGCTTTGGATGCTTTCAAAGAGAACATATGGGCTAATGTACAGGTAATTATTAAAATTTGTGAATTATATTGTAAACTATGTAAACATACTTACTTTGACACGTTGTTTATATTGTTTTACATATGTCTTTTAATGTTGATGAATCTCGAAAAAAATTTGTACTTCAGGAAGCCGGTAACCTACATCGGGCATTCAGAACTAGATCTACAAGAAAATTTCTAAGAGATGCTAACGGGAGTACCAAAGAGGAACCTCCATCACAATATGCACACATATCAAGGGATGGGTGGGTAGATTTTGTAGCAATACGCACAAGAGATGCACGATTCCTGGTATGTTTAATATCACGTTAGTCCTTATAATTTTTATATATATATATATATATATATATATATATATATATATATATATATATATATATATATATATATATATATATACATATGACATTAACTATGTATTAATATTACTTATATGTGTCTGAATAGAAATTAAGCAATGAAAACCGCAAGAGAGAGTTAGATCCTGCATGCCCTTACAAAGCATCACGTAAGGGGTATGCTGACATTGAGGATGAATTGGTATGTATATATATAATTAACTTTATGTGTGGTAAATATGACTTTTAAAATGTTTGGTTAATATATATTATCTCAATATACAGATATAGGAGGCAGGGCCAGAAGTTAAAAAAATTAAACGCCATATTGTGTGGAGGAAAGCCCGCGAGAACAAGGCGGGTGTAATTGACAACAAAAATACGCAGAACGTGTGGAATAAATGTGTAAGTAGAATAACATTTACATTTTCATTTGTTATTTTCTTATGACAATATATAATAATGTTAACATTTGCATTTCACCAATAACTATGTGTCAGGAGGAACTGTCACAGTCTGCAACAGAGGGAGAGATACAAGATTATGGTCGCCAAGATATTCTTGCAAAAGCCCTAGGTGTGCCAGAGAACCCTGGTCGTCACAAGTGCAGAAAAGGGATTCCACGTCGGTTATTTATGGCTTTCCACATCGGTTTTCAAACTGATGTGGAAACGACCGATATGGTTTATTGCCACTTTACACATCGGTTATAAAACCGATGTGTAAAGTATATTTTAAACAGCGGTTTTCTTTTAACCGATGTGGAAAATTAATTTGTCAATTGATAAGCAGTTGGAAATTTCACTTTCCACATCGGTTTTCCCAAAAACCGATGTGGAAATTTCACTTTCCACATCGGTTTTAATCAGAACCGATGTGTAAAGTGATAAAACCGATGTGTAAGTGAAATTTACACGTCGGTTTTTGAAGAACCGATATGTAAAATCTCATTTTTTTTTAATCTGTTATTTACATTTCAATCATTCCTTTCCCCTGTTTCAGTAATGCAGATCAATACCAGAATAACATACTGTAAATTTTGGGGTAAACATAATGTAGTTATTGCACCAAACCAGTAGAAAATGATAACAAGCAGCCACATACAATTGGAAGACACAATTTTTTATAGTTCATTCGATGACAAGAAACAGCAAGGCATTAACCACACGTGATTTAGGCATCACATGAGTTAGATAACAAATGGGCAAGGCAAACTAATTGGTAAAGTAAGAGCACTTACTAATTCATAACCATCAATTCCAGGAACTTGTTTAAGCTAACAAACCAGCAGTACCCTGATCAAACAAGAAACAACAACAGAACACCAAACCAGTTTTGACACAATTGCAACAAAGTTTTAACCATATCAAAATCAAAACATAATTCATTCAATTTTCTTGGCACAAACAATCAGCTCTTACACATATGGTTAAAAATACTGACATTTCATCAAATGACTAGTGAGCACAGAATCTGAAAACAGAGGGCATCAAGCCTAATTAATTTCGAATGAATGAAAACAACACTTTATCAAGGCTACATCAAAACACGAGAGAAGAAGAATTGAACCAGACCTGAGCACTAATACATATCATCAATCAAAGGTACACTATAGCTAGTACATGATAAGTTTTTAAACTAACTACATATATACAAACTATGGTTGGTACACTTTAAGAAAGAAAGTTGCCCAACGCCTCTTTATGTTGTTGATGTCAGAATCAGATAATGGAGTTGGATTGTTGAATATCTGCAAGTTTAATTGGACAAAAGATTATATCTTTTAAGTAATAAACTAACATAAAACATATAACGAATCTATACTATTACTTCTAATTGTGTCAATTAACATTTACCTCGTGCCATCTTTCAGTGATCCCGGAGGAGATAATTTCCAACATCCACTGCATCACATAGTAGCCACATTCCCATGACCCACGTTGTATACGTGACTACGTACAAATGAAACCCAATTAGAATATGAGGAATTAAATAAAATAGAAATCAATTATTGTACCCACTGCATTTGATGCATTTGAACTAATAAATATCTTACGCTGGGAATAATCCATCTGATAGCCCGAGTACGCCTTTCACCACGCAACATGTGGGTTGCATTAACAGACCTATCATCACAAAAACATTAATTAAAGTATATCTAATAGATTTCAGATAATTAAAACAACTGCATTACTGATTATAAAGTATTTTAATGCTTACGTTTTGATGATCGTCTTCAGTTGATTCGCCGGCTTATTTCCCAATGAGCAGAAAAAGACCACGACGTTCATTCTTGGGTACAAGAGCAACAAGTGCCAATGCCGGCTGTATTTGCGGAACAGTTAGTGACTAAGTCATATATAGTTATACTTAAATAACCGGTACTTACTTATTGAGATAAGGCGCAAGATAGAATTGATGATCGTCTCGGGCAAGTATATCACGTATGGTAGTGACCGGGTCTTCCGATGCTAGGATAACATCACCCTGAATGAACATGGGGTCAATGAACCCATAAAGGGCGAGGTTACCCTGATCGACTAACATACGATGCAGATACCTAATATATTGGAAAAACATGTTAATTATCATAGTATTTAAAAATTAATTACGTACTTAACTTATAAATAAAATGTTCTTACGTGCACCAAAACGATATGTGTGCAGAACTGGCCATTTCTTTATTGAGTACCATCTCCATAAGTTCCTTCTTTGGTATATACAGTTCACTGGGGTGACATCATGTTCCAACCTTACCAAGGCTGCGTCATTCTCCATGGTGACAACCTGTATAGCCGAACTTTAAAAACATCACCATGGCCAGGTGCCCTTTGTCGATCCCCTAAACAACATAGATATATATTAGTAATCACGGATAATTAAGTTATTTAATTAATTTATTAACTAAATGGTCAAATGAATACCTTGGCGAGAGCGAGACATCTCCGGTCTTCCTAAATCCAGACCTTTTAGGCACAATATCATTTCCAACATCCTATAACGAATAAAAATAAAGCATTATCTTTAAACAATAATAAATTATTTCAACTATGAATATAGAAAAACACAACTAACCGAATACCTCCGGATGCAACAAGAAAGTTGACCGATCTTCTTGGCCGAGAGGATGAAGTTACGGTGGCTTTGACCCACTGTTTGAACCTCTTCGGTGGGCACGGGGACTCGAGCATCAGCATCTCGAATAATCTCAACAACGACCCTCGGTGATCATCCGGTAATAACCGATGGTGTATGGTATTACCTAAGTTATTATGTGCCCTACCCAATGCCACTAAGCGGCGATGATGATGATCATCAACATACGACTCACACCTATCGGGGTCGTCATCATCATCATCATCAAGCATCACCATCATCATCATTTTCGGGATGATGAGGAGGATCACATGAGCCCTTAGTGCTCACATGGACAAGAGGGTTGGATAGAGGGTTGGACACCATTGTCATCTGTTTGGGACATAGAAGTCAATATTGTCATCTATTTGGGCAAACCGCTCGGCCATCTCCTGTCGAAGCTCGACTGCAATCTCTGTTTTTAGTCGTGCTCTATCTCTGCTTCAACATCCCCTGTGGCATTGGTGTGAAGATGAACCATGGTATTGGCGAATGCCGACTCCCCATCCAACACCAATGACACGGCCGGGTGGTCTACGGTTTATCGATGGCGGTAGATAAGATATCATCGCGTCCTCTAGGAACAAAGGTTCCTTGGGTTAGCTGATCATCCAAGGCATCCTATCACATAAAATATCAGGTCACATTACAATTCGGTAACAATCTTAAAATGACAATTACAACAAACTATACTTACAATCTTCTCGGCTACTTGGCGGGCCTCCTCGGATGTATATTGTCCCGTTTTTTCTTTGTCGGCCCCTCTTCCATGAACGATGGCGTGGGGGTGGAGGTGGATCAACAACCTCCGGAAGAGTTTCAGCATTAGGATCCCTTTGAGATCTTGCTACGACGTGCTTTCTTTTCCTCTTCAACCATTTTCTGAACAAGCTTTTTATATCCCCCCACGAGACATGACATGGGGGTAGACATTCTTGCTTTGGTTTTTCTGCCCCTTTTTCCTCTTCTCCTGTTATAAATAAAAGACAATTAAATTACATAAGTAAATGAAATTAATGCAATTACATAAATTTAGAGACAAATCAAATAAGTTAACCTGAAAGCTGGGATCATGCCGGCTCTGAACAAAGCGATCCCACGTCGCCTTGTCAAGAAACGGATACACCTCAAGTGGGTTCTTTTTACTTTTTGGATTGAATATATAGTATCTGCCCAGGTCTGCCTTAAAAGCCCTCCAACGCTCTCCAGCACACTTTAGCAAACGCTTCTTCATAGCGTATGTATCCGGTATGTCAAAGGTCAACTACATTAAGACCAAAAGAATCAACGAATTACTGTATGATATTATTAAGATAAAAATAAAGTAGATACAGACAAACACAGGACGTAGAAGTATAGATACCAGAATACTCTCCCATATCTGCTCCTTCACGTCCGCCGGTACATCTCTCCACCTATCAATGAGTATACTGGGCCTGTTCCTAGCAAGGGTCGCCACAAAACTGTTAAACTGATCTTCCATTGGCCCAATAGGATTGAGGTTATTATCAAAGTCTACTCTTATCCTTTGATTTGACCCACGGTTGGCAGTCAAATTCCTCATCCGTGTGGCACGTCTACCCTTTCTACTGGTGAGCGGGGTCTCGACCCATTTGCATGAAGGAGGGATATCCTCATGATCAGCCATGTATACTGTTTAAAAAAAAAACAACAAAAAAAAACTTGTTAGTATGTCATGATAAATATCAAACATAACTTATAAATATCGATCAACGTACATAAACATAACTTATAAATATCAACGTAAACATATAATATGCCAAACTTGATGGTAATATCAAACTAAACTTACTTTGTGGTCAATTAGTAAAGTTCTCCCATAACCCTTCTTGGTGATCATTACGAGTAGCATGTACATCATCCACTTCATTTTCCTCATTGAAATTAGGCACTCGTGTTGAGAAAGAAGGAGTATCGAAATATCAAGAGTTGAATCGTGATTTCCCTCACTACCATTATACATGTTTTCTCCCCCTGGAGAACCACTGACCACCTTTTGTTAGAAGGATCACGGATATAAAACACTTGTTTTGCTTGGGATGCCATGATGAAAGGTTCCTCTTTATTACCTACCTTACTAAGGTCCACCAATTTGAATCCTAACTCATCGGTTTGCACACCATTATTCTTTGTCGACCCACTGACATTTAAAAACAGGTACTCTAAACTTCGTGTAATCAACCTCCCATATCTCTTCAATGATTCCAAAGTATGAAACTGATGCCATAACAGGGTTTTTATTTTTCGAACTAGAGAAATGCATGGACTCAGCGACGACCATAACCCCACTGTTTTGCATAGTACTTTTGTCATCCTGGGACTTTGTATAGAAGGAAAACTTATTGATATCGTACCCACTCCAGCATATGACATCAAAGTTAGGCCCATGTGCTAGCCATTTTAATGTAGCAGAAGCAGTACCATCCTTTGCAATTTTTTCTTTAAACCAGTTCAAGAAAGTCTTGTTATGCTTGTTCAAACACCATTTTTCATTCATTCTAGGGTAAGTTTCATTGATGATGCTTTTATGCTCACATAAGTATGGTTCAACCTCATCAGTGTTATTCAATATATACAAATGTGCTTGAAGCACTTCCTCCCGATCCATGCTCTTAACAGTGATACCTCGTGTACCCTTACCATCATATCTTCCTTCGTGACGAGACTTTGGAAGCCCTACAGGTTCCGCTTCTGACATGTAGTCTGTACAAAACTCAATAGCTTCTTCTGCAACATACCTTTCAACAATAGATGCTTCGGGACGGTGTGGATTTTTCATTTATCCTTTCAGGATCTTCATGTATCGCTCAACCGGGTACATCCACCTTAAATAAACGGGACCGTACAATCTAATCTCCCTCACTAGATGAACAATCAAATGAACCATGATGTCAAAAAATGAAGGTGGAAAATACATCTCCAATTGGCACAAGACAATGGCTACCTCATTTTCCAACTCATCCAAATTTTTAGTGTCAATGACCTTGCTACATATAGCATTGAAGAATAAGCATAACCTAGTAATGGCATGTCTGACTTTTTTAGGCAATATGTCACGAATGGCCACCGGTAGTAGTTGTTGCATCAAGACATGACAATCATGAGACTTTAAGCCAACTAATTTGAGATCTTTCATTGAGACAAGTCTTCTGATATTTGAAGAGTAACCCTGTGGCACTTTGACTCCCGTAGACATTCACGAAACTTCTTTTCTCTTTTTTTGATAAAGTATGACATCTTTGGGGGCAAATAAGTCTTCTTATCCCCCACTTTAAGTGGAGCTAACTGCTCTCGTATACCCATCGCAACTAGATCCGGATCGAGCATTCACACCATCCTTTGTCTTGCCTTGAATGTTGAGAAGCGTTCGATTAAACTGTCACACACATTTTCTCTACATGCATCACATCAATACAATGTCTTACATCAAGCTTGCACCAGTATGGAAGATCAAAGAAGATCGACCTCTTCTTCCATATTTTCTTCTCGGTAGCCTTCTTCCGGGTCTTCCCATAGATAACATTAGTGTTGTTCACCCTTTCATAAACTTGCTCTCCAGTCAAGGCCAGGAGCAATTTCATTCTCAGGAAGTCCATTGAAAGCTTTTCTCAATCTACGATAAGGATGATTACGTCGGAGAAATCTCCGATGCCCAAGGTAAACCGTCTTCCTTCCATGTTGCAGTTGATGGTAACATGTGCCTTCTTCACATATTGGACATGCTTTATGCCCCTTAACACTATACCCACACAGGTTCCGTATCTTTGGAAAGTCATTGATGGTGCAAAATAACATGGCACGCAATCTGAATGTCTCACGGCAATACCCGTCAATCACATCAACACCTTCATCCCACAACATTCTCAAGTCTTCAATCAAGGGACTCAGATAAACATCAATATCATTTCCTGGCTGTTTAGGACCCGAAATCATCATACTTAACATAATGTATTTGCGCTTCATGCACAACCAAGGAGACAGGTTGTAAATTACAAGGAGAACAGGCCATGAACTATGAATATGTTGACAAATCTGGGGAAGTATACCCAGTCGTGCAAGTAATACGGTGGTGAGACCGGTTATCGTATCCACGGGGATTGGATGTCAAGTACCAATTCACAAACTCAGCAACTATCTAGACTAAACTAACAATCATGAGAAATTAAAACAGAAAAATAAAGCAATAAAAGCAATAAAATGTTTTTGATCTTTTTGGGGACTTTTTACAAACACTTGGAGTGCAGAAAGGATATGTTGGGACTAGACTTCACCAAACATCTGTCTCATGCAATATCAGGACTAGATACCTCCCATTCATGCTTCAGATATTAAAATCAATCCACTAAACTACTCAAGCCCCGATTCCTCGGATGGCAAGAGCCTAATTCCACTAATAGACCCTAATCTCTTAGGTGGCCTAGATTAATGAAATTGCATTAAGATTAGGGATTACGCGATTACTAGTAAACCTAACTCCATTCCTAGATGAAAGGGTTACTAGGTGATAAAATTCAGTTCTGGTTCTGATACAAACGTCCCCATTGCATACCAAAACACAAATCGAGTCATGGGGGTGCTAGCCACAACAAGCATTAAGCACAGAATATTAATCACTAATATGAAGACATGAACACAGAATAATCAGTCAAGATAAATACATAATATTTCAGTTCGATTACATCTAATCCCAACAAACAGGGATTTAACTACTCATAAAAAGAGAATACAAAGAGAAAGAGAGAAGGGATGAAGCAAACTCCATAGAAGGATCCTCCAATCTTCTTCCAGTCCCAGAGCAAGGAAAACATCCCCTTTCAGGGCTGGAATCCTCTTCCAGCCGCAGCCTCCAAGTATGCCTCTCCAAAAAGAACTCTAAGAACTCCCCACATTCTGTCCTAAAACAGCAACTTATACCAATCTGTTCTGCGCTCGCTCGCGAGGCGAATGTTAAATTCTGCTCGTCTGCCAGCGCTGGGCGCCCAAACACTCCTCTCTGTCTGCTGCTGCTGCCTCATGGGCACTGGGCGCCCCATCCTGGCGCTGAGCGCCCCAACACCAGCACTGGGCGCTGGCCCATGCCCTGCAGGATGCAGTTTTCTTATGTTTGTGTCCTTTTCAGGCTCTGTCTTCCTCTAAGCTCCACCAAGGCTATTCTTGAACATTTTTCCTTGAATTCCTGCAAAACAACAACAAGAAACTGCTTCACCCGTTCCAATGGAAAAACTAACTAAAATCAAATAAAGAATGCCTAATCTATATGCAAAATGCATGCACAATTGTACAAGAAACATCATGTAAAATCACACTATCAGAATACTACTTAAGTTTCCATATGGATTCATTCCATCGGTAGCAAGTCCAAGCCTGAGGTTTCTGGGCTCATTGCCGAAATCCGGAAACAAACTATCAATTCTCTTCCATTGCAAAGAATCGGCCGGATGGCGAAGCTGTCCATCACACTTCCTCTCATCTGCATGCCATCTAATGTTCTTTGCGTCATTTACATTAGCAAACAATCGCTTGAACCGCGGAATCATGGGAAGATACCATAACACCTTCGCATGAGGACCTTTGGTGACCACATCACAACTAGAATCACCATCCTTCACTTTGTAGCGTGATACCCCACACCTGGGGCACTCGTGCATCTTTTCAAACTCTTTCCTGTACAATATGCAATCATTGGGGCAAGCGTGTATTTTCTTATACTCCATACCCATCGGACACAATATCTTCTTCGCCTCATAGTTTCGAGATGGCAATGTGTTGCCTTCTGGAAGCATTTCTTTCAACAACTCAAGCAATTCAGTAAAGCTTTTATCGCTCCACCCATTTCTCGCCTTCACATTGAACAATCTTAACACCGCTGACAACCGTGTGAAATTAGTGCACCCCGGATACAAAGCCACTTGCGCATCACTGCACAAAGTATCATACACATGTGCGCGCCGAAAAGACTCTTGCCCAACATCACGGATCATATCCTCTAGTCCATCGTCCATTTCCACGTCATCAACTTCCTCTCTATCCGACACCCTCGACCTGTCTAACGATTCACCATGACATATCCATGTTGTATAACTCTTGCAAATCCCCTCACAAATAAGATGATCACGTATCTCCTCAACTTCTAGTCGTCTCTCATTCAAACAGTTAACACAAGGACAATAAAACCTTCCGTTACCACTATCAGGAGCATTTGTTTTTTCAAACTGTAGAAAATATTCCACTCCATTCTCATACTCATCACTTGTCCATCTAGCATTCATCCAACCGCAATCCATGACTAAACCAATACCTTCGTACTTAGTCCAACATATTCATCAACCACTTCTTATGACAGGGTATGGCCCTATCCCATTCGAGAAGAAACTTTTTCAACATTCGGTTAACAGTTAGTCCTTAACTCTCATGCTCATACTCGACAAAATATCTGAAGCATTTCCCTGCGGTCTCCGACGTACACTACTTGAACGCGATGACATCCACCACGATAAAGTATGCACCCGGAGAACGAAAGGAAATTTATCAATCCGAACTTTCATCAAGTATATAACATTAGAATCAATGAATAACTATTTTAACTGAATTAAGAAAAAGTTTTTTCCCAAACTGTCCAACTTTGGAAAATTCAAGATCCAACACAATGAGCGGTACATTAAGCACATACACGTACGCTCATTAGTATTGCATCTCAAATGGGAAACTAAGGCTTTACTATTTTAACACATTATAAACCACATAAGCAGGGTAATGGACCCATTAAGAAACCAGTTACAATATTCAACATTCCATTGATGTCCAACATGCTCAGCATTTCCCTTCTAAAAAGTGAGGTTTTTATCCCTCTTTAGCGAGTTACAAAAGAAAGTGTTCATGTGAAGGTGTTCAAATTTTATATAGCTCCTTAAACTATGAGAGACAACCCATAGCCATTAACCATTCAACAAAGAAATTGGGCAATTTGGAAAATCTTGATAAAGTAGAAAACTCACAATACATTTGAAGAAATGGGTTTTTTAGTCACATTGCATGCACCCACTCAATAGCATCCAAGATTAAAAAAATAAAATAGAAGCAAATGCCAGAATTTTCTCCTAGGGAACTTGCATATATTCAATAAAGCAAGAATATGGAAACACTATAAATACTACCAACAAAAAATGGAAACACAGTTCAGCACTCAAACAATCACAAACAAAGTTCAGAACTCAAAAACACTCATCTTAGAGTCAAACTTATGAATATGCAAACACTTAAAATAGTAACTACCGAAAATGGTGGTCTCGGTGAAACAAAAATGGGTTAAGACTTTACTTGTGTTCGCGAGAGAGGAGGAAGAGGGTGGCTCAGTCTTTGGTGCGCGTACTCGGTGTTGGCTCTCTCCACTAGTGGCCTTGATTCGAAGAGGTGACTGAGAATGAGAGGGACAGAGAGAGTTAGGGCAATATTCAAACCATAGAGAGTAAAGTTGAGAGAGAGAGAGGAGAGGATCATACCTCGCGATGGTGGTGGAGAGAGGAGCTCGCGCGCGGTGGTGTTCAAGAGAGAAACGGTTAGGGCAGAGTGAGAGTGATGAAGAGGAGAAGAGAACTCGGTAGTGGTGATGTTCAAGAGAGAAAGGGTTAGGGCAGAAGATGAATGTGAGAACAGAGGCAGAGAGCAAGTGAAGTGTTTTGTGTTTTGTGTTTTAGGGTTCGTAAACTGAAGAAGGAGGGAAAGAGAAAAATTAGGAATATTACACATCGGTTATTTCAAAAACCGATGTGTTAACCATCTTATACACATCGGTTGTGTTAAAACCGATGTGTAAACATTAAACTTTTAACTTCTGAATTTTTTTTTAATTTTATACATCGGTTAATAAAAACCGATGTGTAAAAGTAAAATTTTAATTTCTATTTTTTTTCTTTATAATTTTATACATCGGTTAATTAAAAACCGATGTGGTTAATCACTATTTTACACATCGGTTCATAAAGAACCGATGTTGAATGTTAAAAATTCTGACTTTAAATTTTTTTTATTTTAATTTTAAACATCAGTTAGAAATAACCGATGTGGAAACGTTTTACACATCGGTTATTCTCTAAACCGATGTGTAATACTTTGGTTTTAATTTCAAAAATGCCACCGCCTCGTTTTACACATCGGTTTCTAAGAAATCGATGTGTAAACTCCGATGTAGAATCCCTTTTCTGCACTAGTGCGTGTTAGGGGTGTGGGTTTTGGTGTCTCTCAAAGAGATTACTTCCCACCTGAAGGTCGTGCAAAACATAAATGTGAAATGAAAAGGTGGGAGACATTGGTGGCTCAACTCTCAGAAAGATTGAACAATTTGGAAGATAAGCTAAAAAAAAGGAGGATGAGGAGAGGCAGGCTAATTTCACAGCCCCAAGCGTCAAAGATAGTTGCACTCTAGCATCTGCCATCAAGCTTCCAGAGGTAATGCGTGCTTTTTTTTTTACTAGTATTGCATTCACAGTTAAATACATTCAATTGGATGCCTTAATTCACAGCTTATTCATCTATCATTGGATTAGGGCGTCAACTCATGTCATCTATATTTATCAACCCCAACCCATCGTATGGTTGGTATGGGTAAAGTATATAATGAGCCGGGTGTTACACTGCACACTGGACCACTACCCCTTAACCATGTGAAAGTTGGAGTTGATGTTGCAACTGAGGGGGATGCGCCATTGCCGGTACCTATTGATGATGCAGATGTAATGACGATAAGAGATGCAATAGGTACTTATGTGGCATGGCCAATTGATCTCGTGGTTGTAATTAATATGGTATGTAATTGGATTTTTCCACCTTGTCATATACGGCGTATATTTATTACATTAGTTGATCACTAACTGGCATATTGAAATGCAAAATTTCCAGGCACCTGCAAAATCTAAAGGCAAGGGCAGAGTGTCTGAACATACAAAGGAGTCAATTATAACCCCGATAAAGAAAGGAGGCAAATCTGAGGCCAACCCTCCTACAGCTGGTTCAAATAACATTTCTCTGGAATATTTCAATTTTCTTAAAATACATGAACGAAAGAATATGAAAAATGATGACCCATTGGGCATAGAGATTGAACAAAATATTTTTGGTGATCATATCATTGATAGAATTAATGCTGAAAATATCAGAGAAATTGTAAATCATGAATGGGTATCTGCCTCCGTTATCTCCATATATATCAGGTACTAAATCAGGCTTAAAGTGTACAATATTTTTTTAGTGTTTCCATTTAAATATTGATGTCATTGGTGTAATCCATTTTTATATTTTAATTGAAGGTATTTGTATGAAGATGTTTTGCTTCCAAAGGAAAGAACGAGGAGGTTTCTGTTCTTGTCCCCACACCAAACAGATACATACGGCTTCTTCGGGGGGGATTCACAGACAAAGTATATAGCTGACCACTTTGTAACTACAGAAAGAGAATTTCAGCCCTTGTTTCTAGCGTCGTGCAATGTTGGGTGAGTCACTTATCCTATGGGACTTAATTCACAATAATGAATTATATAAAAGTTGAGGTGCTTAGGATTTGTTATCTCAACATTTTTGTAGGAATCATTGGGTGCTGTTAGCGATAAATACTGTTGAAGAGATTGTTTACTATCTGGATTCCTTGCATGTTGATCCTAGGAATTGCCCCGAATTAAAGAATTTGTTCAATAAGTAAGCATGCTTTTATTTTTCTGATTTTCTATGATTCTGTCGAATGGCTTCCATGGTAGATACATGTTGCAAGTTGTCATGGTCCTAACTGTGTTGAATTGGCATATACTGGGTTGTGGCTGTTGTGGTTCAAAAAAAAAAAAAACAACCGGAACCTTCATTTTGTATTTAGATGTTACCATTGAGAATTTTTGTTGGAAAATCCATGCGTGTTTGTGATGATTGAAAATATGTTTCTTAATGAAGTCTGTTTGATTTTGTGATTAGTGCTTTGCAAGTTTATCGCGCACGTAGCGGAGCTAAGGTGCCTCGTTTAAAAGCAACCAACATTAAATGGATTCGGATAGAGGTATATTTGCAAAAACTTAATGAGCAATTAGTTAAAAAAAACTATATTGATTTACTATTTTATTTTTGATAGTGCCCAAGACAACCCAACAATACAGATTGTGGGTATTATGTCATGTGTTTCATGAAGGAAATTATCTTACAGAACCAAGTGAAAATACCAATGGCGGTATGTAGTTTCAGTGCTTGTTGTTTACTTAGCTTTTAACTGTGACTGTTCAAATGTTTTAGCAATTGTAACTTAATTTATTTAATTTTTATGTCGCAGTACTTCCCTGACTTCAAATGCTTCACATACTCCACTGTTCGACTATCTGAAGTCAAGGAAGATTGGTGTCGCTATATTGTTGAAAAGTTTATTTGATTACACTTGTTATATATGGTCTAAACTTTGTATTGTGTTATGCATGGTTTGGTACAAGTAACTTAGGTGTCTGGGTTTTATTTGCTACCCATAATTTGGATTGTGCTTCAATTATTTGTGTAAACCTTCTGTTTTTTATGAACATTCGGGATGGAGGTAAAGTTAAGAAATATGTAAACTAAAAAAAAATAAGGGAATAGATAGCGTTTGTATTTGTAAATACTATCTAAAGGCAACTTTTAGATAGCGTTTGCTAAGAAAACGCTATCTAAAGGCAGATAGCGTTTGTTTAAACAAATGTTATCTAAAGGCAGACTTTAGATAGAATTTGTTAAAACAAACGCTATCTAAAGTATGCCTTTAGATAGCGTTTAATAAAACAAACGCTATCTAAAGTCTGCCTTTAAATAGCATTTGTTAAAACAAACGCTATCTAAAGTCACAGATGACTGCCAGAAAACACACACTAAAGATAGCGTTTTGTAAATACGCGGAAATGCTATCTAAGGTCATCTTTTAATAGCACTTCTTAAATGCTATCTTTGCTAACTACTTTTAATAGCGGTGGCATAGATAGCGCTTAAAAACGCTATTAAAAGGCATCCGGAAATGCTATATAAAGCCTTTTCTGTTGTAGTGTTTCTTCAAAATTGGCCTTATTAGAACTCTATTTAAAACATAACATGCAGTACTCACAGCATCAGCCCAAAAATACTTTGGTAAATTAGAGTCACGTAACATGGTTCTAGCAATTTCTTCAAGTGACCTATTTTTCCTCTCAACTACTCCATTTTGTTGTGGAGTTCTAGGTGCAGAAAAATTGTGTTTTATACCATGTTCATCACAAAAGTTATCAAACTCCTCATTTTGGAATTCTCCTCCATGGTAACTCCTAATTGAAACAATTTTCACGTCTTTCTCATCAACAATTACAAGAGCATAAAGATTTCCACCAAAGCATTTTGTCCTAGAAGGTCCAAAAAGGTCCATGTGCAGCAATTGTAAGGGTCTACTAGTTGAAACAGTGTTTTTAGCCTTAAATGAGGTTTTCACTTGTTTACCCTTTTGGCATGCATCACATAAGCCCTCTTTAACAAACTTCTTATTTGGTAAACCAATTACAAGTTCTTTGGAAATCAATTTATTCAAGTGATCCATATGAATGTGAGCTATTCTCCTATGCCAAAGCAAATTTTCATTTTCTTTGGAAATTAAGCAACATGCATCATTGGAAGTTAAATTGTCTACGTCTAGCATATAGATGTTATTGATTCTATTTCCAATCAATTTTATGTTATTATCATGAATAGATTCGATCATACACAAATTTGAGTTAAAGTTTACCTTGTAGCCTTTATCACATAATTGGCTTATACTTAGTAGATTGTGTTTGAGCCCTTCCACATAGAGAACATCCTCAATCTTGATTGCTGGACTTTTTCCTATTATTCCAACACCAAGAATTCTTCTTTTGTTGTTGTCTCCAAAGGTGACGTTTCCACCTTCTTTGGGAGTGAAAGATGTAAATTTTGTGAGGTCTCCGGTCATGTGTTTGGAGCAGCCACTATCTAAAAACCAGCTTGAGCTTTTGGCCTTCAAACACACCTACAAAACAGATTTTTTTATACTTTTTCCTTAGGTACCCAAATCTGGTTGGGTCCTCTGGTGTTAGTAGCAACATAAGTTCCTTTTGGAACCTAAATTTGTTTAATGCCAACATGTATGTTCTTTCTAAGTCTACAAGTAGCAGCTGTATGACCTTTCTTTAGACAATAATAGCATTTAACAAAAGGACTAGTTGAGGAAATAGGTGCAACAAAAAGCTTCTTAAAAGATTTTTCATGTACCATTGGCTTATATCCAATTCCAGCTTTGTCATACACACCCTTTTGCTGTCCTAATATGGCATTCAAGTTATCTCTACCCAAAGTAAACTTAGATAGAGTTGTATTCAGTTTTTCAACTTCCTTTTCTAGTGTAGTGCATTTGGTACAAATTGAACTCGATGCAAGTAATTGTGAATTTTTAGCTTCTAGTTCTTTAAGCTTTATTTGTAAAGATGCATAGTCACTACATTATTTTGCGATGATCTTCCTAGAAGATATAAGTTGTTTACCAATTTTAACATATTCTTCATGTAATTCATCAAAAGCATCTTGTAACTCATCATAGGTAGGAGAAGAATCATTTACCTCGGTTTCACTATCATTTTGTTGATTTGCCATGAGACATAGGTTGGCTTCTTCATTTTCAGATTCACTACTTGTGGAATCCATATCATTTTCTTCCCAAGCTATGTATGCTCTTCTAGACTTTCTTCCATTGTTTTCTTTGTTGTCATTATTCTCATACTTTTCTTTCTTTTGTAGCTTTGGACATTCATTTTTGTAGTGTCCAAGCTTTCCACATTCAAAGCATTTGATTGTTGAGGAAGAGCTTTCACCTTTGTTCGTGTTCTTTTTGGTAGGAAAACTGAATTGCTTCTTATTTCTATTCTTTTTGATGAATCTTCTAAATTTCCTCACAAGCAATCCCATGTCTTCTTCTTCGGATTCTTCACTTTCATCAAGGTGTTCATCTTCATCACTTTCTATTAATTCTTTGGAGATATGAGCCTTGAGTGAGAGTCCTTTCTTCCTTTTCTCCTTATCTTCATGACTTTTCAATCTATTGAGTTCCAATTCGTGTTCTTTCAACTTGCCAAATAAAGTAGCAATCTGCATGGTGTCTAGATCCTTTGCTTTAGCAATTGCAGTAATTTTTGGCTGCCATTCACGACTCAAACATCTCATTTTCTTGTTAATCTTTTTCTCATCTGTGATTGTATGTCCGAGTCCTTCTAGCTTGTTCACAATGTGTGTAAACCTCTTTTGCAGTTCATCTATCTCCTCACCATTCTTCATGTGAAAGAGTTCATATTCATGGACTAGTGTATTCATTCTTGCTCTTTTCACATCGTTGGTTCCTTCATGAGTGAGTTGAAGAGTATCCCACATTTTCTTTGCCGTTTTGCAATTGGAGACCCTGAAAAACTCATTATAATTCAAAGCAGCTGTTATAATATTTTTTGCCTTAGCATTACAACCAACTCTTCTTTTATCATCATCATTCCAATCATTTGTTGGTTTAGTTTGTTTATTTCCCTTAGCATCAAGAATAAATGGAACATAGGGACCATTTTCAACAGCATCTAATACATCTAAACCTGCAGCCTCAATAAAGATAAGCATTCTCTCTTTCCAATACATGTATTGGGAGCCATTAAAGGCAGGGGGTCTAGTGAGTGAAGCCCCATCACCAAGGATATCATTTGTAGCCATCTCTTGAAGCTTTTAAGCTTTTTAACAAGAGTTTTAGCCCTGATGTCACTTGTTGGTAATGGCTACAATCTCGGGGGGGGGGAATTGAGATATTGAAAACTTTTTCAACAATTTAAAACAAAACAAAGTTTTCTTAAAGAAAATTGGTTTTCACTCAATTTTAATTCCCAAGAATCAGGTTATGTAACAAGTAATGATGTTAAGAAGAATTATAAGAAGTAACAACAAGTTTAACACAGATTGTAGATCAAAGATTCAAGTTAACAAGCATTCTTAAAACTCAATCACAACACATAAGTGCATATAATATGTATATGGAGTTTAGAGATGAGAAGAACACGTAAACCGATTTATCCTGGTTCAGCTACCTCCTCTAGTAAGCCTACATCCAGTCCCACACCTCTATGGTTTTCTCCACTATAACCAGAAATTACAATATCCAATTACAGCATTCACAGGGATAACCTCCTTGCTCAAGAACACACCAAAAAGCACACTTGCTTTTATATACCCAAGGATCCCTTCTATCCTTGTTCAATCCTAAGAGATACCCTTTCTTAATCACACTAATTCACAGAAAGAATTGAGTAGAAGAAAGACTCTAAAAGTCTGATTATACAAATTGAAGTTCTAAGAAATATCACACTTTTCTCTCAAAGATGAAGCACTTTTGGAAGCTTTTGAATCTTTCGTATTTTCACTTTCAGAATGTTTAAGGTTATTGAAAAGTGTTCCTTTGATCCCTCTTTATATAGAAAACAAGTTATAGTCGTTGGGATCAATTAAAACAGATTTGGATCTGATTTAACAAAATATGTTTTCTTGATTCTCATTCTTGAAATAAGATTCTGATTGCTCTTGTAGAATTCGCGTCCATCTTGAAAATAATCGTTTCCATCTAGCCATTAAGATTTTACATTCGGATGGGCTAGTAGACGAGCTCCATTTGGTACTTTAGTGGACGGAGATTCTCATTAAGGACTTAGTAAGTCCAAAGAGCGTAACCTTAGTAGACGAACTCCATATGCTACTTTAGTAGACGAGCGCTTCTTGTTACTTCAGTAGACGAGCTCCTTGTGCCAAATCAGCAGACGAGCGCTTCTTGTTACTTCAGTAGACGAGTGCTTCTGTTACTTTATTGGACGTGAGCTTCTGTTACTTTAGTAGATGCGAGCTTCTGTTACTTTAGTATACGCGAGCTTCTGTCACTTTAGTGGACGCGAGCTTCTGTTACTTTAGTAGAAGCGAGCTTCTGTTACTTTAGTAGACGCGAGCTTCTGTCACTTTAATGGACGCCAGCTTTTTAGTAGTTCATTGGACGTCAGTTTTTTATCACTTCATTGGACGTCTACTGTTTCATCTATTGGACGTCTGCTTTTTTTTTTATTGCTTCATTGGACGTCTGCTTGTTTCACTTTGTTGGACGAGCGCTTATATTATCTCAATGTTGGACGAGCGCTTATATTATCCTTTGTAAAAATTATTTTCTTCTTAAATTTAAGTGCTTCACCTAAGAAATCAAATGTGATATTTTTACAATAGCATCTAAAGTATAAGATCTTCATTGCTTGATGCTCTAATCCTTGTTCATTGCTTTGTGTCCTTGGGCTTCCATCCTTTAATTCTTGATTTATCTTTTTCATATGTGATCTTGCATGCAACTTAACACATAATAAGTACATAGTTAAAATCAAAAATCTTATGCAAAATACACTTTGTTTGTCATACATCAAAACATGAATGAGGGCTTAGTCTTACAGATCATACATGACAACACATGAACAAAACTCCTACCAAACTCATCCTCCTAGGTTCGGCCATAGCTAGTTAATTAGGAAGGAAATTTTTTATTGCAACATGGTCTTGGATTTAAATACAATACATGATATCAAGAACATAGGAATTGGTTTCAACATCATAGAATTTTTCTATGATTAGTTATGAATTTACAAAGTTAAGAACAACTAAGATGAACATGAAAAATAAAGCTTTGAATCATGAAATGATTTGAACAAACAATACTTAGATGGTTATGAGGATGAATAATCACCTATTGGAAATGAAAGATGAGCAAGGAATCTTCAAGTTCCTTCACAAACCAAGCTTTTTTGTTGTGAGAGAAAACAAGAGCAATAGAGAATTTTGGAGAAGATGGGAGAAAGTGATAGTAAGATCAAGAAGGTTACGGAAGGATCTAGCAGCATCATGAATTTATGAGTAATCCATAGCAAGCATGGGTCTTGCGCCACTTTTGGGCCAAGAAAAGCCCAAGTCCAAATTGATTTTGCAACATGAAATTAGCTTATGGCATAAAATCATGACATAGGAAACTTAGGTAAATTAAATGGCATCATGAAAATTAACTCCTGGCCATGAAATTTGGGCTCTAGGCCGCAGCCCTCAATGGGTTTGGATGGCACGAATTTGGCCCACTTCACTTAGTTTATCATGAAAAATAGTTTAGGGACCAAAATGTAATTACTAGAAAGTTTAGGGGTCAAAACGAAATTACCCAAAATTGCTAGCCTGACTTTATGCCACATTAGACCTCTCTCATGGATGACTTAGTCCTAAGAGAATATAAGGTTTATTCCCTTATCGAGTCCCGAAACTCCCGTAATCAGCTCCGTCGTTCACCCGATTAAGTATAACGTCCGTAAAACTTATATTATTTCACTTTTTATGAAATAATTCTAAAAATACACTATTGTAGGAAACAAAATAAAAATCTTAAGTTTTTTGTCTTCGAATTAAAATTAGGTCTTTTGAGCAGTATAATTATACTTTCAATGGAATTCGCGGGCCGGGTTTCGCCTGACTTTCCAACCTAAATTTTAATCGTAGCTTTCTACATTCAAGTAGAATTGAGTGGTAAACTCCGTTTATTTAAAATAATTTTCTAAAACTTAAATAATCATATAAACATGTTTATGTTATTTAAAACAGTGAAAAACAGGGTGTTACAGGACTTCAAAAGTTGTATAAAAAGGAGAGGTGTGCAAGTGTAATAATGTGAAAAATAGTGAATAAAAATTTCTGTTTGTGATATTCCTTTTTTCTCTCTAATTTTTCTTTGTGAGTGTGTGTGAGATATGTTGGAACCATAGTGGTTCTGGTTTATTTAATCTCTAGGTTTTGATGTTAACAAAAGGATTAAATTTGCTTGGTAAAGTGTTAGTTGAGATCTAACAAGTGAGTTCAGTTTATGCAGGAATATACAAAATAATATAAGGTATACAATGCTTGGACTCTTGCAAAGAATTACCCGTCCAAAGGTTATTTAAACTGTTTATATTTTAATCGATAAGTAGACTGGCTTTCCTTAGTAGACGAGGCTATAAATTGTAAGACTAAATGGCTTAGAGATTTTGATATATGACAAATACAATTTAATGTGTGTGCAAGTGTTTTAGTGTCAAATTGCAAAAACAGGTATCAAGCAGTGATCAATAAGTTCATTAAGCAAATTCAAGGAAAATATTCAAGGAAGAACTTGAAGGAATCAAGGAGCTGTATGCAGAAATCAAAAGAGCAAAGTTAAAGATCAAAGGATCATCAAGACCAAGCTTAAAGGAGAATTTTAGATTTAAGTCTTAGATGATTTGTAAGAGAAAGAAATCTCTTAGTCACAAAATAGCTCAACTAAAAAGATGCATGAAGAAAATCAATTTTCATAACCTGCATTAAAAGGAATAAGTTTTTTTAATGAAAATGATTTTTGGAAATAAGAAAATTATTTGTCAGGTACAACCATGTAATCAATGGATGTATGTCTGCTACTGTAACTGACAAATGAATTTAAAGTTCTTGATTCAGTACATAGATGTACTACACCTATGCACAATATGAAATCGGATCAGTTATAAATGGTTAATTGAATACAGCCCTGTACATATGCTATGTACGCGTGTATTCAAGTTTCTGGAAAATCCGATGTTCATTAATACATAGATGTACTGAATGGGTGTACTGATGGATTAACCAAGTTCAAGTTTTTGAAAAACACGTACAGCCATGTATTACACAGGTGTACAAAACTATCAGAACTATCGGTATGAAATTGGTTAATACAACCCTGTACTCAACCCCTGTTCAAGAACCAGAATCAAGAAAACGGATTCTGTTATCAGACCCAAATCTGTTTGAATTGATCTCGATGACTATAACTTGTTTCCTATATATAGAGGGATCAAAGGAATACTTTTAACATATCATAAATTTTACAAAATCAATTTGAGAGATCAATTGTGAAAATCATTCATCTTCTTGCTTCAGCTTCATTGTGAAAAAGAGTGTTTCAATTATCATAAGAACTTCAACTTGTATATCTGACTTCTGAGAGTTTAGGAATCAATCTTTTATGTTCTATTTGATTGTAAGAGAGAGGGAGTCTCTCCGAGTGATTAGGGTGAGGAATCCTAAGGAAGAACATTGATTGAGACTCTTGACAAGAGTGTGGTATCTCGAGTTGATGGAGTGCTCTGTGGTGTAAAGGTTTTTTAAGCTACCTGGCTAAAGCTTGTTGTGTTAGTGTGTGAATACCCACAGGTGGAGTGGGGATTGGATGTAAGTCACGGTGGTGGTGGCAGAACCAGTATAAAACTAATTGTGTGATATCTCTAAACTCAAACTCTTTAATTTGTCTTTTGCATATAACTGTGATCTTGATGTTCTAAGTTTTCAATTGATATCAATTCTTGATCTGTTTAATATGAAGTAAAACCATAGTATTACTGCACTCAATCTTGAGTTATTAATTGTTCAAAACTGAGTTGATTAAGATTGTTCTTGATCACTGAAACTAAAACTGAAACTGATATATTGTAACTTCAGTTCTTGACTGATTCAGGCCTGTATCTAATACCTGTACGACCCTGAACTGAACTTCTTCCTGTTTGATTCAATCACTATTTAATTGATAGTTGTGAGCTGTGAACTTCAATCTTATTACTGATTTATCTTTCTGAATTAATCTTTCTTTCCTCACCACCTTCTATTTAAGATTTCATAAAAATCCCATCACTATTTTTGTAAAGGATCATGAGGCAACTCTGATATGAAAAGTAAAGTTTTTGAAAAGTTTTTTGAAAGCTCAATTCACCCCCCCCCCCCCCCATCTTGAGTCTTTGAAGCCAAAACAACATAAATGAATACCTGAATAACTTATTAGGTAGAGCAAGTCCATAGACATGAAAATAAGCCCGTCCATCTTTCCACGTCAGCAGACCAGTGCTATCCTTGAAACTCAAGTATCCATCCATAATGCCTAACTAAAATTCAGTAGGACTTAGCAAGTCCAAAGACATGTGTGGACGAGCGCTTCTGCCACATCAGTGGATGAGCAGTATTAAACCTTGTGCAACCTCGTTCTTAAATTGAGTTCCTGTAGACGGTTCTATATGTTCTATATCTTTACTACCTTGAATATGATTTAATGCAATCTGGTCCACGATGAATTTATTTCAAATGATTAATATTTATTTCAAAAGAATATTTGTTCTTCCCATTTGTTTTTATCCTATTTAATGTCTTGTTTTCTTTGAGAAAATTCATAGTACTATCAAGGAAATACAAAAAGTAAATAGTACAATTGGAATTGCAAAACAATCTATACGATGACATCTTTATTACTGGACAAAAGCTGGGTTATACACAAAGGAGGAAAGAAAGTTTTTAAGGTACAATTGCTCAGAACAGTGAGCCTCCATTTTGTGATTTTATGATAACCAAGGATGCTTTTCAACACGGCCAAAAACAAGCTATCAGTCTCAACGGATATCATGCATTTAATGCTATCTCTAAACTGGATTATTCAAAGTAACCGTTGAAGAAGTACAAGTGAAGAAGAAGGTCACTATAAATTAAAGACCTCAGATACTGAAGAAAGAACTCTTGCTTGCACAATCTTGCTAGCTGAACTTTTGCCATTTGATAATCATTTATTCCATTATTCTGTAAAGAGCAAGAGTCTGTATTCATTTGTTTGAATATTGTTGTAATATTCAACTGATCTTAAACTGTCATATTCTCACACTTAGTGAGTTAAGAAGATCAACCTTTAAATCTCTTTGTTAGAGTTAGAGCCTGAAGAGGCTTGGTAAGAAAGGAATACTTGTAGCCTGGAGAGGTGAAGAATACTGTTGTAGGAACTATTTTGAAATAGTGGAGAAATTCCTTCAAGTAGAAGGGATTGGACCTAGCTCTTGGTTGGAAAAGAGTGAACCGGGATAAAATACCTGAGTGAATTTTCTATCCCTTATCTTTTACAGTTTTATTTATTTTTACTAACTGTGGGATTTGATTTTGGTTTTGTTAATCTTTTAAAAAGGATTTCTTGTGTGCTTAATCTTTTTATCTTCTGCTTGTGAAAAAGTTTCTCAAAAAGGGTTTTTTCGAAAATAATTAACAAACACAATTCAACCCCCCTTCTTGTGTTTGCCTGTGCCAACTTCAGTTGGTATCAGAGCTCAGCCTTGACAGGGTTGAGCATCTAACAATTGCTTAGGCAGTACGATCCTACAATCACGGATGCAGAAGGACAAGCTATCAACAGACCCCCTCTTTTTGATGGAACTGATTATGATTATTTGAAAAAGAGGATGATGGCATTCTTGGATGCACAGAATGCTGACATCTGGGAACTAATAGAAAATGGATACACTAAGCCAAGGAGTGAAGCTGGAGCTGCAGTGCCTAGAGCTGAATGGACTCAAGAGCAGAAAAGCCAACATCAACTAAACTTGAAAGCTAAGCACTATCTCATGTGTTCTATCACCAGATCTGAGTATGACAAGGTTCATAGTTGCAACACAGCTAAAGAAATCTGGGATACTCTTGCACTAGCTCATGAAGGTTCCTCACAAGTAAAGGAATTAAAGATAAGCATGCTGGTTCACTAGTATGAGCTATTCAAGATGGCAGATCATGATACTATAGATAAGATGTTTGGAAGATTCCAAACAATCACCAACAGTCTCAGGTCTCTTGGAAAGGTCTATGAGAACAGAGATCATGTGAGAAAATTTTTGAGAAGTCTCTTAAAGCAGTGGAGACCTAAGGTAACTGCTATCCAAGAAGCAAAGAATCTGAATACTCTTTCTCTGTAAGAGCTTCTAGGGTCATTAAAAGTTCATGAACTTGAACTTAATGAATAGGAAAACTCCAGAAAAGGAAAGTTTGTTGCCTTAAAGGCCAAGAAAGCTAGTTCCTCAAAGGTGCTTAAAGTTGCTGAGTCCTCGGATGAAGCTGATTCATCAAATAATGAAGATAACTCAGATGAGGATGAACTATCTTTCATCTCCAGAAAAATCCAACCCATGTGGAGAAAGAAAGGTGGATTCGGAAGGAAGCAGTTCAACAAAAAATTCTCCAAGAAGAAGTCAGATTCCAAGGAGAAAGGCCCACCCCTGTGCTTTGAATGTAAGAAACCAGGACACTTCAAAGCTAACTGCCCAGAGCTGAAGGTGAAAAAGAAATTCTTCAAAAAAAAGAAAGGCTTGATGGCTACATGGGAGGATCTTGACCTATCTTCTTCAGATGAAGAAGATGAAGCAGTAGAAGAAGCAAACATTTGCTTCATGGTTGACACTGCATCAGAAAGTGAATTCACTGATGCTGAGGTAATGGACTCTGATCCATCTACTCTTCAAACTGTTTTTGATGAATTGCTGCATGAATCACGCATACTGTCTAAAGAGTATAAGAGTCTCAAAAAGAAGTTTATTAAACTCTCTAAAGATTATGATAAGGTCTGCATAGTGAATCAAAATCTTAAGGATGAAAATGAAACATTAAAATCAAACAATGTTAGTCTGGCTGACAAGACTAAGTGTAAGTCTAATAGCTCTTGTGAAGTTGAACAACTGAAACAAGATGTGACATACTTGACAGACTCTCTGTCAAAACTGGTTGGTAGCTTAGATAAATTAAACCGTATATTAAGATATTCTAGGTCACCACATGACAAATCTGGCATTGGTTATGATAAAGAGAAGCAAGATGCATCTCTGAATAAACCAAAAGTTCATACACAATACCAATAGCTTGGATAGGTTATTGAGGATTTGATTTTGAATTTGATTTTCACTGAACGAAAAATAAGTACTTAAGAAAGAGAATCTAGTACACGAGACGTCGCCTCTATTATTCAGTTATACGCACATGATCTTGGACCAATGTTAATTCTGGGCCATGAGTCCTATTCATGATGTTCCGGACTGAGAGTCCAATTCTCGAAATTAAGGACAGTGCATTCTGATTTCGTTGTTGTGGCCTATTGTCCTTATCATGTTAAGTTCAAAACATGAATAAAAGCATAAGTGATTTATATGACCACAACCTTTGACTACGGCATCGGTCTCGGGCGTTGTGATTGAGCATTCAGACTGTATGTCATATGTTTCTGAGTTTTCAAGTGATGGGGAAATGATGATTAAGTCGTTAGCTTTGAGCTGCGACAGTGAAAAACAATGAACACAAGGAAAACCTTTTGAATAAAATATTTTCTCATGTGCATTTCCCCAGGCAGACGTGCTTTCTTATATATCAGATACAAGGTGGTATCTGGGAGTCAGTCCAGGTGATCGGTTCAGAGGCACATGTGACGTTGCTCGTCCTGAGACCTTAAATGCATGAGGGTATGGAGGCAACTGCCCGGTGGGCTAGAGATTGACCAACTCTAATTCTTCTCCAGTGGAAAACGATGTTGATATCTCATGAGATTAAGTTAGAGCCTAATAATGAAGTGCCATGCATATCTTCAAAGGTTGACTATGCGGGTTTGAGACCCTTTGATATAACACTGTTATGTTATGTATATGCATGATTTAACTGCTTATATGATTATGTGATGTATGTATCATGTATATGGTTGTTGTGGGATATATCTTATGACAGTATCTCACTCTTGTACATCTGTATGTTCTGTTCTTTTCTTCTTGTACCGGGTATGCACGTGCTTTTAGATGGATCTAAACGTTCCCTTGGCACAGTCGAGCTCGAGGAGCGAAGTGTTTGATCATGCTGGGACGACAGGGAACTGAACTATACATGAGGGTGCGACGACCGCGACGTATGGAGGACCAGTCACGACTACCGAGATGAATGCTAACTGAGTGCCCGTACGAAGGATCCATACCGTCGAGACGAGGACTGTGGCGCTTCCACCTCCATGGTAGCGTCTGTGGTCATTCTGCATGTAGGAGGCATTGGTAGATCGTTCATCGGCTTTTGGAGTTGTCCCGATAGTCCCTAGGCTTTTATATCCATCTTTTGAGTCTTGTACCCAGTTCCCTGTCCCCAGTTTGATGTTTCTTTTTTTACCTGTTTCTTCAGTAGCTGTTTTAGTGTATGTTGGCCAGTTCGACAAAGCCTGTTGTGTAATCAAACTTAAGATCCCAAGTTGGACAGTTATATTGATATGTATGATGTTTATTTTCATGTTCTGAGTGTTCATCACCTTTTCTTAACTTCTTTTAACAAAAAAAAAATGAGTAACCTTTTTCAGTAACCCTATATAAAAGGTTATTTTTCCGAAAGCGACCAGTATTTTAAATAAGTTTCCTTTCTGCAACGGGTAACCATGTGATACCGGGTTTTAGGGTGTCATAGCATTGATTCTGCCTTATTTGGCAATTGGAGCCTATCATCTCATTTAATTGTTGGTTGGAGCTCCGGAGATTAGGTCTCAAAATTAGTTATTGAATATTGAAATGTCATGGTTTTTAAAACGGTTACGACTGTCGGGTATGAAACCCATTGATAAATATATATTGTTTATCTTTGAATATACATGTTAAGTGGTAATTGAGAGTCGTACCTGTGGTTATCATTTTAAAATCCATATATTGGTTCTCACCCTTGCATGTTTTATTGTTGGTATTCTTTCTGTATGGGTATGTTATTATCTAGGTTTAGATGGATCCAGCCATACCGTTGGCACATACGGGGGTTCGAAGCCTCCATTTTGAGGATGCAGATAACATAAACGCGTGGGTGATCCACCCGGGAGCCCATATCGTTCGTTATACCAGGCATGTGTATGTAACACCCCCCTTGATACCACTAATGTAACACCCCCCCCCCCCCCCTTTGGGTCATTACATGGTTAACTCGTTGCGGTAAATAAATTAAAAATTTTATTTGCTGGTTTCTTTCAGAAAATTATTTTAAGTAAGTCAGAAAACTTGGGTGTAAAATTTTTTCTTCTGCCAAATACTTTGGAAACTTGATACATATGCTAAAACATTAAAAACACATTGTACATCACCACACAAAGAGATATTTACATTCATAATAAAGCCTCTAAGGCATACATCTTTTAATAATTAAGTTTCAATTTCCAAAACCCAAAATTAAACCTAAGATTAAAGTACAACACCAAAGTTACTGACCTAGTACACACACCACCCATCTAAGATTCCTAAGCTGGTCGCTCTACAAGACATTTATCGGAAGGACTCCATTGTCATTCCCACAATCAAAATACCTCTTCAAGTATCTAAAACTAAGTCCCGAAAGAGTTAGGGAAACTTCTCGGCTCCATCTGCACTAGTGTACCAATGTACAACAGCAATACCAGAAGAAACATGATATGTTTGTAAGGGTGAGATGCCAATATATGGACTTTGATAAGATCACCCCACTCACAAACACAAAATAGCATATTCATGATATTCACAATATATATAACAATTTATCCAAACAGCATATTAATTTAGTCAAAGGGTTTCATACCCGACAATCATCGCAATTAATAAAAATTGCATAATATTTCAACATCGGACACAGAGTCCAAGAATTCGATTACGAAAAACACTAGGATGATTCCATCGGTCATAGCTTACCGATATATGACCCGAAGTCAAATGTGTTCGCTGGGACTTTAACCCACAACATATCAAACATCACCTTCAAGTATGCCAACTGGGACTCTAACCTGCAACATACTAAACCCCAATCGTCAATATGCCAACAAGGACTCTAACCCGTGACATATTGGAATCACTATCATCAGACATGCCAACAAGGACTCTAACCCGTGACATAGACTCTAACCCGTGACACATTTGGAATCACCACAATCGAATATGCCAACAAGGACTCTAACCCGTGACATACCGATATCTCCAAAAATTAGATATGCCAACAAGGACTTTAACCCGTGACATATAGGACACAAGGTCCATAACTTCTTTTATACAAAACTCAATTACACAAAATCATTTCTGTTGAAAACCATTTATAAAACGTCAAATCATAGTGAAATTTACTTTTCTCAAACTCTTTTTCTTTTGAAAATCTTTATCCGAAAAACATCAATTTCTTGAAAAAGAACTCATTTACAACTTATTACTGTCCAAGAAGAAAAATATTATTTTCAAAACCTTTCCGTAAATTATTTTTCCGATTTACTCGTCGTTTAGCATTAAAATACTTTATAATTCAAAAATTAACTATTTCTTTTATAAATTATTTTACACTTGAAAATATTGCTCATGGAGAAAAGAATATCAACTCTTAAGAAAACCGTTTCAAAATGACCACCTGTGAATTATTCTAAATGACGTTTTATATTATTGATGAATTTATTTTGAGAAAACTAACACCTGTGAAAAAATTTCACGGTTCCACCCAAAAATCATTAAAAGATTACTTTTCCACTTTTACACCAATTTTCACCATTTAACTTCTTTGATTGAATATATAAGCTTATTAAGCTTTTATCCTGCGAACTAATTAAACACTGACCAATGTCAGGTTGCACAATCCAGCACTCAACAATAGATAATTTCACCACAACACAGTATAGCATACATCACAATTATTGCATGCATCACAGTTATGATCACATCCAAAGCATATAGTAAATTAAACAGTAAACACCTAAAAGCCACAGAAATTCATAACAGATAATTTATAGATAACACCCAGATAACGTGTGGCTATCTAAACAAAATCCCTCAGGTAAGCTCCCCTTACCTCTCGAAGATATTTCCTTACGATACAAGTTCGCCAACACTCCAGTTTCTTGACAGCACCCGTACACGATTCACACACAATCTCCTTCAACAAACCACACAACATAATTATCAATCAAACAATACAACCACCTAATCACTAAGGATAGGTCACGGCCATGAATGGATTTTGTGGCTAAAAATTTCTAAAATTGCTTAAGTCATTGGATTAGTGGTCCTAAGTACTTAAGACAATAGATTAGTGATTAATCAACAAAGATTAAATCAAAAACTTCCAAGTTCCTCCAAGTATTGTTTCGGCCAAAGCATCAAAATATGGCTAGAGATTTTTGTTTGATACAAGAACTTGGATTCAACATCAATACATATTAGAAAGATGAGATCTATGATCACTTTCTAAAAATTTGAACAAAAACTCCTCCACCCATTTTTCTAGGGTTCGGCCTCATCAAAATAAATGGGAAGAAAAACTTTGTTTACAACAATCTCTTGGATTATGATAATAGAGATGATAATAGGAACATAGAAATTGGTTTCACATTTTTAGAAGTTTTTATGATTTTCTAGAAAATTTCAAAGTTTCTGGATCTAGGAATTTAAAGTGATGAACATGGATGAACAAAGCACTGAATCATGAAAATACGCGAAGAATATGAAGATGATTAGGCAAGGAGAGTAAGATTCACCTCTTGAAGATCAAAAACAAGTGAAGATCCAAGGACTTGCTTCACAAATTGCTTGTAGGAAAGCTTATGACTTATGAGTTTTTTTGAAACAAAAGACAATAGGAAGAAAATGAAATGTGATGGAGGGTATTTATAGGGGTGAGGGCTGCACAACTAGGGACTAAGGAGCAAGGAATTCTTGTTTCATATGGACCAAAGTGCAGTATTGATTAAGGACCAATTTGCAAAAATTAAAAAGTATAAGGACCTAAGTGCAATTTCCTTATAGTTTGTCATCATGATGCCATGTGAAGCATTAATGCATTCACATGGTGACTCATAATGTGTGACTCATTGGTAATAGCCGTTAGTGGCTCCCGGAAATCCCGTAATCTGCTTCGTTGCTTCCCCGATTCAATACGACGCCCGGATAAAATATAATATTTCACTTTTTAGTGAAATATTTCAAAATAACCAAAATAGTAGGAAATTAAATAAAAACCTTAAGTCTTTCGTTCACGAGTCAAAATTAGGTTTTCTGAGCAGTATAAATATACTGTCAGTGAAATTCACAGACCGCATTTCGCCTGACTTTTCAACCTAAATTTTTATCGTAACTCTCTACGGTAAAGTAGAGTGTAAATAAGGTCTCGGTTTAATTAAAATAATTTTCTAATTCTCAGATAAAAATATAAACGTATTTATATAAATTTCTGATATTAGAAAACAACGAAAAGTCGGGGTGTTACAGGGTACGATTGAGACGGGGCCCCAGAGAGAGCATAGGTCTATGGAGACGATTGAGGTATCCCTACCTCATTTGTGGCTAGTTATACAACACCAGATCAACCATGGACATCTTGAGGCTCAGCCCTTAGCTGAGGCAGCACCTATGCCAGCTCCAGAGGAGATTGTGGTGCACCCGGAAGAGATGGTTATTGACCCCGAGGAGGATCCAGAGGAGTACGTGGAGGATGTACCTAATTACATACCTTTGGACGATGATGATGATTCACCCGATGAGGGTGTTGCTGTGTCTTCATCCGACTCATCGGCGCGGAGTGGGATTGACCCTGGTCTTCCCAATGGGTACCATTAGTCTATGACCAGCTATAGGTAGTTTCATTTTTGGGGTAGTGATTCCGTCAGTCTTTCTGGCTACTAAGAGCCATGAATTTTGTATATGGCCCTAGACGTTTCACTATGTGTCCTTATGTTTTTATTTCCTTTCTTAGTTTGGAGAATGACCTGTTCCGATGAAGGCCCTATATAGTTTATACGTTGTACAAAACTGATGATGCATATATATATATATATATATATATATATATATATATATATATATATATATATATATATATATATATATATGGTGTGTTACATAGGTTGTTGTATGTTGTTAGATGTTGTTAACAAGAAAAGGAAAAAAATTTATCACCATTTTTGGTATTGAGCGAAGTATTAGAAAACGTTATTTTTTGAAAGTCACCAGCATAATTGAATTTTATTTTCCGCAACGTGTTACTGTGTGATGACCCTAGAAGGGGTGTCGCATAGGTAAGATTATTAGTTGTGTAAGGATTTTCTTCCTATTTATTTCACTACAAAAACAAGGAACTAGTGATTATATGTATATTACTTTTTGTAACCAAAAAAAAATATGTATTTTACTTTCGCTTATTTGGCAAAATTAAATGGATGGTAGGTGTGTATGAAGTGAGATAGATTTAGATTTAAATGTAATTAAATGGTAAGAATCTCATAAATATAAACTCTTTATGAATATAAGGTTGTATAGGTAAGATTGTTATTTGTGTAAGGATTTTCTTGCTATTAATTTTACTGTGTAAAAAGGAACAAGTAATGATGATGATTGTTTACCATTTGAAATGCAAAAGAATGTATATATGGGTTGTGATGAGTTCGGTTTTGATTGAATCCGATGCGATATTTTGGTAGGTTCATTTGACAAGGATTGAACTTGGCCTGATTATTATCCGATAATGTCCGAAACAAAATTTGATTAACTTGATATACTTACATAATGTAAAAAATTGAACGATGTATATAGCTAAATCGTAAAATTAAAAAAGGAGGAAACTAAAATTAAGTCATATTTTACAATATGTATTACAAAACAAATAGTATCAATACAAATATATTATTATGTTATGCAAAAAGTAACTGGTAAAGTCAAGAAATCTTTTACTTATATTTCATGTTGCAAAAGAAAGTAAATATTTAAAAAGAAAACGTGCAACATCAGGCCAAGTTGGGATGACCCAAAGTATAACCTGAACTCATCCCGAAAACACATCATGTATAATTTTCAAAACCCAAACCTGACACAATTATTAGTTTCCGACCAGGACGAATTAATGGAACCGGACGAGTATTGAACACACTAAAAGCTAAGAGAATCTATACATGTAATGATACAATTATAAGTCCATAAGAGAATTTGACTTAAATCATAAAGATTATGTAACAGTTGGTTTCACTATAAATTGTTTTGATAGGATACGACTTCACTTTAGAGTTTGTGAAACATTGAAGACAAGTCTATGCACATCTCATTATTTTTTTATTTTGTTTCCCATTGTATGCTCCACGTGCAACTGCTGATGCTAATCCCTCGCGAGGTAATGTACGGCATTGAAGGACTGACCTCTTCAAACCAGATTTTCTACATACGCAAGAGCCAAGATCGAACCCCTGATCACTTGCTTAAGGGGCTCAAGATTATTACCACTCGGTCCAACCACATGTTGGTGCAATCACATTATTTAGTCTATATATAAACTAATAAACTAATTCATATTAAAGATTTCAAGTAAAAAAAAAAAAGTTATTTCATATTAATAAAAACGATATTAAGATAATAATCTGATTAAAGTCTCATTTATATTAAAGAAGTGCCTATGATTTTTCATTAATTATTTTACACCTAACTCAAAAATACCCAAATCACTTTTGCATTGTGAGACTTTTGTTAAACTCTTTAATAATCTACCATTTCCATTCATATTACCTTTCATCATCTTCTTCTTGTTATTTTAAAGGGATATGTAATTTGCAATTAAAATTTCTGTGGGGAAATGATTCTTGAACAAAATAAGGATATGGTGTTTTTTTTTTTTTTTGATGTATTTTTTTAAAAATGCATAAATATAAAGAAGAAAAATTATTTGCGTTAACAGGAAAACTTATTTGCGTTGAAAAAGTTAAAAAGACATGTTAAATTTCAAATAAAATAAATACATAAATGCCTTGAAAAATTTATAGTTGGCAATGTAATAAAAAGTAATTAAAAGCTATAAAACTAAATTAAATCATTAAAAAAAATTAAAGAAAATTAATTGTAATAAATGGTAATAAGAGATCTTAAACCTTTTAAATTATTTTGAAATATTTAAATAAAATATCCAACACTTTGAAGGAGTTATCTGCTTGTGCAACATCTGTATTTTAAGACGTGGTTTGCAAGTTTAAATACGTTGATCAGATGTCTAATATGCATATCTAAGTATAGGAACCCTTGCATGAAAAGTACGCAAGTGATCGACGTTGAATTGGATGAAGTATTGGAAACTAGGGTTGCTGAGCACACTGGCACACTTGAACGTGCAGTATTTGGCGCTTAAGCGCCAGCACGCTTGAGCGTGGCTTATGGCATTCTTGAGCGTGGACTGTCAACCAGACAAAGATGGGACAGCGAGGACACATGGCAGCATGAGAACGTAAGCGTGGCGCGGTGGGTGATGCTTCATCATTGCTTCCTGATGAAGCACCCTCACACGCTCGAGTGCGAGTTGTTAGGCACTTGAGCGCCACCACGCTTAAGCGTGGGTTTTCCTGCACTTGAGCGTGGGGCCTAAAACATGTAAAAAAATATAAATACATAAGAGGTAACTTAAGTTACCTCTTGTTAGAAAAACAGAGACAGAACTCGGGAAGTGAGAACAGAGAACGAGAGAGAGAGAGAGAGAGTCAGTTAGAGTGTGAGAAGTTTTGATCGAGAGTTCGAGCAATTCGTTTGTCCCGTCGAGAAACCGACTACGTCATCGTGATCGTGGCGACGATATCTTCTTAACCCTAGCTTTCTTTTCTCATCTAGGCTAAGGCATAAACCTATGCCCTTTTTATGCCGAAATGTCGTCGGTGATGGTATTGAGGTTTTCTCTCAATCCGTCTATCAATTTTCAATTCTGTCTTCATATTAGGGTTATTTGTAACGAACACTACATGTGCATGTATTCAGGTGAATTTTTGGAGGCCCGGAGACCCCTAAACCTTGCGTGGCATAATTGTGTGGGTACCGGAGGTGCTCGTTTCGTTGCTCCTAAGCTAACCTAAGACACTTGAGGTGGGAGAAAGAAACCCCCTATCATCGAAAAATGCTAAGTAGCGTATTTTACAATAATGGTGTAGGGCGACCTAAACCTTACTGGTGGGTGAATAATTGACAATGTCAATATCACATTGGCGACTATTTAGTCGTACCCATGATGATATGGAGATTGTGAATTTATTCATCGTGATCGTGGCGACTATTTAGTCATCATGACTACTTAACAAATTGTTTTAATATCCATGCTAAATGACCAAAACACCCTTTGATCATTTTATGAATTCCTTTGATGTCCAACAAGTGTTTTGACAATTTGCCCTCCCTTCTATCATGTATATTTTCGACCAAGCCTCTTGAATAGGCATTCTTTCACTCTATTCTAGATGATCATGATGATTATGAAGACACCTAAGAATTTGAAGTTATTTTCTAACCTAACCAAAAACCATGGTCATTACCTAATGTTAATAACCAAGACAATACTAAATTGACTTCTCCACCCTCCAAGTGATGCATGGCCACATCCTCCCTAGATACACCTCCACCACATATTTCTCCCATCCAGCTATGACCACTCATTTGCCGTGACTCACCACCATCTTGATGACTTAAAATAAAATATCTAGATATTTTCCTTATTACCTAACCTAGCTTTGGTTAACATCAACCATGGTTTACATTTAGGTTATCAAAGCAAAGTTCTCCTCCTCATTTGGTCCAATTTCGTGCAGCCTCACCTACACACATAACTCATTTCTCTTTTCACACTTCATCATCTTTTTTCATCTAAAAACCCTAAGTTCATCACTAAGGTTTACATTGGAATTTTAAGTTCTTGTTCATTTCTTTATCTTATAGAGGTATAGCCTTATGATCCATGATCATAACTCCTCTTCTCTTCACAAGTTTCCTTCTTATTTCCATGTTTTGTTCAAATTCCATTTTCACGAGATTTCATGGTTTAAATCATGGAAAATTATAGAAACGAGATTTGTGAGTTATGGCAATTTTCCTATGTTATCTAAGACTCTAAGATCATGTATCCAAGAGCTTGAAAAAAATGGAAATCCCTAGCCCTTTTATTTTGTCTTGGCCGAACCATACCATATTGGGGTAGATCATGAGTTTTCTTGTTTAGTTAACTAGTTGTTGTTGATTGTTGAAGGTTAAGTGTGGTTAAGTGTTTGTGATCTTGTTTGGAGGAAAAAGGAAGACTCAAAGACAAGGAAATCATTTGTCTTCAAGAGGTAAGGGGAGTTTATCTGAGGGGTTTTGATAGCTACATGCTATCTGTGTGTCATATGTAATTTAATTCGTCGTAATGTGTGGTATTAAATTTAATTGTTATATGACTGTGATGTGATTTTAATGTTTTTAGTGGAAGTATGTCATAACTGTGATGTAGGGATAACTATGATATATGGATTAACCGTTGGTTGATTGATTGACTAAAAGCCTGACAGTGGTCAGTGCTCAATGATAATTGAGGATAAAGCTTTAAAAGCTTGAGGAGTAACTTAAGTGATAATTAAGGATGAAGCTTTAAAAGCTTGAGGAGGATCTTAAGTGTTTTGCTTTATGGAAGTGGAAGAAAATGTTGATAATAATAATATTTAATGATATTTTGGTTGAAGAGTAAACCAATGAGGGATAGTGAGGATGAAACCGTGAAAATTTTTCATTTACGGTAATTTTTCCAAAATAAATTCAAAAAAAAATATCAATTACGATAAATTAAGTTCCAAAACTATTTTAATATTGATGGTGAAAAACTTTTTGGAAAAAGAAAAGTCATTTGATTCATAAATGATTTATCGGAGGATAATTTAGATAAGTGACTTATACCGAAACTATGAGAAATAGTTATTTTGACCAAAAACGTTTTAGAAATGATTTTTCAAGGATTTGATGTGTTTTAGGAAAAATAATTTCAGAAGAAGATGGATTTGAGAAAAATGAATTTCTCTGTGATTTAACGTTCTAGAAACAAATTTCAGCAGAAAAGATTTTCTGTAAAAAGGTTTTTAGTCAGCAAAAATATGTCTGATAAACCTGGATAAGTTTTTAGAGTTTTGTTTTGATAGTTGGTTTTCATAGAACAGAAACTGTGTTAAAAGTGGAAGTTGTGAGGACCTAGATGACCAAGACATCGGGCTAGTGTTCCTATGAGTAAGTACATGGACTATGTGTCCTGTGTGTCACGGGTTAAAGTCCCAGTTGGCACATTTGAGTACGTGTCTTGTGTGTCACGAGTTAAAGTCCCAGTTGGCACATTTGAATCCGTGTCCTGTGTTAAGAATGAATGGGCTTGATACCTATGTAAGAATAGTCGTGAGCTTTGAGCCTCGACAAAGAAAGAATAAACGAAAAAGAAAAATAACAAGAATAAATATCAAAATTTGATGGTGGATGTTTGAAATGTCATTTTTTTTATAAATTTCGATGACTGCCGGGTATGAATCCCATTGTTTAGAATATTTTGATTATTTTGAAAATTTTATATGTTGTTCTTTGTGTGTCGCGCATGCAGCTATCGTGATAAAACTCATATGTCGGTATCTCACCCTTGCATTATTTATGTTTGTGGTTTTGTTATTGTACCTTGGTACACGAGTATAGATTATGCATAGGAGTTCCCGATTTCACTTGCAGATACTTGTCCTGATCTTTGAAGAGGACATTGATAGTAGGAATGACCACGGGGGTATTCCTAGTAAAATATGGTTAGGACGACCAGCTTAGGACTATTCTAGTTATATTTTTTTGAGGTAGTGGTTTTCCCTATAGTCTGTATACTTTGGCTACTGAGGGCCTTCCTTTTGAGTTGGTGTTTCAAACTTAAACGTTTAGTATGATTATAATGGTCCTGGTGGAATTTCATATTCTGAAGCATGTATGAATATTTTGTATTAAGTAACAAGAAGAAAAAAAATTTATACCCTTTTTATGATGCTTAGAAAGTTATATAAATTATTTTCCGAAAGCAACCAGCCTAATTTTTATTTTAAGTTCTGTAACGAGTTAACCATATAGCACCAAGAGGGTGTTACATGATGCATGTCGGTGTGCTATTATTGTTCATATGCTATGCACCCTTTTCCATATATAATGATAGTTAGTTTCTTATCTCCCTTTTTCTTTCTATATATATATATATGTATTTCCTACCGTATCGCGTGACTCAGTCATCCACGATGCCACACCTAGACCACCCATGGATGACCAGCCCGGTAGGGATCCCGCTCGTGGGACCCTTGAGTTCGAGTTCTTGGACGATAATGGGCACCTTGTGGACCCAGTTACCCGTTTTGTAGTATACACGGGTCCAGTTTCTGTGAACGCCAGTATGGGAGATGTGCCTCATTTTGGATTTGTCGGGACCTTCCGTCTCGGTCAATCCTTTACATTTCCCATTGGCTTTCCAGCACCCGTGCCACCGATGCCGCCTTTGCTGCCGATGCCACCAATGTACCCTTGGGCAGCACCACAAGGCTCGGACCAGGTTGTTCCTGACATAGGCCTAGCTCCAGCTCCAGAGATACGACAAAACTCTTTACTTCAAAGTGCTCTTTACCGATGACAATTCCAGTATTGTCCTCGAGGGAGTACTTCTAGCAGTAGCAGAGGAGCTGCTTCAGGACCTTCCCGACCACATCAGAGACACCGAGGAGCCTGGGGAGAGAGTCATGGTAGTTCTAACCGTCCACACTATGATTGGCCAGAGCGTGCTCTGTATGTACATAGGTGGTGTGTATGTGAGCGCATTTTTTATGTATTTTGAGAGGGGTTGGGGTATGGAGTGTTGGAAAGGTTATCTTCCTTTGATCTTCTGTGTATTATTCTTTTTATGTCGATATGTATCTTTATGTATGGGGCCCTGCTGATGAGGCATCCTCTATAGTTTGACAACACAAATGTTTGGATGATGTACGATATATATGTGTGTGTATGTGTGTGTGTGTGTGTATGTGTGTGAGTGTGTGTGTGTGTGTGTGTGTGTGTGTGTGTGTGTGTGTGTGTGTGTGTGTGTGTGTGTGTGTGAGTGTGTGTGTGTTAGTTATAATATTTAAATATTTCTGCTCTTAATATTTAAGTTATTGTATATTCGTTGGTTTTGGTATATACGCTTAACGCTAATATCATGGTTAAGTTTTAGTTAATTAGGTTCGCTTTAATAGGACATCGAGGTTGTCTCATTTGGTGGTATCAGAGCAGTTTGATTCCGATCAGACTGTGGCTATTTTTGGTTGAATCAACATCGGAGAACAACTATGCGTAGAAGTTGGGTAGTGAATCCGGACGCGATAATTAACATTTGTATGGTATATAGTATTTATATATCAGTTTTATGTGTTATTATATGTCATATAAGTGTGAGCTGATGATTTCTTTTACAGTATCATGGCTCGAGTTAGAGATAAAGGATGATGGGGACGAGGTGGCGGTAGAGCCACAAAGAGAGTTGCGGAGATGGCAACGGAGAGGCTTCTCATATCAGAGGAGGAGCAAGTGGTGGAGGAGAGTCATCTGAGACCCTCCAGACCATCAGAGATCTTGCTACAGCCATGTTACAGTAGACGGAGCAGAACAAGTATCTGTTACCTAGGATAGATGATTTGATGGATCAATTGAAGGGAGCTTCAGTGATTTTGAAGATTAATTTGAGGTCGGGATACCATCAAATTAGAGTGGAGAAGGAGGATATACCTAAGACGGCTTTCAGGACGAGGTACAAACACTATGAGTATTTAGTTATGCCTTTCGGTGTAACTAATGCTCCCACAGTGCTTGATGCATTTGATAATTTTAGTTTGCTTAAAACCTTTTGAAGACGAAGTAACTAGCAATTTTGTACCTAAGATTAAAACAACAAAAACAAATGACATACCGGCATTTCTTAATGAAGGAGGGTCTACAAGTATGTCCTTGAGCTCCTTGTTCAGTCGTTTCAAGGTCATTAGATCCAGATTTTTCATTGTTGCACAATTTCACCACTATTTTATGTAACTGAACTAAAGTAGTGCCTCAAATATGAGTACATAAATTATAAAAATAAATTTAGTTAGCATATACAATATTGTATTTGACGAACGGTAGGAGGTTACGGCCACTCACCGATATTACCACAGCTTGCATCTGACCACTCACTCAAGCTCCCGCGAGGGATGGAGAGCGGGATCTGCAATGATGTTGTCGACTCTGGAATTAGGATAAGTAAAATCTTTATCTGTCTCATCGAAAGGATTTGGTGGCACTAAAGCTAGAGGAAGACGAAGAGGCAGAGCGCTAGAATATTTCCGGTGGCATGGAGCATGAGCATCATCTCTTTGCCCACCATGCCCTAGTTGATTAGAAAAATTAAGGAGGATTATTAATCCCTAAGTTTTCGAGGCTAAACAAAAAAATGGTATGGATAAGGAAAATTTAAGAAATCGAAGCCACATAGGATGAAGAATTTGCTAAGGGAATAAAAACCAAACATTGTTATCTTAATTTTTAAGAAATTGGGTCGGAGATAGAGCCAGAGAATTGAGTAAGGGAAACAGGGTTTCAATCTCATCTTTGGGGATTGAAGAAGGATGATGAGAAAGATGGAGGAATCAAAACCAATGGAGAGAAAGATGAGAATTTTTTTTTTTTTGAATTGATAGAGGGGGAAGGGGGCGAAGAAGAAAGGGAATTTGGAATTGGAGCTTAAAAATGGAAATGGGAAAATTGAGATAGGTTATCAAAGTTAAAGTAGGGAAATGGTAAGAGAGATGGCTTATACTTTAGGAGGGCGAGTAGTAGTATTTATATTCAGTGGGAAAGACTTTTACTGTTTGTTTTGTTTGATGGAAAGAAGAGGGAAATAAAAATGGAGGAGAGAAAGAGGGGGAAAGTTTTTTTTCCCCTTGTTTGGAATGGAGACAAAGTTGAGTGAAAGAAAAACAAAACAGTGGGACTCGCATCTATTTTGTGGGGTGTATGGTAATCGGTAACATGTGTATTTTCCTTCTCCTTGTTTGGTAGAATTAAACAGATAGTAGGTGTATATTAAATTATCCAGATTTAAATTTAAATGTAATTAAATGATAACAAATCTCATATATTTATAAAGTATTTATGAATACAAGTATGTATAGGAAGATTGTTATATGTAAGGATTTCCTTGCTATTTATTTCACTATGAATAAAAGGAATTAATAATGATGTGCATTTTACTTCTTCTTATTTGAAAAAATCAAATGGATGGTAGGTGTATATTGTAACACCCTGTTTTTACGTTTTTTACCGTTTTGTTGTTTTTGCTATTTTTACTATTTTTCAATTATCGGTAGAATTTTAATTGTTCGTAATTTTTATATTAGATCTAGAAAATTATTTTTAATTAAATAAAATCATAGTTATACTCTACCTTATGGTAGAAGCTTATGGTAAAAATTTGGGTTTAAAATTCAGACAAAACCCGATCTGCGTTTTCACTGACAGTAACATTTTATTGGTCAGAAAACTGAATTTTGATCCGTGAACGAAACCGTTTAGGTTTATATTTTATTTCCAACCATAGTGGTTATTTTGAAAATTTTCAAAATAAATAGGTTATTATACGATATTCGGGTAAATACTCGACGATCGGGGATCGACGGAATTGAGAACGGAAGTGCAGAGACAAAACCCGACCCAGGACGAATAGGAACAATGGCTCATTTATGATGACTCAAGGGGGTGAGTCATAGGGGTTAGTCACCATGCATTAAATGCATGTAATGATGACTTAAGTGTGAAATGTCTAAAATACCCTTAAGCTTGCATTGTAATTTCAAGTGTGCCATGACATCATTTTACCCATTTAACCCTTGGAAACCCACGGTCATAACCCATTAAGAAGGCCATCTTCACTTCATTGCCTCCATTTTGGCTTATGTTCTTACACTTTAACACAAACTCCAAAAGTTCCTTACACTTGGTTTACAAACGAAGTATAAGTTGTTGTTGGTTTCTTCAAATTCCAAAGGTAGATCCTTGTGATTCATGATCATATCTTCCTTTCCTTTCACAACTTTTCTTCAAATCTCAAGTTTTTACAAATTTCAAATTCTTGGATCTAGAACTTCAAAAATCTCTAGAAAATCATAGAAAAATCCGTTTAATGTGATTCCAATTTCTATGATCTCATATGACTTCTATTTTTATTATCCGAAAGCTTGAAAATTTTGGAGATTTCGAGCTATTTTTTTTAGAGTTGGCCGAACCTTGATCAAAATGGGTTTGGTAATTTTTCTTCATTTTTAACTTGTTGTTTTGTTGATGATTCATGGCTAGGTTTGGTGTTTCAAACCTTGAGTTCTAGGTGAACATCATCCTCTTGTTTCAAGTGATCAACAAATGTATGGGGGAGATTACAATCATCCTACCTTAGGGTAGACATGTTGATGGTTTACTTAGTGTTATTTAGTGTAAATGGTCTTATAAATTATAAGAATATAATTTGTGTGATTTATTGATTTATATGTGTGTGATCCTATTGGAGGGATTGATTGATGTTTGTGTTTGTGGGAGAATTACTATTGATGTTGAATATGAGTATATGATGCATAACTACATGAGAAAATTATATAAATCACTTGTTTAGGCCATTCGGCCTTGGATGTTTAAAAGGGTTCCATGATGTGTTAAATTATTTGAATAATTTTTATGAGAATTAAATGAATATATAAGAATATAGAAATTGGTTTGGATTGATTTGGATGCGTATATTGAAAGTTATGGATTTATGAGTCCTTAGGGACTAAATTGTAATTTCTGAGAATTTCAGTGGCTGCACTGAAATTCATGTTCTTGAATGTTAATATTGTAGTCCTTGATGAGACAAAACCATACAAATTGGTTTGGTGTTAATTGGATTAATACATAAACAGTTATAAGCTTTTTGGTGAAACAGGACCTTTTTGCAATTATTGAAAAATATTTGGGGCATAAAAGTGATTTCTTGAAAATTTGAGGGAAACTGAAAAATATTTCTAAAGAAGTTGGTTTGGTGTGATTTGGAGTTATCAATAAAAAGTTATACGGTTTTAAGTGAAAAGAGACTATTTTTTAATTAATGAAAGTATAGGGACTAAAATGAAATTTTCGAAAATAAATATAATTGGACAGTTAGAAACTGTTTTTTCATACGTATAAAACTGTTCTAAAACTCCAAAATGAGTTTTGGATGATTAGAGTATAAAATCGTTGAAAAAAGATTTACGCGATTTATAAAATTAACGACGTTCGGTCAAATTCTTAAGAATTTCGTATAAGTGATGTAAAATCAGTGTTTCAACATTTTCATATGAGATTATAACCTATGAGAATAATACATTTGAAGTGAAGAACCATATCTTCAAAAGTAGGACTTTTTAAGCCTAAATTCAGTAAAAAGCGACGAAACCGTTGTTTAACGTTTTAAGGATTTTTGAGGAAATGTTTTGGAGAAATTGATACCTAAGTATCTTTGAGGGAAATTATTCTTGAAAATGGATTTGATTTTATATAAAGGTTTTGGTTTTAAGCCAAAAGGATTTTTGTCTTCAAAGAAGAGATTTACTGTAAAATGTAAAAACCTAAGTCAAGAACGACTTAGTGAAAATAAGAACGTAATAATTTATGACGTGGGGTGGAACGCGACCTTATGTCATAAAGTATGGATAATTCATTATCCATATTACATAAAATTTAATGGATTCAGAATGATTTGTTTTATCAAAAGCCAAAGAAAAAGGCTCAACTAGAAAAGTACAGAGGAATAAATAACTGGACCTATGTTCCAATATCATAATGTGCTAGGATTTGTAAACAAATATATTAAGAAAACTTTGCACAAAGATGAAAGGTTACTTCAGAACTTTAGCTTGATGATTAAGTACCGGTGATTCGGACTTAAGGACATCTAGCATCTGTAACAGTTCGTTGAAGAATTCAGAAGTAATCACGATGTCATCCGATGGATGGATGAGAAGAACGTATTTCCGGCAAAGATTACCTAAACACATATTGAAACTATGTTCTGTAAGGTCGTTGTGCCTAGGAGATTGAGCTAACACTTTAATGCGGGTGCGAATTTCGTAGTGACGATCTATTGATGCCTGGGGGTGTCGGGGTATGAAATACTCATATAGACCCAGTTGGTTGCTCTTCTGTGGCATGGTGATCTTGCAATACACAGACATACTCTACTAGACACTATGTATTTTCTGGTAGTGTAGGATGTTCCCGGAAAAGCCAATGTGCACGTTGATGACTCTAGACGCATTCTATTGCCCAAGGCTGGCGTAGTCCGGAACAATCCTCCGAACCACTCTCTCCGACTGTTTGTTAAAACCATGGTATAGGGGATCAGAGGTCATTCTTCGAGTCTTAGATGTCTCTTATCTAGGAAACGATGTGCCTTGTGATTATGTTGTTGTGAAACATTATTATTTCTGTTGTGATGGATGATATAACTGTTTATTGATATTTGTACGTACATGTGTGTCGTACCACTGCATGTCTGCGTTAAGTGTAAGATGACAGGAAATCTCACCTCTTTTCTGTATTTTATGGTTTGTTGTTTTCTATCTTACGTTGGATGAAGATGACGACAACACTGTTTCTCCATCATACACCGCTGGAGTTTGAGTGTACTTGGAGACATAGACACAGTCTCGAGGGCTTTAGTATAATGGACTTTTATGAGTATTTTGTGTCTAGCCAGTCTCGTGTCTCGGTTATATTTTTGTGGAGCTATGTCTCTAAAGATATTATTATTATAAACATATCTCCAATCTGTTGTTATTTACTGGCGTTGGTATTTCCGCCTTCTTTCTGAATATGTATGACTGATGGTTTGTATAATATTGATGCATAAGTTGATGTTATATGTTAAAGAGTATGTATGCTATTATTTGTGAAAGAGAAAAGAAAAAAAATAAACCTGTATTTTTGGTAAAATAATTATTTTCCGTTTTACCTGGTCTTATAAAAATAGAAATGTCACAGACAATGTAGCGCTCGAGAAGGGTGTTACATAAGTAATAGGAGCTAGATTTAGATTTAAATGATAAAAATATCATAGATTTATATAAAGTATTTATGAATATAAGTATGTATAGGTAAAATTATTATTTCAGTAAGGATTTTCTTGCTATTTATTTAAATGTAAGTAAATGATAAAATCTCATAGATTTAAAGTATTTATGAATATAAGTTTTTATAGGTAAGATTATTATTTGTATAAGGATTTTCTTGCTAATAATTTCACAATTAAAAAAGGAACTAATAATAATATATGTTTTTTTTGGGTAAAATGCTATTATATGTATTTTCACTAGTGCAATAAGTGTTTTTTACGTCAGTTAAAATTGATTTTTTACGTCAGAATACTGACTGACGTAAATACAGCTGACGTTAATAGTTAATATTTTAATGTCAGTTGAGAACTGACGTTAAATATAAAACTATTAACGTCAGTTCTTTAACAAAACTGACGTTAATTTTGTAAAAATTAACATCAGTTTTTTAAACAACTGACGTTAAACATAAAACTATTAACGTCAGTTCTTTAAGACAACGGACGTTAATTTTGTTAAAAATAACGTCAGTTGTTATAAAGAACTGACGTTAAAGGTTTAATTTTAACGTCAGTTGTTTATTACAACTGACGTTAATAGTGTACTGTATATTTTATAAAATACTATTAACGTCAATTGTTTGATACAACTGACGTTAATAGATTTTTTTTTTAAAATTCAGTTTTAAAATATCACTCCCCTCAACTATCCCTGCATTCAATAAATATCCCAGTAACACAGAATATCACACACATTACAGAATTGCAAAGGAAAAATGGAACAATGGGGGGACTTAAAACCAAAACCCATGTATATATATAAATAAATTTTAGTTCCAATGTCTAAAAAACAAAACTACCAATCTAAGGATATATATATACATGTTATTAATTAGTTTCTAAAGTCTAACAAAAAAACTATTTATCTAAGTATTGCGGAGGTATCTTGTCAATTCCTTTTTCAGCCGCATACTTGAAGAAGAATTCAGCGAAGCGCATCCTCAAGTCTCTTAACTCATCTTCTTGAATAGGCGATTGGTCGTTAAATACCTACACACGTTCAAATGATAACAATAACATCAATGCAAGTCATCTTTAAAACTATAATATATAATTTAACAAGTTGTTTAAATATTACCTTATTCCATCCATCCGTAATAGATGTGGAGACTATGTTCAGCATATGAAGCATCACATAATAGCCGCACGACCACCCGTCATTTTGAAATCGAGACTACCAACAAAATTAATTTCAATGTCAGTTGAATATACATATAAATTAGTAATTATAATATTAATTATTTGATAAATAAACTACCAAACCTTGATGATGTTCCATACAGGATTTGCTTTAGCCTTAGAAGTCCTACTTCTCCCGTTGGCGCAACTTATGCTACTCACCTTCAGCGCGTTATCATAAACAAATAATCATGTCGATCAATTAACAAATTCATATATCATGTGTGTAATAAACTAAAAACAACTGATATTAAAACTTAAATTAAATTTAAGATTAGTTACTTACTTATTTACAGCTTCCAACACCACTTGTGGCGGCTGTTGGTGGAGAGAGCAATAGAATATGACAATATGCCTAGACGGGTGAAGTACGAACAACTGCCAATGGCTTTTCATACAGTAGGGAGCCAGATATAATTCTTTGATTGTCTCCCAACAAGTTCCCTAAGTATTTACTCAATGCATCGTCAGCAAAGAAATCGGGCAGAAGGATTGACAGATCTAAGAAGTCAGAACCGATGCAACGCCCTTATCAAGCTGAAGACGATGGAGATACCTAAGATATGAAAAGGTGTGGATGTTAATTACATAATATATATATTGAAATTAAAATAAATTATTAAATGGAAAAATACCAAAAATAAATAAGTTATAAAATTAAAATTAACTTACGTGCACCAGAGACTGAAAACATTGTTGTTCATCCAGACGTTATTTCTGCAGGCGTTCCCGAGATCGTCACCACAGAAGGTAAATATCCTCCGTTGATCTGGGCGTTCCACCCATCCATCATTCTCCAATGGACATTCAAAAATCTCAAACGCATAATCCTCACCAAGTGAGAACAAACGAGTGATAGGTGACAGCGACACCGACGTCGACTTGGCCTTCAGTTTAGGAAAAATAAAATAGATAAGTTGTTGATAATTAAAAAAACACAAGTAATTATTTGACTAATTTGGACATTAATAATGAATACATACCTTTGTTAACATTTCTAGCTCACGTCGTTTGGAGTCCAACTCAAGCTCACGCCTTTTCATTTCCAACTCATGCTCATGGCGTTGGACTTCGAACTCCCGCTCCCTAGCTGCCAACTCATCGTCCTCCACATGTGCCCTACTAAAACTCTTTTTTGTGCTCACATGTGAAGGGTTGGCATGCCCTGCGGTGTCCTGGGATGTACCGACGGAGGAAAGCTCTCTGGCAAGCGCCTGCTTGAATTCCGGGTTGGATATTAAGCTTTGCATCAAATGTGTTGTAATAGCTGGGTTGGACATGAGGTACTGAGTAATGTCAGTCAAAATTGATGCTTCATCGACCACCCGCTTTCGTGAAGCAGACTTGCCATAATATTCTTTGATGGTCACGTTCCCAGGAACACCGAGAACCCGACCAGGATGGTCTTTCTTTCCTAGAGCAGTCATCAAGACGTCCCGCCGTCCAGAAGGGACGAATGAGCCCTGGGAGGATTGTGCTTTAAGATCCATCTACAATGAAAAAAATGAAAAAACGTGCAAGTGAAAAGTGTTGCAAATATCTATACAAATATCAATTGAAATCAAGTTAATTATTTACTTACAATCTTATCTGCCACTTCGCGAGTGGCGTCAACTTTAAAAGATCCCATCTTTGTCATGCAGTCGGCTAACCAGACATCCTCGCGGTCGATGTCTGATGGAGAACTTAATGGTGTGCCCTCAGGCACCTCTCCCCTTTCAATCCTAGCAGAGTGCTCTTCCTGCTTCGCCCTCAGCCTATCCGCCATCATCTGCTCGATCCGAGTCTGGTACCCACCCTGAGACATGGTGTGGCGGTGGACGTTCTTCGCCTGATTCTGCCGACCCTTATTTGCCTTAGCCTATTCAAACAAAAACACATAATTAAATATAGTTAAATGATCTATAATAAGCATACAAAATTAACTTAATCAACCAACCTGAAATTCTCCATCATGTCGACTCCTGGTAAACATATCCCAAGTATCCTGATCAATCCAGGGATAATCCGAGAACGTTTTATCAAGCCGCTTCTTCCCAGATACATAGTACCTGGTAAGATCATGCTTGAACCCATTCCAACGCTTTGATACCATTTTCATACATTTATGACGATGATCCTCGTCATTTGGCACAGTCCAAGCTACCTACACATTAAATACATAACAACTGGATGGATTATAACTCGGATAATTATCTAATAATGTATATCAAACGAATGTAAAGGTAAAATACCGCGATACCCTCCCAAATCTGATCCTTAACGTTCTGTGGAACGTCATTCCAGTGGTTGTAGTTGATGCTTACGTGCTGCTTCGCTTGTAGAAACACCCACTTATTAAATTCTTTAGCACGGGGTCCCTAGGCATTTAGATTAGCATCGAAGGACACCTCAAGCTTCTGTCCGCTTTGCCTGTCCTTCTCTAGTTTCTTCAACGAGGTGGCTCCTCTACCCCGTTTCCTATGAGCATGTGATGTCTGTATGGACAAAAACAATGATAAAATAGAGGGTTTTAACATTATAAACTTACATTAAAAAGAAGGACTAAAGATAGTATATAACATGTAAACTTACACTAGAATCAGGCGTAGGCGTGATCGGGTCCTGCGAAGCCCCCACAGTGTCCTCCCGTGCATGTGGGCTATCCGACTGATCCATATGTATGCCTGTTCAGAAATAATATATATGTATTAACATAGGTTATAACTCAAAATAAATACAGAAGTATAAATAAAAATAACTAGATAGGTCCTGTAGATATACAAAACATCTATCCAATATAAGGACAATACGGGAGATTGAAAACTATAGTTATTGAAGATTGCCAAGCACTGGTCACGGCCTGGCAGTGATGTCCATCACGGCCGTAACGTGCCAACTGAACCAGACCCTCACATGCAAAACTGATCACGGCCTAGACGTGATGAGCATCACGGCCGTGACAGATCAACCAGCAGAGCAACATGCACTCAAAACCAAAAATAGAGACATTCCAAACAACTCAAACTCACGATTTCAAGTTTCAACTACTGAGACTACAGTTTCAACATACACTCAAAACCAAAAATAGAGACATTCCAAACAACTCAAACTCACAGTTTCAAGTTTCAACTACTGAGACTACAGTTTCAACATACACTCAAAACCAAAAATAAAAAAATGTGCCCTAAAGACTCACCAGAAATAGGCGCTCGCGTGGTGGTGGGGGGGGAGCTCGAGTGGTGGCCAATGTTCGATGTGGTTACTGAGAGCAGAGGGACAAGGAGAGTTAGTGATCGGGAAGGGGAAAGAGAGATGTCAAGTTATTGCAAAGAATAAGCGGGAAAGACAGAGTTAGGGGTTAAGAGTGTACCTCACGGTGGTGGCGAAGAAGCCCTCGCGGTGGTTGCGGTGGAGATGAGCTCGCGATTAGGGCAGAGTGAGAGTGAGAGTGAGGGTTGAGCGTGATGAAAAGAGAAAAGAGACGTACAGAGCGAAGTGCAGAAGGCGTGCGGGTGTAAACGTTATAATCAAAATAAAACAACATTTTACGTCAGTTGTTTGTAAAAACTGACGTTAAAGGACGAGGGTGTAAACGTTATAATCAAAATAAAACAACATTTTACGTCAGTTGTTTGTAAAAACTGACGTTAAAGGATATTTAATTAACGTCAGTTTTATTAAGAAACTGACGTAAAAAATAAAAAACTTTTAACGTCTGCTGTTGAAGACAACTGACGTTAAAAGTGTTCTGCAAAAACATTAATTCCTTTGACTACTGTGTTACTACCCCTGAGCATTAAGTTTATAGATCAGTTTTCAAGAAAATCAGTCTCTCTTCTCTATATAGGATATAGGATTATTTACGTCAGCTAGTTATTTAACTGAAAATCACACTTTTAACGTCAGTTGTATTATACAACTGACGTTAAAAGTTTATTAGTTTCTGTAAAAACATTCATTCCTTTGACTACTGTGCTACTTACCCATTCACCTTGTAACCTAATCCTCTTAATGAGCATTAAGTTTTTAGATCAGTTTTCAAGAAATTCAGGTAGTCTCTCTTCTCTATATAAAGAACCATATTCTTCTCAGATCAGTCGATCTGTATTACACCCCCCTCTTTTCCTCTATATTTCGTGCTTTTTCCTTCACAATATGCCTCTATCATATTTGAGGCGTTGTTATTTCTTCCTATTCCTAGACTTAAAGGTCTCTGTCTTAATGGTAAAAAAACTTGAGGTTGAGTAAATCACATAACATGGATGGTAAGGTTGGGTAAATCACATAATGTGATTCCCTCACTTTATTTCATCCCCGTCATCCCTTTCACTTTGCTTTGGAAGCAAGTGACTGTGGATTCAAGACGATGCATCAAGGAATTCCAGTGAATGAGAAGATGCATAGATCCATTTCAATGTGGATTCACTTTTGCATCATGGAATTCAAGTAAGGGAGGAGATGCATCCATTGGAGTTTCTGAGGACAGGACTGAGAAGAAAATGATGTTGAAGCAAAACTTTTTTATATTTTAGGGCTATGTTGCAGAAATTTTTTATATTTTAATCATTTAATTGTAACTTATGAATCGCTTCAATGAGATACGATTTGATTATACATATAACTTGTAACATCCTAAAATTCTAACATAATTAATTTGAAAAAATATAATAATAATAATAATAATATTAAGTTATTAAAAAGTATAGTGCAAATAAAATATAAATAAAAGATTTAGTGTAAAGATTTGATAGTATAATGATTTATTGAAATTTATTAACTATTATAAAGAATGCACAATTATATATATATATATATATATATATATATATATATATATATATATATATATATATATATATATATATAACCAAAAAAAACAAAACGAGAACAAGGGCGTTAAGCCCAAGCAGAACGCACAGAAGCGTCGCATAACATCCCTTTCCCGCAAGTACAATCTAATAACACTGATCCAAGAACGCCATCAAACGAGAGAAGAATTTTTAGAATGCACAATTATATATATATATATATATATATATATATATATATATATATATATATATATATATAACCAAAAAAACAAAACGAGTACAAGGGCGTTAAGCCCAAGCAGAACGCACAGAAGCGCCGCACAACATCCCTTTCCTGCCAGTACAATCTAATAACACTGATCCAAGAACGCCATCAAACGAGAGAAGAATTTTTAGGGAAGCGCAAATCCTTATTATAAATAATTTTTAGAGCACATTGGAGGTCTTCGAGAGGTGAGTAACGATATTTTTTTTTTACGAACCCTCTCCATGGTATGAATGATTGTTTATGTTGACAGTTTTTTTTAATCGATTGATGAACTGATTTAGCAAGTATGTTCCCCTAAATCTAAAAAGTTGTTTATTGATAATTTAACGTTCTGTGTACATAATTCTTGTGTTCAAGCCAGATGGTAAAAATCACTAAAGTTTCGTACTGTGTGTCCAGTACCTCACAGGAGTAGATTTTTTTCTCTTTTTATTTTCAACTACTTTCATGAAGTTCTGTATGCCAAGTTCAACTCAATATACATTGGTGTTCCACTGACTCATGGCTTTACCTTCTGGGAGCAGATAATTTTATTTAATTGAACTTTAATAGCTTAGTCATAGCATGTATTAAATCCCACTTTGCTTATGGTTTAAAAGGAGAATAAGTATATTTGATTGTTATAATTTAAAATATGTTCGACATGTTCTATTCGAGATATAAATGATATATGTATGTGAGTGAAGTTTGTTGTTATGCCTCCTAAGATAGATGCATTGACTTTTGAGATATAGGGTAAGGAATCCATTTTATGAACGAGGCTCTCGGGTCACCGTTAATGGGAGGCAAGGAACCCATTTAATTACGAGGTTCTCGGGTCACCATAGGGGCAAGGAGTCAATTCTAAAATGGGATTCTCGAGTCACCATCAGGGCAAGGAATCAATTCTAGAACGAGGTTCTCGGGTCACCATAAAGAGGGTGGCAAGGAATCAATTCTAGAACGAGGTTCCCGAGTCACCATCGGGGCAAGGAATCAATTCTAGAACGAGGTTCCCGAGTCACCGCAGACTAGGGGCAAGGAACCAATTTAATGAGGTTCTCGAGTCACCGAATTGGGCAAGAAATCAACACAAAGTGGGGTTTCCGAGCCACTGGACGATTGTGTGTTGTGTGATGTGTGGTTACTTTGTTTAACTAATACATGATATTTGATTATGTTGTCGTTATATGATTGTTGTAATTAAATGTATTTTTATGAACATTATTTTGGAAAATTAGCGGGTACCATGGACAGTTTTTCCGGTTACCGTGCCGGCTGAGAACATCACTATTTTCGAAATATTTTATAACTGTATTGTTGTTCACTGGGATTTTACATCTCATTAAAAAGTGTTGTTTTCAGAGCCCGAGGACATCATTGTTGCGGACACCAAGGCTTGAAGAACTACTTTATTTTTAGCTTAGCTGGTTAGTATTGTAGCATGGCTTACGAGTGCCATGAAGACATCGTTTATTATTTTTATTTTTTCTTCTCGGATTGTAGTTAGACGCTCGGTTTTGAGGGTTTTCTTTTGATTTGGTTGTATTCGGAGGTATGGATTTAATATTATATTTATTACTTTGATACATTATTACTACTTTATTTAATATAAGACATTTTTCAGACTTATATAATTGAGAAAATTTTTATGATTAACATATTTTAAATAAATGTATTAAAGGATTTTTATACATTTTATTTTGGGTTACTAATGTAACGAAGGGCGTTACATTTATGGTATCAGAGCAGTTCGATTCTAAAATCGGGCTGTGGTAGTGGGTCTTTTTCTAAAAATAAAACTTGGGCGCATAGGATGCTTGTTAGAGTTATAATTTCTGCATGTTATTCTTTTAAATGTTGGACCTGATCAACCCAGTGTTTGATTGGTGGCGTGCAGATTATGGCCACTAACAGGCGACGGACGAAGGATGCACTTGCGGCGACTTTGGTTTAGATGACTAGAGTTCTGCAGGAGCAGACGGAGACTCTCCGTCAGATGAGGGATAACGGGAGCTGGCCTATTGTTGGGTCAGTCGACGCTCCAGATCCGCAGTACATGGGTTTGTCAGAGTTCCGAAATAATAATCCGCCAGCGTTTCGAGGGACTACCGATCCGATTGAGGCAGAGGAGTGGTTAATGAAGCTAGAGAAGATTTTTCGAGTCATGAGGTGTGGTGATGATCAAAAGGTGGATTTTGCCACCTACATGCTGGAGTCAGACGCGGAGCACTGGTGGAACCGTGTTAGGGGTGGATTGCTTGCTTCGGGGGCCCATATCACATGGGACAGGTTCAAGGACGTTTTCCTGGAAAAATACTTTCCGTATAGTGTTCGTATACATAAGGAGGCAGAGTTTCTTCAGCTTCGTCAGGGGAGCATGACCGTGGCAGATTATGTTGCCAAGTTTGAGAGGCTGTCAAGGTTCTCTTCATATGTGAGGGACAATCCTGATGGTGACTGGAAGGCAATCAAGTTTGAATAGGGCTTGAGGTCAGAGCTGCGGAGCCTTGTTGGGCTCCTAGAGATTCGAGATTACCCCATCTTGGTAAACAAGTGTAGAGTGGCAGAGCGAAATATACAAGCTGTTTTGACTGAGAAGTCGAAAGACAATAGCTTTAGCGACGACAAGAGGTTCCAGAGCAAGGGAGGAAACTTTCAGAAGAGCCTACGACCTGTGCCTACTATCACTAAGGGTAAGCAGATTCAAGGGGCTCAGGGTGATAAGGAAGCAACATGCTACAAATGTGGATGGCAGCACCAAGGTCGTACGTGCCCTGCGGCACAAGTCTCCTGCAACAATTGTGGAAAGACTGGACACTTTGCTAGGATGTGCAAGTCAGGAGGCCAATCTCAGACCAGAACACAGAACCACGAAAGGGTCTTTACCATCCAAGGAGAGGAGGTGAAGGAATCTGACGGTTTGATCCAAGGTAAGGGCTTTATTAAAGGTCATGATGTTATCATATTGTTCGATTCGGGAGCAACACATTCATTCGTATCTTTTAAATATGCTAGATGCTTAGAGTTGTCTGTTTCTAAATTGTCATATGATTTGTGTGTTTCTACTCCTGCTAAAGATAGATTAATTACTTCTTCTGTTTGCCTGAAATGTCCTTTGTTGTTTCGAGACCTGACTTGTAGTGTTGATTTGATATGTTTGCCTATGTCGGGTCTAGATATTACTTTTAGCATTGATTGGTTATCTCATAATAATGCTATTATTGATTGCTCTAGTAGAACCATGTCTTTTGCTCCATAAACTATGTCTGTTGGTTCCCCTAAATCAAATTGCTTTATATCTATTGCATCTTGTCATAAGTGCTTGGTTGAGGGAGCTCAGGGATACATTCTCCTCTTTTCTGCTAAGATAGAGGTTGAAAGTGATATAGCGGCATTACCTGTTGTGTTCGAGTTTCCAGATGTGTTTCCTAATGAGGTCTCTAGTTTACCACCAGAAAGAGAGATCGAGTTACCATAGATCTAATACACGGGAGTGGACCTGTATCCATAACACCCTATAGGATGACACCGTTAGAGTTGATCGAGCTCAAGAAACAAATAGAGGAGATGTTAGAAAAGGGGTTTATGAGGCCTAGTCTGTCACCTTGGGGAGCGTCAGTGCTTTTAGTGCAAGAGAAAGATGGGGGTATGAGATTGTGTGTTGATTATAGGCAGTTGAATAAGGTAACCATCAAGAAAAAAATATATATATATATCCCTTGCCTAGGATAGATAACCTTTGTGTTTTGAATATAACATACGTTACAATAGGTGCGTGTGTATGAGATGAATTTCGGGGACGAAATTCTTTGAGGAGGGGAGAAAATGTAACATCCTAAAATTCTAACATAATTAATTTGAAAAAATATAATAATAATAATAATATTAAGTTATTAAAAAGTATAGGGAAAATAAAATATAAATAAAAGATTTAGTGTAAAGATTTGATAGTATAATGATTTATTGAAATTTATTAACTATTATAAATAATGCAAAATTATATATATATATATATATATATATATATATATATATATATATATATATATAAACAAAAAAACAAACAAAACGAGTACAAGGGCGTTAAGCCCAAGCAGAACGCACAGTATATATATAATTATACTCTTGTCAACAAGGAGCGCCGCACATCATCCCTTTCCTACCAGTACAATCTAATAACACTGATCCAAGAACGCCATCAAACGAGAGAAGAATTTTTAGGGAAGCGCAAATCCTTATCATAAATAATTTTTAGAGCACATTGGAGGTCTTCGAGAGGTGCGTAACGATATTTTTTTTTTTACGAACCCTCTCCATGGTATGAATGATTGTTTACGTTGACAGTTTTTTTTAATCGATTGATGAACTGATTTAGCAAGTATGTTCCCCTAAATCTAAAAAGTTGTTTATTGATAATTTAACGTTCTGTGTACATAATTCTTGTGTTCAAGCCAGATGGTAAAAATCACTAAAGTTTCGTACTGTGTGTCCAGAACCTCACAGGAGTAGATTTTTTTCTCTTTTTATTTTCAACTATTTTCATGAAGTCCTGTATGCCAAGTTAAACTCAATATACATTGGTGTTCCACTGACTCATGGCTTTACCTTCTGGGAGCAGATAATTTTATTTAATTGAACTTTAATAGCTTAGTCATAGCATGTATTAAATCCCACTTTGCTTATGGTTTAAAAAGAGAATAAGTATATTTAATTGTTATAATTTAAAATATGTTCGACGTGTTCTATTCGAGATATAAATGATATACGTATGTGAGTGAAGTTTGTTGTTATGCCTCCTAAGATAGATGCATTGACTTTTGAGATCGCCATTTAATGGGATGTCGAAATTAAGATATGGGTAAGGAATCCATTTTATGAACGAGGCTCTCGGGTCACCGTTAATGGGAGGCAAGGAACCCATTTAATTACGAGGTTCTCGGGTCACCATAGGGGCAAGGAGTCAATTCTAAAATGGGATTCTCGAGTCACCATCGGGGCAAGGTGTAACAGCCCGATTTTCACTGCTTTCTAGTGTCGGTAATTAATATATAAAAATATATTTTTATCCGAGACCTAGAAAATTGTTTTGGGGAAAATACTGTTATTTTCCTGTCATGTTTTATATCTTAGGGTTACGATGCAATTTTGGGTTGAAAATTTAGACGGAACCCTGTCTGCGTTTTCACTGACAGTAAAAGTTTACTGCTCAGAAGACCTAATTTTGAGTCGTGAACGAGATGAAAAATGTTTTTATCATATTTACTACGATACTGGAAGTTTTGAAAATTTTGGTAAAAAAATTAAAATATTATATTTGTTGCGGGCCTATACGATAAGATGTCTCTAGGCAGAGCCTGAGTCAGATGAATCGGGAAGTCGGAAAAGTAGCAGAGACATTGGATTGACCGACTTGACGAGCATTTATGACGAGTCTATCCTATCATAAATGGCAATAAATGACACATTTATGGCAACATTTAATTTTGTTATGAAATGACCAAAATACCCTTGTCTTTTTATGACAATTACTACCAAATGCCATTTGACAAATTGACCCAAAACTTTGCCCCATCCTCACGGCTTCAACAGTGTTATCTTCACAAATTTGGTTGTCTTCTCCATATAAATAGCAATCTTCCATTTTCAAGTTCTTTTTCTTCAAAGATTAAAACTTTTGCCATAAGAACACCATAGCCAAATTCAAAGGAACCTCATCCAAATCTTGTTTTCTTGGATCAACAAGAGGTAATACCTTACTCTCTTATCATATAAATCATTTCTCTTCACAACTTTTGAGAGATTTATGATTTAGAATCATATGTTCTTTCACTTGTTTAAAGTTTTTGAAGTTAGATTCAAAAATTCATAACTAATTCTAGAAAAATCCTTTTGACATGAATCCAATTTCTATGATCTTATAATCATCTCTACTTTCAGCATCTAGAAGCACAAGATCATGAGAAATTTCTTTCCTTGATTTTTTGTTATGGCCGAACCTAGGTTACCTTGGAGTTCTTAGGTTTTGTTTTATTTTCAAGACTTGATTCATGATTCAATCCTTTTGTATCCTATTAGTTCTTGTATTCAAGTATATATAAGATAAAGAAAATCAACCTTTAACCTATTAATCTCATCAAAAACCGAAACCCTAGATTTGTGAACTCAAGGGTTTTGTGATTCAAAGTTGTTTGTAATACTTGAATCAAACCCTAAGTTTTGTAAATTGATTAAATCCCAAAAGTTGATGAAGTTTTAAAATTCCTAGTCCATGGAGCTTGATGAAATCCGAACCCTAGTTCTTAGAACTAGAAGGGTTTAGTTCATGACTTAGTTCATAATCATGATTAAAGTGATTAATCATGCTTAATTAACTTATGGATCATTAATCTTTAAGTTAATCAAATTTTAAATTTTTCTAACTTAGATAATGGGTTGAAGCCGAACCCTAACCTTCATAAACCAAGTGAATTGTTGTTTGATTTGATTTATTTTGATTGTAATTTGTTTGAAGGAAATGACTGAGTTAGCTGAGTCAAGCTGACGGGGAAAAATCAGAACAAAATCGGAAAATTAACAGGAAATATAGAGTGGTCTTCAAGAGGTAAGGGGGGTATGACTGAGGATTTGAGATAATCTCATGCATATATGTGGAGTCATGTATTAATTTTATGAATGCAATAGTTTATTTTATTATACTGTTTACTATTTATTTCTAAATTGATGTGATGTTTATCTGAGTAATTGAATTGAAGTGATGTGTGAACTTACATGATTATGATCATTTGTTTATATTATAATTGAGAGGTATGTCATAAATTGATATATGCCATGTTATTTAGTGATTGAAATTTATTTGCTGTTGAGTGTTGGACTGATTAACCTGACATTGGTCAGTGTTAAAATTTGTAATTAAGGATAAAAACCTTAATAAGCTTGGATAATTAATCAGAGGGATTAATTTAGAACATTTTGAGAAAAATGAAAAAGAAAATATAATAATATTATTTTAATAATATTTTGTGAAAACAGTGTAAATAAGCAATAGTAAGGGCAAAACCGTGAAATTTTTCACAGGCTCTAATTTTTATATAATAAATTCAAGTATATTATAAAATGTTATTTACAGTGATTAAGTTCCAAAAATAATATTTACAGCAGTCAGAACAATTACATCTGACAAAGAAGTAATATTAGTTATTTAATATTATTTAATTAATATTATTTAATTAATATTATTTAATATTAAATATTTAATTATTTTAAAATTTCGAAATTTATTTATTTAATATTTTTATTTATTAAAATTTTGGTTCTGTTAATCTTTATTGGAAATTATTTCTTAAAGAGAAATAATTAGAAATCAAAGGAAATTATAAATGATTTTTGAAATTCAGAAAAAGAATTTATGTAACAATGTTTTATTCAGTAAAAATATTCCGTTAAATTTGGATGAGTTTTCAAAGCTTTTGTTTTGTTTTGTTTTTCACTGAGTAAAATGTTTTACAAGCAGATAAATGAACCTAGAAACCGAGACGTCGGGGTTCTAGTGTTGTATGGACACGTAGATCAAGGATCTGTGTCAGGGGACGGAGTGTCCTGTAAAGTTTTGTTTTTGGACTGTGTGTCCTAAATTGATGTGGAAAGTGTGAGTTCCATATCCGCGAGCCCAAAACTGGTGCATCGGTTTAAGGGCATCGTGATTGAGCATTCGGACTGTGTGTCCTGTGTTGAGATTAAAAGATTTGGACTGTGTGTCCTGTATTTGTTTTAAGTGAAAAGTCTTAATTAAAAGAATTAAGCAAGATCGTTAAGCTTTGTGCTTCGACGAGGAAAGATTATTACGACAAAGAAAACAAACGAGAATAAAAGTTTTTCTCATGCATTCAATGGCAATTGTGTCATGTAAATGGGCATTGAATCCAGAGTGGATCAATGTATATGGCAGACGTGCCAGGAGATGATGATCATTGAGGTCCGGAGTGGATCAATGTATCTTTTATAGGACTGTGTGTCCAACTTTGTAGGACTGTGTGTCCAAATTTATAGGACTGAGTGTCCAATTTTATGCGTTAACTATTGCAATCTGAGTGACGCAATAGGTTATGGAAAATAAATTCCATAATTCGCAGTGACCATTGTGGCTCTGTACATGTGTGAGAACAATGAGTCAAATTTTGAATTATAACCCTGGCATATCTGAGTGAGACCAGTGTGTTATGTGATGTGCTTGGGCATTGTTTTGTTCGTTTTTACAATGTGCCATGTGCGAGCCTGATCAGCTTGAAACGAAACAGAAAGTTGTGGGATCTCCGGAGATTAGGTATCAAATTAGAAATTGAATATAGAAGTGTCATGCATTTTTATAAAACGACGATGACTGTCGGGCATGAAGCCCTGTGAATTATATCATTTTACTGTTAGGATTCATATTATTCTATTGTGAATATTTGGTAATTGCTATTTGAGAGTCGTGCATGGGGTTGTCTTATAAAACTCATATATTGGAAACTCACCCTTACAAACATTTTAGATGGATCCGGAAGAGGTGGATTTGAACTACTCGGGGGTACGATCCCTGACGTTTGACAACGCTGATAGAGGGGATGCCTGGGTTATCAACCCCGGGGCTCGGAGTGCTACCTATACTGGTCCGATAAGGACACTCCGAGGTACAGTTGCTGAAGGACCACAACAGTTAGTTCATAGCAGGGAAACCATTGAGATATCGCTACCACCCATCTGGATGATACTACAGCATTTAGTACAACATGGAAGTCTGGAACACCAACCGCCCCAGTACATTCAACCACTACAACAAGTTGCACCAAAATCACCTCCTGCACCTATTATATTAGTTCCAGAGAACATTCCTGAGGAAATGGAGGAAGACCCAGAGGAGAATCCAGTGGAAAATCCTGACTATGTTCCTATAGCAGACGAAGGGTCTGGAGCTGCTGGAGAGGGGGCTGTTGTATCCTCTCCAGACACATCATCAGGAGGTGGGGGAGTGTACACTGGGCTTCCCAATGGTTTTATATAGTTGTGACCAGCTTAGGAAGTAGTTTTAGGAAGAGTGGGAATTATAGGATCGTCTGACTTAGTGACTCCTGAGAGTCATGTTTTGTGTAGTATTTTCAGACACCCACTATGACTTAGTATGACTTAGTTGTAAAAAAAATTTTCTGATGATGTAAAATATGTTGGACAAGTGGATGATGACCTAGTACAAGAAGGGTCAATTGTAAAATATTAAAGTATATGTGATATATATATGGTGATGTATATTATATTATGAAGGTCTAAATACATGTGCGGAAAAAGAAAAAAAAATTTATCACTATTTTTAAAAAGAAGTATAAGGAATTAGAAAATGCATATTATTTTCCGAAGAAAAACCAGCAATTTAATATTTTATTTAGTTGGATGTTTAGGTAATGTTACGTAAATGTGATACCTGAAAAGGGGGTGTCGCATTAGTGGTATCAGAGTTGGTCAAGTCTTTCGGGAAATCTTTGGGAGTAGGTCTGTTGTGTTGATGTTGTGTGATCTCTGAAGAGAATTGTTTGAATTACTTCTTAGAAGTAATATGTGTTAGTTATTAGATTAAAGTCTTATTTTCTGGTTGCCATTTAACTGATTATGTCTTGTAGGTCAGTTATGGAACCAGAGGGTGGACTTGGACGTGGACGTGGTCATGGACGTGGACGCGGTCGAGGAAGAGGTCGTAGAGGTGGTCATGTTAATGGTCAAGAGAATTTTGAGGAAAATTATGAAGAAGGAGGAGGTATGAACTTTGCTGCACAAGCAATGGCGAATGTAGCTGCTGCTATTATACAACAAACTGCAACGATGGCTGCCCAGAATTTGCAGGAACAAATTCGAGCGGAACAGGCTGCTGAAGGTAGAAGTCTTATTGCTTTTAGACGCCAGAATCCTCCACAATTTCATGGAGATGTGGATCCTGTTAAGGCTGACTTATGGATTCAGGAAGTGGAGAAGATTTTTGAATTGATTAATAGTCCAGAAGGAGTGAAGGTACCGTATGCTACCCATTTGCTGTTAGGGGATGCTGAATATTGGTGGAGAGGTACTAAGCAGCTATTAGAAGTAGAAAATCAGGTGATTACGTGGGAGATATTTAAGAACATGTTTCTGAACAAGTATTTTCCACAAAGCGCTCAAGCAGAGAAGGAGCAGGAATTTTTACGTTTATCTCAAAGGGATTTAACTGTAGGAGAGTATGCAGCTAAATTTGAGTCATTAGCCAAATACTTTCGCTTTTTTCAAAACAATCCGGATGAAGATTGGAAGTGTGAACGTTTTGAAGCAGGATTAAGGTTCGAGATTAAGGAATCTGTACTTCCGTTGGAAATCAGGAATTTTCAAGCTTTGGTTGAGAAATGTAGAAAGATAGATCAAATGAGGAAGGGAAGAGATAACAGAGGTTATGCGGGAGGACCATCAAAATCAAAAGGTCAATACCAGAACCAGAAAGGGAAGCAGGTCCAGAGTAAACCGTATTATCGAGCACCAGGAAATAATCGTTATCAACAACCCTATCATCCAGTAGCTACTGCATCAAGTGGTGGAGGCCAAAAGAATCAAAATCAAAACACAATTAGGAAATGTTACAAGTGTGGAGACCCAAATCATATGGCGAATAATTGTCCATTGAAAGCAAACAGGTGTTTCAATTGTGGTCAGGTGGGACATATGGCTAGAGACTGTGGTAAACCAAGGACTACACCAGTTGTCAATACTGTCAAGACCAATAAACCGATAGCTAAGGGGAGAGTTTACACCATGAGTGGTGCTGAGGCTTCTGATTCTGACGATCTCATACAAGGTAGTTGCGACATAACTGGTAATCTCTTAACTGTACTTTTTGATTCGGGAGCGACGCATTCTTTTATTTCGATGGATGTTGTGAAACATTTGAAATTGCCTATTTCTTCTTGGTCCTATGACTTGATTGTTTCAACTCCAACTGCTAGGCCAGTGGTTGTGAATTCTATATGTCTGAACTGTCCTATTGTTATTCAGGATAGACATTTTCTTGTTGATTTGATATGCCTGCCTTTAATACAGTTAGATGTAATTTTAGGCATGGATTGGTTATCTTCCAACCATATTATGTTAGATTGTGCAAATAAGACTCTAATTTTTCCTGATCCTGAGATTTCTAGAATTTTATCTACCAACCATATAAGAACTTTTTCGAGAGAAAGAGGTCAGGGATACATGCTTTTAACTAACTTAGAAGTCGAGAGGGAGATCGATTTGAGTACTCTGCCTATTGTGAGAGAATTTCCGGATGTGTTTCCTAATGATGTCCCTGGATTGCCGCCAGTAAGAGAAATTGAATTCTCCATCGATTTGATACCAGGAACAGGGCCGATTTCTATTTCTCCGTATAGGATGGCGCCTACAGAGCTTGTTGAATTGAAAACTCAACTAGAGGATCTTTTGTCAAAACAATTCATTCGACCAAGTGTTTCTCCGTGGGGAGCACCAGTTCTGTTAGTAAGAAAGAAGGACGGAGGTTCGAGACTTTGTGTGGATTTTCGAACCCTAAATAAAGTGACGATTAAGAATAAGTATCCGTTACCGCGTATAGATGATCTGATGGATCAATTACGAGGAGCTGTTGTGTTCTCGAAGATTGACTTGAGGACAGGATATCATTAGATTAGAGTAAAGAATGAAGATATTCCAAAAACTGCGTTCAGAACTCGTTACGGACATTATGAATATCTCGTAATGCCATTCGGAGTAACCAATGCACCAGCCGTTTTCATGGACTATATGAACCGGATTTTTCGTCCGTTTCTTGATAAGTTTGTTGTGGTGTTCATTGATGACATTCTTATTTACTCTAAGAGTAATGAGGAACATAAAGAACATTTGCAACAAGTTTTACAGATTTTGCATGAGAAAGTTCTGTATGCGAAATTGTCTAAGTGTGAATTTTGGCTTAAGGAAGTGAAATTTTTAGGACATGTGATTACCGAGGAAGGCATTGCTGTCGATCCTGCAAAAGTGGAAGCGGTACTTTCTTGGGAAAGACCAAAGACAGTAACGGAGATCAGAAGTTTTGTGGGTTTAGCCGGTTACTATAGAAGATTTATCGAAGGATTTTCCAAGATAGTTGCGCCGTTGACTTTGCTTACGAGAAAAGATCAACCTTTTGTGTGGGAAGACAAATGTGAAGAAAGTTTTCAGAAGATCAAGGAACAATTGACAACTTCACCAGTTTTAATCTTGCTGAACCAAATGAACCTTACGAAGTGTATTGTGATGCTTCTTATCAAGGTTTAGGATGTGTGTTGATGCAACATAGGAAAGTTGTAGCTTACGCATCACGTCAATTGAAGACACATGAAAGAAATTATCCGACGCATGATCTGGAGTTGGCTGCAGTAGTTTTTGCACTAAAGATCTGGAGGCATTATTTGTACGGAGCAATATTCGATGTCTTCAGTGACCACAAAAGTTTAAAGTATCTGTTTGATCAGAAGGATCTCAACATGAGACAAAGACGTTGGATGGAATTTTTAAAAGATTATGATTTCAAATTGCAGTATCATCCTGGAAAGGCTAATGTTGTAGCTGATGCACTTAGCAGAAAAGCCATTCATATCTCAGTTATGATGGTAAGGGAATTGAAATTAATAGAAGAGTTCCGTGATCTCAATTAGATTATGGAATTTGATAAGGAGAAAATCAGTGTGGGAATGATAAAAATTTCTAGTGGATTAATGGAAGAAATCCGAGAACGACAAAATTCGGATGTCTATCTTCAAGAAAAGAGGGAATTGATGAAACAAGGAAAGGTTGCAGAATTTAGTTTGGGATCAGATCATATCTTAAGGTGCAATGGACGAATATGTGTACCTGATAATCCTGAGATAAGAAAGGTGATTTTAGATGAATCTCATAAGAGTAAGTTAAGTATTCATCCTGGATCGAAGAAGATGTATCAAGATTTGAAACAAAGATTTTGGTGGCCAGGCATGAAAAAGCAAGTAGCAGAATACGTTGCATCTTGTCTGACGTGTCAAAAAGCAAAGGTGGAACATCAAAGGCCAGGAGGTATGCTTATATCATTAGATATACCATAATGGAAGTGGGACAGTATATCAATGGATTTTATGGTAAGTTTGCCACGAACTTCTAAAGGCTTTGATTCAATTTGGGTAATTGTTGACAGGCTAACGAAATCAGCACATTTCTTACCTGTTAAGATAAATTATACAGTAGAGAAATTGACGGATATCTATATAAAAGAAGTAATCAGATTACATGGGATACCATCAAGTATTGTGTCAGATAGAGATCCAAAGTTTACTTCACGTTTTTGGGGAAGTTTACATCGAGCCTTAGGAACTAAGTTAAGGTTAAGTTCAGCTTATCATCCTCAAACTGATGGACAAACGGAAAGAACGATTCAATCATTAGAAGATTTGCTGAGAGCATGTGTTTTAGATCATCGAGGAAGTTGGGATGATTTGTTACCACTGATTGAATTCACATATAACAACAGTTTTCATTCAAGTATAGGGATGGCACCCTATGAGGCTTTGTACGGAAGGAAATGCCAAACACCTTTGTGTTGGTATCAAGACGGAGAGAGTATGATGTTAGGACTTGAAATCGTACAGCAGACGACAGAAAAAGTAAAACAAATCCGTGAAAGGATGAAAACAGCACAAAGTAGACAGAAGAGTTATTCAGATCAAAGGAGACGACCTCTCGAGTTTGAAGAAGGTGAACATGTATTTCTGAGAGTCACACCAACGACTGGGGTAGGTAGGGTTATGAAATCCAGAAAACTCACTCCTAAATTCATTGGACCATACCAAATTCTTCGTCGTGTTGGTCCAGTAGCCTATAAAATTTCTTTGCCGCCTTTTCTTTCAAATATTCATGATGTGTTCCATGTTTCACAACTAAGGAAGTATATTCCTGATCCATCACATATAATCGAACCCGATGAAGTACAATTAAAAGAAAACTTGTCTTATGAGACTTCACCGCATTCGAATCGAAGATAAGATGATTAAGCGACTCGGGGGTAAGCAAATCTCATTAGTTAAAGTTATTTGGAATGAAACTACTGGAGAAGCGACGTGGGAAGCCGAGGACAAGATGAGATTACAAGATCCCGAACTTTTTACAGTACGTAATTTCGAGGACGAAATTTTTTTAGTGGGGTAGTAATGTAACACCCCGATTTTCACTGCTTTCTAGTGTCGGTAATTAATATATAAAAATATATTTTTATCCGAGACCTAGAAAATTGTTTTGGGGAAAATACTGTTATTTTCCTGTCATGTTTTATATCTTAGGGTTACGATGCAATTTTGGGTTGAAAATTTAGACGGAACCCTGTCTGCGTTTTCACTGACAGTAAAAGTTTACTGCTCAGAAGACCTAATTTTGAGTCGTGAACGAGATGAAAAATGTTTTTATCATATTTACTACGATACTGGAAGTTTTGAAAATTTTGGTAAAAAAATTAAAATATTGTATTTGTTGCGGGCCTATACGATAAGATGTCTCTAGGCAGAGCCTGAGTCAGATGAATCGGGAAGTCATCAAAGTAGCAGAGACATTGGATTGACCGACTTGATGAGCATTTATGACGAGTCTATCCTATCATAAATGGCAATAAATGACACATTTATGGCAACATTTAATTTTGTTATGAAATGACCAAAATACCCTTGTCTTTTTATGACAATTACTACCAAATGCCATTTGACAAATTGACCCAAAACTTTGCCCCATCCTCACGGCTTCAACAGTGTTATCTTCACAAATTTGGTTGTCTTCTCCATATAAATAGCAATCTTCCATTTTCAAGTTCTTTTTCTTCAAAGATTAAAACTTTTGCCATAAGAACACCATAGCCAAATTCAAAGGAACCTCATCCAAATCTTGTTTTCTTGGATCAACAAGAGGTAATACCTTACTCTCTTATCATATAAATCATTTCTCTTCACAACTTTTGAGAGATTTATGATTTAGAATCATATGTTCTTTCACTTGTTTAAAGTTTTTGAAGTTAGATTCAAAAATTCATAACTAATTCTAGAAAAATCCTTTTGACATGAAACCAATTTCTATGATCTTATAATCATCTCTACTTTCATCATCTAGAAGCACAAGATCATGAGAAATTTCTTTCCTTGATTTTTTGTTATGGCCGAACCTAGGTTACCTTGGAGTTCTTAGGTTTTGTTTTATTTTCAAGACTTGATTCATGATTCAATCCTTTTGTATCCTATTAGTTCTTGTATTCAAGTATATATAAGATCAAGAAAATCAACCTTTAACCTATTAATCTCATCAAAAACCGAAACCCTAGATTTGTGAACTCAAGGGTTTTGTGATTCAAAGTTGTTTGTAATACTTGAATCAAACCCTAAGTTTTGTAAATTGATTAAATCCCAAAAGTTGATGAAGTTTTAAAATTCCTAGTCCATGGAGCTTGATGAAATCCGAACCCTAGTTCTTAGAACTAGAAGGGTTTAGTTCATGACTTAGTTCATAATCATGATTAAAGTGATTAATCATGCTTAATTAACTTATGGATCATTAATCTTTAAGTTAATCAAATTTTAAATTTTTCTAACTTAGATAATGGGTTGAAGCCGAACCCTAACCTTCATAAACCAAGTGAATTGTTGTTTGATTTGATTTATTTTGATTGTAATTTGTTTGAAGGAAATAACTGAGTTAATGAGTCAAGGCGATGGGAAAAATCAGAACAAAATCAGAAAATTAACAGGAAATATAGTGTGGTCTTCAAGAGGTAAGGGGGTATGCCTGAGGAGTTGAGATAATCTCATGCATATATGTGGAGTCATGTATTAATTTTATGAATGCAATAGTTTATTTTATTATACTGTTTACTATTTATTTCTAAATTGATGTGATGTTTATCTGAGTAATTGAATTGAAGTGATGTGTGAACTTACATGATTATGATCATTTGTTTATATTATGATTGAGAGGTATGTCATAAATTGATATATGCCATGTTATTTAGTGATTGGAATTTATCTGCTGTTGAGTGTTGGACTGATTAACCTGACATTGGTCAGTGTTAAAATTTTTAATTAAGGATAAAAACCTTAATAAGCTTGGATAATTAATCAGAGGGATTAATTTAGAACATTTTGAGAAAAATGAAAAAAAAATATATAATAATATTATTTTAATAATATTTTGTGAAAACAGTGTAAATAAGCAATAGTAAGGGCAAAACCGTGAAATTTTTTCACATGCTCTAATTTTTATATAATAAATTCAAGTATATTATAAAATTTTATTTACAGTGGTTAAGTTCCAAAAATAATATTTACAGTAGTCAGAACAATTACATATGACAAAGAAGTAATATTAGTTATTTAATATTATTTAATATTAAATATTTAATTATTTTAAAATTTCAAAATTTATTTATTTAATATTTTTATTTATTAAAATTTTTGTTTTGTTAATCTTTATTGGAAATTATTTCTTAAAGAGAAATAATTAGAAATCAAAGGAAATTATAAATGATTTTTGAAATTCAGAAAAAGAATTTATGTAACAATGTTTTATTCAGTAAAAATATTCCGTTAAATTTGGATGAGTTTTCAAAGCATTTGTTTTGTTTTGTTTTTCACTGAGTAAAATGTTTTACAAGCAGATAAATGAGCCTAGAAACCGAGACGTCGGGGTTCTAGTGTTGTATGGACACGTAGATCAAGGATCTGTGTCAGGGGACGGAGTGTCCTGTAAAGTTTTGTTTTTGGACTGTGTGTCCTAAATTGATGTGGAAAGTGTGAGTTCCATATCCGCGAGCCCAAAACTGGTGCATCGGTTTAAGGGCATCGTGATTGAGCATTCGGACTGTGTGTCCTGTGTTGAGATTAAAAGATTTGGACTGTGTGTCCTGTATTTGTTTTAAGTGAAAAGTCTTAATTAAAAGAATTAAGCAAGATCGTTAAGCTTTGTGCTTCGACGAGGAAAGATTATTACGACAAAGAAAACAAACGAGAATAAAAGTTTTTCTCATGCATTCAATGGCAATTGTGTCATGTAAATGGGCATTGAATCCAGAGTGGATCAATGTATATGGCAGACGTGCCAGGAGATGATGATCATTGAGGTCCGGAGTGGATCAATGTATCTTTTATAGGACTGTGTGTCCAACTTTGTAGGACTGTGTGTCCAAATTTATAGGACTGAGTGTCCAATTTTATGCGTTAACTATTGCAACCGAGTGACGCAATAGGTTATGGAAAATAAATTCCATAATTCGCAGTGACCATTGTGGCTCGTACATGTGTTAGAAGAATGAGTCAAATTTTGATTTATAACCCTCGGCATATCCGAGTGAGACCAATGTGTTATGTGATGTGCTTTGGCATTGTTTTGTTCGTTTTTACAATGCGCCATGTGCGAGCCTCGATCACCTTGAAACGAAACAGAAAGTTGTGGGATCTCCGGAGATTAGGTATCAAATTAGAAATTGAATATAGAAGTGTCATGCATTTTTATAAAACGACGATGACCGTCATGGCATGAAGCCCCGTGAATTATATCATTTTCTTGTTAGGATTCATATTATTCTATTGTGAATATTTGGTAATTGCTATTTGAGAGTCGTGCATGGGGTTGTCTTATAAAACTCATATATTGGAAACTCACCCTTACAAACATTTTAGATGGATCCGAAGAGGTGGATTTGAACTACTCTGGGGTACGATCCCCGACGTTTGACAACGCCGATAGAGGGGATGCCCGGGTTATCAACCCGGGCTCGAGTGCTACCTATCTGGGTCCGATAAGGACACCCGAGGTACGATTCTTGAAGGACCACAACAGTTAGTTCATAGCAGTGAAACCATTGAGATATCGCTACCACTCATCTGGATGATACTACAGCATTTAGTACAACATGGAAGTCTGGAACACCAACCGCCGCAGTACATTCAACCACTACAACAAGTTGCACCAGAATCACCTCCTGCACCTATTATATTAGTTCCAGAGAACATTCCTGAGGAAATGGAGGAAGACCCAGAGGAGAATCCAGTGGAAAATCCTGACTATGTTCCTATAGCAGACGAAGGGTCTGGAGCTGCTGGAGAGGGGGCTGTTGTATCCTCTCCAGACACATCATCAGGAGGTGGGGGAGTGTACACTGGGCTTCCCAATGGTTTTATATAGTTGTGACCAGCTTAGGAAGTAGTTTTAGGAAGAGTGGGAATTATAGGATCGTCTGACTTAGTGACTCCTGAGAGTCATGTTTTGCGTAGTATTTTCAGACACCCACTATGACTTAGTATGACTTAGTTGTAAAAAAAAATTTTTGATGATGTAAAATATGTTGGACAAGTGGATGATGACCTAGTACAAGAAGGGTCAATTGTAAAATATTAAAGTATATGTGATATATATATGGTGATGTATATTATATTATGAAGGTCTAAATACATGTGCGGAAAAAGAAAAAGAAAATTATCACTATTTTTAAAAAGAAGTATAAGGAATTAGAAAATGCATATTATTTTCCGAAGAAAAACCAGCAATTTAATATTTTATTTAGTTGGATGTTTAGGTAATGTTACGTAAATGTGATACCTAAAAAGGGGGTGTCGCACAAGCAATCAATTCTAGAACGAGGTTCTCGGGTCACCATAAAGAGGGTGGCAAGGAATCAATTCTAGAACGAGGTTCCCGAGTCACCATCGGGGCAAGGAATCAATTCTAGGACGAGGTTCTCGGGTCACCATAAAGAGGGTGGCAAGGAATCAATTCTAGAACGAGGTTCCCGAGTCACCGCAGACTAGGGGCAAGGAACCAATTTAATGATGTTCTCGAGTCATCGAAATGGGCAAGAAACCAACACGAAGTGGGGTTTCCGAGCCACTGGACGATTGTGTGTTGTGTGATGTGTGGTTACTTTGTTTAACTAATACATGATATTTGATTATGTTGCCGTTATATGATTGTTGTAATTAAATGTATTTTTATGAACATTATTTTGCAAAATTAGCGAGTACCATGGACAGTTTTTCCGGTTACCGTGCCGGCTGAGAACATCACTATTTTCGAAATATTTTATAACTGTATTGTTGTTCACTGGGATTTTACATCTCATTAAAAAGTGTTGTTTTCAGAGCCCGAGGACATCATTGTTGTGGACACCGAGGCTTGAAGAACTACTTTATTTTTAGCTTAGATGGTTAGTATTGTAGCATGGCTTACGAGTGCCATGCAGACATCGTTTATTATTTTTAGTTTTTCTTCTCGGATTGTAGTTAGACGCCCGGTTTTGAGGGTTTTCTTTTGATTTGGTTGTATTCGGAGGTATGGATTTAATATTATATTTATTACTTTGATACATTATTACTACTTTATTTAATATGAGACATTTTTCAGACTTATATAATTGAGAAAATTTTAATGATTAACATATTTTAAATAAATGTATTAAAGGATTTTTATACAATTTATTTTGGGTTACTAATGTAACGAAGGGCGTTACATAACTTGTTTTTATGTTAAGTGTTTATTTATTTTAATTTGCACAAGAATTTGTTTACTAATTCAAGCTAATTAATGAAGATTAAAAATAAACTTGTTTAAAAAAAAGTTTAGAAATAAACTGCACTATATATATGGAGTGACCTGTGTTAAGAGTGACAACAGGGCATTTCAGATAGGGATATAGGATTATTTACGTCAGTTATTTATTAACTGAAGTAAAAATCACACTTTTAACGTCAGTTGTATAAAAAACTGATGTTAAAAATAAATATTTTTTATTTAAACAAGTTTTAACGTAAGTAGTATTAAACAACTAACGTTAAAGGTATATAGGTTTCTGCAAAAACATTCATTCATTTGACTACTGTGCTACTTACCCATTCACCTTGGAACCTAGCTAATCCTCTTAATGATCAACTTAATTTTTTAGCAACTTACCACGCCTAGTAACTTCATCCTCTGCTCCAATAAATAGCTTCCTTCCTTCCTTTTATTTTCTACTTCACAATATGGCTCTGCCATGGAGATTAACTTCATCACTCTTTCTTCCTATTCCTAGACTCAAAGATCTTTGTCTTAATGGTCAAACAACTTCTGAGGTTGTGTAAATCACATAACATGGGTGATAAGGTTCTGTAAGTCACATAATGTGAGTTGCTCACCTTATCATCCTTCCGAAGAATCGGCTGCTACAGTTCCAAAACCTCATCTTATGAATGACCACATTATCAGCATGTACCTCGATTCCAACATGAGTAACACCATCACTGCTAGACATGGTCACATTCGGAGTATAGTTTTCCCTTTGGCATATTTCATAAAACTCTCTGATGGGATGTAGCTTTAATGTTTCGGGTGTGATAAGGGGTTCCAAAAGTGGTCTTATGCTTTGCCACACAACCTCCTCATTGAATTCTGGAAAACTCAGTCGCTCGACTCTCCTCTCTTGCTCACCCGTGAAGGGAACGAAGCCTCAACAAATGTTTAGGATTTTAAACCCTTTCAATGTAACTTTTTATAGGATTTTAAACCCTTTCAATCTTCTGTATCAGTCTATATTACACTTCATGAATGAGATCCGGTTTGGGTTATTGATTCAACTTATACTTCGCACATATATTTTAGTTTTCAAAACAAAAACACAAAACATCAAAGCAATTGTGAAACTGAAACTTTGAGGAAGGTAATGTGGAAGGGTACGTATACTAGATAAAAAAATTATTAAAATAACCTTTAACGTCTGTTGATGTAAGGACTGACGTTAAAAGTGAAGTGACTCACTTTTAACGTCAGTTCGATAAAGAACTGACGTTAAAATGTTCACTGTTAACGTCAGTTGTTTATTGAACTGGCGTTAAAAGTGAGTCACTTCACTTTTAACGTCAGTCCTTACAACAACTGACGTTAAAATTGAATTAATGAAGTCTGATATTTACAAAACTGCCACCGCCCCCTTTTTAACGTCTAGCTTTTGGTTAACTGACGTAAACCTTTACCGTCTAATGTATATTTTCCACTAGTGTTTACTTCTGCTTATTTGGTAAAATTAAACAGATGGTAGATGTATATAATATGATTTAAATGTAATTAAATTATAAATTTATCGTAGATATAAAGTATTTATGAATATTAGTATCTACTGGTAACATTATTATTTGTGTAGTTATTTTATTGATATTAATTTAACTTTGAAAAAAAAATTTGAACTAGTAATGATGATGATTGTTTTGCAATAAAAAATAAAAAACTTAGGAGTTTTTATTGATGGGTATGGATGAGTTTAGTTTTGTTCAAATCCGACACGATATTTTGACAAGTTCATTTCACTAGACCCAAACCCGACCTTCTTGTAACCCAATAATTTCAATATGATATACTAACATAATGTATAAATTTGAACATTATATATAGCTAAATCATTAGATTAAAGAAGTAGGTGTAACACCCCGATTTTTCTATTTCTTAATGATCTGTGTTTATGTATGTGTAGGTGTAATTATTAATTTAATTTAGAGAAAATTATTTTGATAAATAAAAATTTATTCTTATTCTTATTTTAGAAAACTGTAGTTAAATTTCTGGTTGAAATTTCAGACGTAAACGATCTATGTTTTCGCTGTCGGCAAAACTTTACTAATACATAAAAGGAATTTCGACACGAAAAAAAAATTTGGATTTCCTAAAATATTTACAACAATTCCCATGATTTTAAAAAAATATTTATAAATATTACAAAAATTAATTTTTCTAGTGAATTTCCGTTTAGAAAATACGATCGGTTTTCACCGTCGGGTAATTAATGGAACCGGAACGAAACAAAATTTGTCCAAATTTCATTGGTGGAGATTTTGAAATGACTTGATGTGAAAAACCCCTTGAAAGATTTGATGTGAATAGTATTTCCATTTATTACATTTCATAATTTTATCCATATAAGTTATGCATTATTTTAATGGCAAATTCAAGTTTTAAATAATATAAAAAAAATTGATAGTGTTTGCATTTATTTCAATCCATCATAACCTTACACATATAACTATAACATTTATATTACAAGTAACCTTATTTTATTTAAAAACTAGTTTTTGTTTTAACAAAAATTTGAAAAAAATCCCATTCTCTCCACAACATGGCAGCAGCGCCCTTCCCCCATAATTCCAATATAAATACCCTCCTCAACATCCTACTTCACTTTTGTTATTTCTCTCAAAGTTCACTCACTCACTTACTATTCTATTCACTTAATCACTTCAAATTTTTCTCCATTATCACACTTAGAAGCTTTCAAGTCCTCTTCATCTTCAACCTCTCAACATCATAAGGGTATACTCCTTCTCCTCTACTCTTCATTTCTTCAACAGAAATCTATTTTTACTTGCGTGCATGTTATTTAAATTATGTTGCATGTTGTAGATTTAGTTAAAATTTCAAGAAAAACCTTTAGAAAAATCTTTGAGCATGAAACTAATTTTAATGGAATCATACTCTCCTCTACTATCACTTTATGTAATTGCATGTAACCAAAAAGATTTTTCAAGGCACACTATTAGGGTGGCCGAAACCCTAGTAGAGGAAAGACTATGATTTTGTCAAGAATTTTCACATGCATGTCTCAAAATCCTTGATGCATGTATTTCTAAGTTCATGAGTTAAAATCAAAAATGAGTTTTCTTTCCCATTTTCACACCCATGGCCGAAACTCTAAGCCGTGAGAGTTGATGAGCCTAGTTTCAATTTTTGCTTACTTTGATGATCATTTTAATTACATGCATGAGAGGAATAGAATGATTCTTATGATTTTCGTTATATTGTATGTTTTCATGTATGATTTTGAGGGTCTAGGACCCTTGCATGTTGGTTTTATGGCTTGTGAACGATGTTAGAGTGAAGATAATAACTTGATGTGGATAAACTTGTGTAGAATTTGATTATGGCAGCATGATATATTTTTATTCGTAAGCCCATAAGTTTTTATAAAGAATATATTTCTGGGAAATAAATGCACAGTTGGAAAGAAGACTTCCGGGGCTTTAATTTGATATATAATATACAGATATTTGGATAAGTTTTTCTGGGTTAAAACACCTCTCAAAGTAGAATCAAATTCTGACTGCGAAAATAAGAACATAGTTGGTGGCATGATGATTTTAAATATGATTTTGAAAGTTAAAAACTTTTATAAAATTTTTTGGGTTATTACTAAAGTATAACTAAAGTTTTATTGAAGTTTTAGAATTTTTACATATGTATATAGAGAGAAATAATTTCATAAAGTTACAAGTTGGTAAAATTAGATTTCTGGAAAAAATCATGTGCAAACAGAGGCAGTGTTTGATTTTTAATAAATTAATGCCTTTGAATTTTTACATGGGACAAAATGCACTGTATTGATGTGTGAGTTGGGTACCTTCCATTAAAATTTCAAAAACTTTAAAGGTCTTTTGAGTGGTCATTCACATTTTAAAACCACTGCTGTTTTGAAAATGTTTTTATAAAAGAGTTCATCATAATTTTTGAATGAGAAATATGATTTTGAAAATAATATCTTTTAACATGATCAAGTAAATATTTTGGTATAAAATGGACTATAAACAAATGTTAATGTAAAGATATAAAAATATGGGATTAAAGTATATATATATATATATATATATATATATATATATATATATATATTTATATATTTAAAAATAAGTCTTGAATAAAATACAATCCAAGAATTTGTAAAAGATTGGACATCTCTAACATCATTTTTCTAGCCAAGGCCAAAACCTATACTTAGGAAGATAAGACGACTTTGTTGATTTAACTTAAGTTGTTCGCTTAATTCATAGACTAGAGGCACGCGGTGGGCAAAAGGAAGTTCGCTCTGGGCTACGCGGAAACAAAGACTTTGTCTATCCGTCGAATTAGGTAAGAGGATAAAGCTTGAGGGATAATTATGTTACGGTGACTATATGCCTTATATGTTTATTTTGATGTGTTTGATTGATGTTATTATTGTTGTGACTGTTTTGGTTGGATTTTGTGTTCATGATATATTGATGGTTTATGAAAATATGCATGTTGCTTATATGTGTTGAAGTTGTTGTATTTATGTTGATGATTTATGAAAATGTGCATGTTACTTATATATGTTGAAGTTATTGTATATGTGTTGAAGTTGTTGCATGAAAGCCTAACCATTGGTTAGAGCTCAAATAATGAAGATAAAAGCTTTAAGAAAACATTTACAAAGAAAATCACAAGTAAGGATTTCCTTTAACAAGGTTTTGACAAAAAGGACAAATTAACTAATTTCAATGTTTAATGAAAGTTTTAGAAAATAAAAACAATTTTTATGAAGGAAATTCAATTGAAAATTTAGATTCTTTTACACTAAGAAAAATCAAACTTTGAAAAACCATGAAGAAAAACAAATTTATTCTAAATTTTTGAAAAGATTCTTTGCTTGCATCCATGGCTGCGAAGTGTTCAACAATTTGTCCTTGGGGCTTCCTAGCCTCTCCTCCACCTTCTCCTTCTCGCCATGCTGCTCCTAACCATCGCATATCCTTTGCTCAAGCCTTGAGCAACTCTCTTGATGTTTCTCTTTCTCAACTTCCAAAACCTTGCAAGATAGGTGATGCCGTGTCCATCAAGATATTGGAGGAAGAGTATCACAAAGGCATTGATGCCTGCAAACTGAACCTTCATGGCCGCTTGCTCCTATCTAAAGGAGATAAACCCATGAAATATAATGGCTTGCGCGATAAATTAACATCTCTTGGGAGACCGATAGGCCAATGGCGTTTGACTTCCCTTGGTAAAGGGTATTTTGAATTTGGTTTCTCAACACAAGAATATCTTAGGAGTGTTTGGTCTGTAGGCACATGGAATCTCAAGCCTGGGTTGCTTAGGTTATCTCATTGGACGGCTGATTTCAACCCAAAGAACCAAAAGCATACACACTCTCAATGTTGGATAAGGCTGCATGATTTGCCCCAAGAGTATTGGAGACCAAGAATTCTATTTGAAATAGCTTCTGGAATTGGAACTCCTATCTCCATCGATGACATGAATCGTAGGAGGATGTATGGCCATTATGCTAGAATCTTGGTAGATCTTGATCTTTCCTCGAGCCTCCCCACTGAGATATTAGTAGAAAGGGATGGTTTCTCTTTCTATGTGACAGTGGAATATGAGAAAATCCCTAATTTTTGTGATTTCTGTCAAACCATTGGCCACTATGTTGAAAACTGCACCAAGAAGGCTGCCCAGGCCTACAAGATTCAATATGCCTCGAAAAAAGGTAATCCTTCTGTGGTCCAATGTTATGTTCCAAAGAAGAATATCAATGTTAATGCTGCTGTTAATAAATCCATTCCTGACATAGACTCTAGCAGTCCCGTTCATGAAATGGACAATGGCATTAGGGATAATGTTGTTAATGCTGAACTCAATATGGTTAATGGTGTTTCTGACAAGAATAGATTTAATACTGATCCTAGTCAGAATGAGGACCAACTGAGGATTGTGTCACCTATTACTGCTCCTGTTGACGTTATGCTCAATGAGGTTGTAGAGACTGAGGAGGTGCTTGAGACAAATAATAGCAGGGGGGATTTCCTGCCTAATGACGTTCCTTATATGGTGGAATTTATCTCAGACTCTCTCATGCAGAGTGGAATGCAGAATACGATTGTTGACAAAATTAATGACCTTAATAGCAAAGGTCAGAACATCTTGAATGTTAGACAAGGATCTGCTGATGTTGATGAAATGCCGGATTCTGAAGCCAAGAATGGATCAGGGAAGCCTCAAAGTCCTATGGCTAATTCTGAACCTATTTTGTTCACCCAATTTTACACTTCTGCTAAAGAAGCCAAGTCTGCTCCTGATATTTTATGTGGTGGGATCTCAGCCCTTAATAGGAGCAAACCAGTTTTATTTGCTGATGAGTCCTCATCTGCTGTTGATGCTAGATTGCACTTTGAAATCCCTGCAAGTTCAGACTCTGCAAGTCCACTTCGAAATCCCCAATGGCCCTGAATGTTGATGGCAGTCCAGATACTGAGTATACAGCAGTTTTATCTAAATCCAAGAAGAAAAAACTGAGGCAAAAACTAAGACAGCAAAAGAGGCAGCCCATTATAGTGGATGGTTATGACACCCGGCAAAAGGGTGCTCTCTCTAAAGGTGCTTAATGAAGCTCTTGTTTTGGAATGTTAGAGGCCTAGCCAATGAAAACTCTAGGCTGTTTCTGAAGAAGCTTTGGAATTCTAACAAGCATGACTTCATTTTCTTAGCCGAGTCTTGGATTCCAATTGACCAGTTCCCAAACTCCTTTTGGAATCAAACGGGTCTATAGCCTTTTATGGTTAATTCAAGAAGTCCTATACTTCCAAATTTATGGTGTGCTTGTGATAGGTCCTTTTCCCCTTCCGTTATTACATCATCTTCTCAGTTTTGTGCTTTTTTGATTCTGGTTGAGAATGAGCCTGTTTTTATTGCTGCAATCTATGCTTCCACATCATATATTCACATAAAGCAGCTTTGGTCTGATCTAACAGATTTTCAAAGACAAAATCCCCGTCCTTGGTTGTTCATTGGTGACTTCAACGCTACTTTAGGAGCTCATGAGCAAAAGGGGGGTGGTAGCCCATCTAGAATCTCCTGTGATGATTTTAGGCATTGGTCCAACAGCAATAACTTGCTACATCCTCAAACTAAAGGTGCTGAAATGACTTGGACTAACAATAGAATTGGTAGACAACACTCAGAAAAAAGACTTGACAGGTCCTTATGCAATGACTCTTGGATAAATTTTTGGGACAACTCCTCATATGGAACTTTGACTAGGATGTTCTCTAATCACTTCCCCCTGCTTATGGTCCTTGACAAAGGTATAAGAAAGTCCCCTGCTCCTTTCCGATTCCAACAAATGTGGATTGATCACCCGGGCTGTCTGAATCTTGTGAAAGAAGTTTGGTCTAAACAGGTTACTGGTTGCCCTATGTATGTCCTTTTTCATAAACTAAAAGCTCTAAAGGTAGCTTTTAAGGAGTGGAATAGGTATGTTTTTGGGAATGTTCATGAAAATGTTAACAATGCTCTTGCTGTGGTGGATCAAATTCAGCAAGAAATTGATACAGCAGGCTACTCGGATGAACTTCATGAAGCCGAAGTCAAAGCTCAATTAGATCTTCAACAAGCCCTTTCTTATGAGGAAGCCTTCTGGAAACAAAAATCTAAAGTTGATTGGTTTATCCATGGGGATAGAAACACAGCTTTCTTCCATAAGATTGCCAAAATCAGAAGTGCTTCAAAGCAAATGACTATGCTGAAGCAGGGTGATTGGGTTCTGGTTGATAGACAGGAAATTGAAGATCATGTTCTAGACTTCTATACTTCATTGTATGCCTCTGAAAATTGCTGCACCGCAAATGATTGGATCTCTAAAGTCATTCCTTCGATAGTCTCTCCGGATGATAATAATATGCTCACCGCTCTGCCCTCAATGGAGGAAGTGAAGTCTGCCATTTTTTCAATGAATGCTTCAGGTGCTCCTGGTCCCGATGGTTTTGGTGGAATTTTCTACAAGACTTTTTGGGGTGTAATCGCAGAAGATGTCTACACATTTGTGTTGCAATTCTTTAAGCAGAGTTGGATTTTGCCAGGAATGAACTCTAACATTGTTTCTCTTATTCCTAAATTTCCTGGTGCTTATAGGATTGAAAACTATTGGCCAATTGCTTTGGCTAATTTTCAGTTTAAGATAATTACAAAGGTCTTGGCTGATAGACTATCTCACATTGCCCCAAAGGTCATATCAGATCAACAAAGAGGTTTTATAAAAGGTAGGTACATCTTTGAATGCATATGCATTGCATCAGAAGCTTCTAATATGCTGGATTCTAGAACTTTTGGAGGTAATTTAGCCATGAAGTTTGATATTAAAAAGGCATTTGACACCTTAGATTGGGGCTTTTTGCTAAATGTTCTTGCTGCCTTTGGTTTTGAGAGAAAGTTCTACGATTGGGTAAAGGTTATATTGGAATCTGCTAAGCTGTCTTTTGTTGTGAATGGTAAGCCTGTGGGTTACTTATCTTGTAAAACAGGGGTGAGGCAAGGTGACCCTCTCTCTCCCCTCTTATTCTGTCTTGCTGAAGATGTTTTGAGTAGAGGCCTATCCTATCTTGTCAATCACAATTTATTAACTCCTATGTCTGGCCCTAGAGGTTTCCAAACTCCAAGCCATTTACTGTATGCAGATGACATTCTTGTCTTCTGTAAGGGTACCAAAAGGAATCTTAAAACTCTCATGGACTTCTTCAAGGAGTATGGGGACATATCTGGTCAACTGCTTAGGTTACAAAATGTAAATTTTACAATAGTGCATTGACCCCTAGTAGATCAGTTGCAATTTCTGAAATTCTTGGTTTTGGCCCTGGTACTTTTCCTTTCACCTATCTTGGAATCCCGATCTTTAAGGGAAAGCCAAGAGTGGTGCACCTGAAACCGATTGCAGACAGAATAAGAGCAAGTTATCATCTTGGAAGGGTTCTCTCCTCTCTATTATGGGCAGGGTCCAACTAGTCAACTCAGTCATCACAGGTATGTCATCCTATAGCTTCCATATCTATCAATGGCCTGCAGCTTTGTTAAAAACAGTGGATGGTTGGATTAGAAACTTTGTGTGGTCGGGTGATGTTGATACGAGGAAAATTGTTACTGTGGCTTGGAAAACTGTTTGTTCTCCTACTTGTGATGGGGGTCTTGGCCTTAAATCAGTTGCATCTATTAACAAGGCTGCTGTTTTGAAACTTAGTTGGGAGATTTTGTACTTGGACAGTCAGTGGTCATCCTTTTTAAGGTCCAGATTTATTAGGAACAATGTCCCTGTTACCTATCATATCAGATCTTCCATTATCCCTGTTGTAAAGTACCACGTATCTGCTATTAAGGATAATACAACTTGGATTTTGGGAGATGGGAGAAGTATAAATTTCTGGAATGATAAGTGGCTGGACAAAACCTTGGCTGAAATTCTTCAAATTCCTGATTCGGTTGCAAAATCCCTCCAGGCTACTATCTGTGAATTCATCATCAATAATCGCTGGAGCTTCCCTCAAGCTCCATTTGATAATGTCCCTAACCTGCTCCACATAATTAAAAACACTCAGTTACCACTTTTTGTGGACTGTGATCAGTCTGTGGTAATGATTCTGGTTTGATGTCTATCAAGGAGGCTTATGCCTTTCACCATCCTCTTGGTCAATGCAAGCATTGGGGCAAATTGATTTGGTCATGATCAGTTCCTCCTTCTAGGTCTTTCCTGATGTGGAGGTTGATCCATGGCAAGCTTCCTACTGATGATAACTTGCGAGTTAGAGGTTGTGTGTCTGTTTCTATGTGTTGTCTTTGTGGTAATCACGATGAATCCTCTCAGCATCTATTCTTTGAATGCCAATTTGCTGTCCAAACATGGTTGTGGCTGCAAAGTAAGTTAAATTGCTCAATTAACTACAACTCAGCCTTGGATGTTCTGAAAATTTGTCATGCTAAGTGCAGCCCGCAATTGAAGGATGTTTACCTTGCAGCAATTCTTAACACAATATGGACCATCTGGTTTTGCAGGAACCAAAGGAGATTCAGTAATGTCAATATTAGTTGGAGATCAGCCTGCACTATAATCTTGGCTCAAACCTCTTTAGCTGGTTCCTTATCAAAAGGCCATATGTACAATTCAATTGAGGAGTTTCAGGTGCTAAAAGGCTTAGCCATAGCAACTCATGCTCCAAAAGCTCCTTCTATTAAACAAGTAGATTGGTTTCCTCCCTCTTTTGGTTGGTTGAAGTGCAACACTGATGGGGCTGCTAAGGGATATCCAGGCCATGCGGGTGCTGGTGGCATTTTCAGAAACTCCCTAGGGGATTCCTTTGGTTGTTTCTCCTCCTATGTTGGTATTACAACTGCTTTCCATGCTGAGCTTAGTGCTGTCATGCTTGCCATAGAGTTGGCCTCCAAGAGAGGTTGGAAAAACATTTGGTTTGAGTGCGACTCTACTTCGGTCATTGTTTCCACTAAATCTCACTCTTTAGTCCCTTGGAAAATCAGAGGCAGATGGAGAAATTGCATGAAGATTGGTGATCAGTTGAATTTAATCTTTACTCATATTTTCAGAGAGGGAAACCATTGTGCCGATAAGTTAGCTTCCTTTGGTGCTATTGGTTCTAGTTACACTTGGTGGGATACATTTCCAGATTTTGTTAAGTATGATTTCTATCATGATAAACTGGGGTTACCACAGTTTAGGTTCAGATAGTTCTCCATGGGTCTTGGCCTAGTCCCCCATGCTTTCTCCTTGTATCTCTATTTTATATTAATAATATCTTTTAGGTGTGCTGCAGATGATTGGTAGGGTCTGGGGTGCCAACCTAGTTGGCATGCCTTTCTCTATTGTGATGCCTTTGCATGCCTAGCCTTTTATTAAAAAAAGAAAGAGAAAATTTTTAGATTCAAAACAATTTTATAAAGGGAAATTATTTAAGCTGAAAGATCTTATTTTGAAGAAAAACATTATTTTGAGAACACTTGTACCATAGAAAACGGGATAATAGCTTCCAATATTCTTAGAAAGAGTTTTCCTTTAAAAAAAAGGCTTACTATATTTTTGAAAGGAAATAGACTTTTCCAAAACAAAGGAGATTTTTTTGAAAAAGAAATGGAGTTCCTAAAGTTTAAAGTTTTAAAAATGAATTTCAAAAGAAAATGTGGTTGAAAAGAATTTATTCAAGTAAAAATATCCGGTAACTTGGATAAGTTACGGAAGTTTTGATTTTGTATTTGTTTTCACTAAACGAAAAATAACGTTGAAAAGTGAACCTAGTAACCGAGACGTCGGGATACTAGAGTTAAAGCACATGGATCCATGATCCGTATCACAACGTTGTGGATTGTGTGTCCTATATACGTTGTTCTGGACTGTGTGTCCTATACACGTTGTTGTGGATTGTGTGTCCTAGACACGTTGTTGTGGACTGTGTGTCCTATTTTCGTTGTTGTGGACTGTGTGTCCTACATACGTTGTGATAAAACGTGGTGAAAGTAGTAAAAAGGTGAAAGTTGTTTTCTACGACCACAAAGTCTAAGACTAGCGCACAGGTCTAGGACTGTTGTGATTGGACACTCGGACTTAAACGTTCTATGTTGATATGGAAGTTTTAAAACGTTGAAAATTTATGGATGGTCGTGAGCCTTGAGCTTCGACGAAGGAAAGAATGAAGCACAAAGAAAAGCTATGAAAACTGCGAAAATAAAATGATTTTTTTTCATGCATTTGGCAGACGTGCCCAAAAGTTTTGTGTGAATGCCTTGAAGAGAAAGGTATCTCATGCGATGGTGTATCATTGGTGCCTTGATGGGCCATGATTTCCATGAGCCTTGTTCACTGTGCCTTGTGTAGGACGGTGTGCTCTGGAACCCACGTGCGTTGATTACTGTGCCTTGAGTTGGACAGTTACTGTGGGAATTAAGTTGAGCCATGTACATGTGTTGGCTATTTGTGCCTGAGTTGCAATTGAGCCTGATCAGCTCACTGTTTTTCAAAAACTGCATGGAGTTGGGGTCTCCGGAGACTAGGACAAAATGTTGGAATATAGAAGTGCCATGTTTTCAAAAACGACGATGATTGTTGATTTATATGATTATTTGTGAGCATTTATATGTTTATTATGAATATTTCTCTATATCTGTTGCTTTGTGTTTGGACATGTAGTCGTCATAATTCATCCTTATATTGGTATCTCACCCTTACAATATATTAGGTTTTTCCCTGGTCATTTGCCGCAATACGAGGGCAAGTGGTGCTGAGAAGTTCCTAACCTCACTTAACGATATTACTCCCGATCCTTGAAGAGGTTGGTGAAAATTCTATGATGAGAACTATGGAATTCTTCCTAGTAGTTGTCTTTTAGTACGACCAGCTTAGGATGTTTCCTTTAGGACGGATGATTTAAAGAAGTTATTATAGGTGGTCTTGAAAAGACGTGTAATGATTTTATAAATTTTAGTACGAAAGATTTTTCCATGAAAGTTCATATGTTGAAGTGTTTTTGATTTATAAATAAATCTAGTTGTTGTGGATTATTAAACTTGGTATGATTATACTGTTTGTGTTGTGTGCGCTATTTTAAGTACTCCGCAAAACTTTTACCCTCATATTTTCAAACTTATGAAAATTATAGAAGTTTTTCCGAAAGTAACCAGTAAGCCTTCTTTTTAATTTATTTCCGCATGTGATTATGACGTAATGGCCAAGGGGGTGTTACAGTAGGAAACTAAAATTAAGTCATATTTTACAATATGTTTACAAAACAAATCGTTTCAACATAAAGATATATTGATTAAGTCAAGAAGTTTTATAACTTGTGTTTAATTGTAAAAAAAAAAAGATTATTAAATTTTTTTAAAAAAAGGGCGAAACATCATGGCTAGTTGGGATTACCTGAAGTATAACCTAAACATGACCCTAAAACACATCAAGTCTATTTTTTAAAAAACCCGAAGCTCACATAATTATTAGTTTTGGACTAGGTCATATTAATGAATTGTTCAATTGTAAAAAAAAAAAGAGTATAACTTTTAAAAAAATGTGAAACTTCGGGGCGAGTTGGGGTTACCTGAAGTTTAAACTAAACCCGACCCTCAAACACATCAGGTCTAATTTTTTTCAAAACTCGAACCTGACATAATTATTAGTTACAGACTAGAACATATAAATGGAATGGGATGGGTATTTAATACCTCTAGCAAAACTTAACAAAATCTATACATGTAATAAAACAATTATAAGTCCACGGGAGATGGTTTCAATATAAATTGTCTTGATAGGATATGACATCACTTTAGCGTTTGTGAAACATTGAAGACAAAGTCTAATCAAATATCACTCTAGAGGTTGGGATTGCCGGTGAACCCAACAAAAGAACCAGGAAATAGGCTGGAGGTAAGTATAGATGCTTATGTTTTGGACTTAGGAGGTATGTGATAGACCTATAACAGTCAAGAATAAGTAAAGACAAATTGAGAAGTTTATTAATATTAAAAAAAACCACCAGAAAGTGGATATTAATGTGGAGATAAGTGTGGAAGAAGAGATGTCATGGGGTATTTAGTATGTTAATGGGCTGCCGCAATTATGTGGCAATTAGTGGAGAGAGTAAATAGGGAAGTGGATGGGGCAAGGAACATGCAAAAGTAGGGGAACTATGGATTGCACAAGTTCCCTGCAATGGTGAAAAATAAGAAGGAAACCTCAGTGAACAGCAGCTGCAGTTTCATCTACAACAAGGCCAGGGAATGTGAAGCAATTAGTTGATAAAAGGAATAATGATGTCAGTTTTGAGGAAATGGATTGGAAGTGTTTAAGGTGGGGTGCACAACTACCATATTAACTGCCCCACCATCTCTTTCCTAAACTTCTCATCCCATCTCACCCCCCAAATGGAGGGGGTGGGGTTGGGTAGCTCAAGTGATTTGAGCTAAAGGTAAGAGGAGTAGGAGGTTAAAGGTTCAAACATTGACAAATGAAAAAAATTAATAACAACTAATTACTAATATTTGCCTATAAAAAAAAAGTTACATTACATTATAAAAATTATTTACTAATATTACAAATATATTATTAACTCTCTCTCTCTCTTTCCTCCATCTCTGAACTCTGAAGCCTCCAACCATCATCTTTCCATCACTCCCTTCAATCAAAAATTTATTTCATCATAATCTTCAAATGAATCAGAACTCTACAACAATCCTCTCCAATGACTCCAATAAATTTCTTTTTCTAGGACTAAAATACTCTATGATTGTGTCTTCATGATCATCACTCATCACCATCAGTGGCCTCTGGTGTTCCTGTGGAAAAAATCGTTGGATCGGAGCAAGGAGGTGAAGCCCGTGATAGTGCTTAAGTCGATGGCGAAGGATGGAGATGATGATGTTGACCTTAGATCCGTTAAGACTAAGGTTACTGCATTTTCTTTGATACTCAAACCGGTACCGTCGAGGGAACGGGAGGTAGATAGTCGGAGTATGATGAAGAAGATGATGATCGAAGGGTTTAGGTAGGAGGATAGAGAAAATGGGGAGTTAATAATAATTTTTTAATATTTATAAATAATAATTATAGTATAAAATAGTTATTAGCTACATATAAGTGTATGATAACATTATTATTAAAAACAAGATCATGAATGGTCCATATTGTTTTTTTATTAAGGTGCATGGGTGCACCACTTTTTAACAATGTGCGGCATAAAATGTAATTCACAAGAATGCTCTGACATACAATTACCACAGCTGCCAAGGAGTTGAGCATCAAATATAATTCTAGCTCTTCAGACATAGTAACATCAGTTGCTTTCATAATAGTCTAGATGTGATAGATGAAGTAAGATAAGCATTATTGACCATAGCCTGAGCCTGGGACCAACAGCCCTTCTAGCATAATAATTTGTCACATAAGCAGCTTTGAACCCTTTGTTTATTCAACAGACATATGAAGTGTTGCAACTGGGCAATGCTGTTGAAGTAATATTTTGTGTAGTAGAATCTCCCTGACTCCATAAGCATTCCGTGGGAGACAAGGAGTAATTAATTTTGTATAACCATATTCAGTAGCCTGCATTTTCCAATCTCAAACCCCTTCTCCAATCTTTCAATAACAAATTTACAACCAAAAGGAAAACGATAAATGGAAGAGCCCTGCGATATAAGAAAAAGAATGATAGATTTAGAACGTACACAAATATCATATTCTAAATCTTGAAAGAAAAAAAAGATCATTATCAAGCAAGCAATGCAAATTAAAGATCATTATAGACTTCTCAATGGTAAACTAAGTCACTCTTAAAGAAAGTACAATTAAGTTTAGAACTAAAGGAAATTCCCTGCATCTCAATATGTCACAATAATAAAGCCAATTATTATCATGCTATCAGGCAATACTATAAGGGGAAAACATGATCAGCGCAGTGCTTTATACTTGATAGCCACAAGAATAACCTCATGAAAATTACATGCTTCTGATTCACTTTTATAAACATATTGCATGAAACTAAGAAGGTGGAAGAGACAAAAGGAAAAGCAAAACTAAAAATATCAAACCATGATCAATTGCAAAATACAGATGATACTAAGAACAAAGAACAAGAAAATTCAAAAGGAATTTGAAGATCCCTCACCTCACATTTTGGCAAAGCTTTACATCAATACAGGGTGACACATGAAGAAAGCATAATAATCCTCAATGCTAGTTTAAGAGAGCCAAAAAATTTTATGTCGATATTTATTGTGGATGCTTACTAAATTTATTTTACAATCTATATACTCAGTAATTGAGTTACTACTTCAGTTCAAGTATATAAAATAATAGTGAAGTTTTGCAACAACAAAAAATTTGGATCTAATGGCCTTAAACAGTTGGATAAGGAGCTTAAGGACATATTGGCAAACCAGACTTCATCATGCAATGTCGGTATATGATTTTCTTTTGTTTTTTTAAAGGTAGATACAAAATTCCATTGCTTGATGCATTTGATAAATTTAGTTTGCTTAAAACCTTTTAAAGATGAAGCACAAGCAGTTTTGTATCTAAGATTAAACCAACAAAAACAAATGACATACCGACATTGCCTTGATGAAGTAGGGACTGCCAGTATGTCCTTAGCTCCTTGTTCAGCCGTTTCAAGGCAATTAGATCCAGAATTTTCATTGTTGCACAATTTCACCACTATTTTATGTAACTGAACTAAAGTAGTACCTCAAATACTTAATGAGTACATAAATTATAAAAACAAATTTAGTTAGCATATACAATATTGTACTTGACGGGCGGTAGGAGGTTACGGCCACTCGCCGAGATCACCACAGCTCGCATTTGACCACTCATCCAAGCTCCCGCGAGGGATGGAGAGCGGGATCTGCAACGATGTTGTCGACTCCGGAATTGGGATGGGCAAAATCTTTCTCTGACTCATCGAAAGGATTTGGTGGCGCTAAAGCGGGAGGAAGACGAAGAGGCAAAGCGCTAGGATATTTTAAGGTGGCATGGAGCACGAGCATCATCTCTTTGCCCACCATGCCCTAGTTGATCAGAAAAATTAAGGAGAATTATTAATCCCTAGGTTTTCGGGGCTATACAAAAAACTGGTAGGGATAAGCAAATTTTGAGAAATCGAATCCATATAGGATGAAGCATTTGCTAAGGGAATAGAAAGCAAACATTTTTATCTTAATTTTTCAGAAATTAGGTGGAGATAGAGACAGAGAATTGAGTAAGGGAAACTGGGTTTGAATCTCGTAATTGGGGATTGAAGAGGGATGATGAGAAAGATGGAGGAATCAAAACCAATGGAGAGCAAGATGATTTTTTTTTTTGTTTTTGAGTTGATAGAGGGGAAGGGGGTGAAGAAGAAAGGGAATTTGGAATTGGAACTGGAAAATGGAAATGGGAAAATTGAGATACGTTATCAAGTTAAAGTAGGGAAAAGGTAAGAGGGACGGCTTATACTTTTGGAGGGCGAGTAGCAGTAGTATTTATATTCAGTGGGAGAGACTTTTACTCTTTGTTTTGTTTGATGGAAAGAAGAGGGAAAGAAAAAGGGAGGAGAGAAAGAGGAGAGAAAGTATTTTTTTCCCTTGTTTGGAATGGAGATAAAGTTGAGAGGAGAAAAACAAAACAGTGGGATCCACGTCTATTTTGTGGGGTGTATGGTAACCATAACATGTGTATTTTCCTTCTCCTTGTTTGGTAGAATTAAACGGATAGTAGGTGTATATTAAATTAGCCAGATTTAGATTTAAATGTAATTAAATGATAATAAATCTCATATATTTATAAAGTATTTATGAATATAAGTATGTATAGGAAAATTGTTATACGTGAGGATTTCCTTGCTATTTATTTCACTATGAATAAAAAGAATTAATAATGATGTGTATTTTACTTTTGCTTATTTGGAAAAATCAAAAGGATGGTAGGTGTATATAATAGGAGCTAGATTTAGATTTAAATGATAAAAATATCATAGATATAAAGTATTTAAATGTAAGTATAGGTAAAATTATTATATCTCTAACGATTTTCTTGCTATTTATTTAAATGTAAATAAATTATAAAATCTCATAGATATAAAGTATTTATGAATATAAGTTTGTGTAGGTAAGATTATATTTATCTATGGATTTTCTTGCTAATAATTTCACAGTGAAAAAAGGAACTAAAAATAATATTATTATTTTTTTGGGTAAAATGCTATAATATGTATTTTACTTCTGCTTATTTGGAAAAATTAAATAGATGGTAGATGTATATAATATGATTTAAATCTAATTAAATGATAAATTTATCATAGATATAAGTATTATGAATATAAGTATTTACTGGTAACATTATTGTTTGTGTAATTATTTTCTTGCTATTAATTTTACTGTGAAAAAAAAAAATAGAACTAGTAATGATGATGATTGTTTAGCAATAAAAAATGCAAAACTTAGAGTGTCAATGATTGATATGGACCAGTTTAGTTTTGTTCAAATCTGACATGATATTTTAATATGTTCATTTCACTAGACATGAACCCGACCTTATTGTAACCCAATAATATCAACTTGATATACTGACATATTGTATAAATTTGAACGGTATATATAGCTAAATCATTAGATTAAAGAAGTAGGAAACTAAAATTAAGTCATATTTTACAATATGTTTACAAAACAAATAGTTTCAACATAAAGATATATTTATTAAGTCAAGAAGTTTTATGGCTTGTGTTTAATCGTAAAAAAAAGAGTATCGCTTTTAAAAAAACGTGAAACATCAGGGCGAGTTAACCTGAACTTGACCTTAAAACACATCCGGTCTAATTTTTTTCAAAACCCAAACCTGACATAATTACTAGTTTCGGACTAGGTCATATTAATGGAATTGTTTAATTGTATAAAAAAAATAAAAAGAGAGTATAACTTTTTAAAAAACGCGAAACATCGAGCCGTGTTGTGTTGGGATTACCTGAAGTATAACCGAAACCCATCCCTAAAATACATCAGGTCTAATTTTTTAAAAACTCGAACCTGACATAATTATTCGTTTCGGACGGGTATTTAATACCTCGAGCAAAACTTAACAAAATCAATACATGTAATTATACAATTATAAATCTACAGGAGACTTTTACTTTAATCTAAAAGATTATGTAACACCTTAGTTTCATAGGATATGGCTTTACTTTAGAGTTTGTGAAACATTGAAGATAAAGTCTATGCAAATATCACTCTAGAGGTTGGGATTGCTGGTGAACCCAACCAAAGAACCATGAAATAGGCTGGAGGTAATTATAGAAGCTTATGTTTTGGACATAGGAGGTATGTGATAGACCTATATCAGTCAAGAATAAGTAAAGACAAATTGAGTTTATTAATGTTAAAAATAAAAAATAAATCACCAAAAAGTGGATATTAATGTGGAGCTGAGTGTGGAAGAAGAGATGTCATGGGGTATTTAGTATGTTAATGGGCTGCAACAATTATGTGGCAATTAGTGGAGAGAGTAAATAGGGAAGTGGATGGGGAAAGGAACATGCAAAAGTAGGGGAACCATTATGGATTGCACAAGTGCACTGTAATGGTGAAAAATAAGAAGGAAACCTCGGTGGACAACAGCTACAGTTTCATCTACAACAAGGCCAGGGACATGTGAAGAAATTAGTTGATAAAAGTAAGAATGATCTGAGTTTTGAGGAAATGAATTGGAAGTGTTTTAGGTGGGGTGTGCACAGCCACCATATTAACTGCCCCACCATCCCTTTCCTAAACTTCTCATCCCATCTCTTTCCCGAATTTGCTTTGAGACACATCAATAAAACAAGTAAACTGGATATGATTTATTCAACTCAGCAACAAGTTACATTACAATACGAACGTTGACAGTTCACAATAGTGCTCCAACATACAATTACCACAACTGCCAAGGAGTTGAGCATCAAATAATAATTCTAGCTCATCAGCCAGGCATAGTAGCTAAACATCAGTAACCTTCACAACAGTGTAGATATGACATATGAAGTAAGATAAGCATTATTGCTCATAGCATGAGCCTGGACCAACAGGAGCACTTCTAGCATAAGAATTTGTCACAGGAGCAGCTGGAACTCCTCGATTATTCAACAGACATCTAAAGTGTTGCAATCGGGGCAATGCAGTTGAAGTAATATTTTGTGTAGAAGTAGAATCTCTCTGACTCCATAAGCGTTCTATAGGAAACAAGGAGTCATTAATTTTGCATAACAATATCCAGTAGCCTGCATTTCCCTATCCCACCCCCTGCTCCTATCTTCCAATAACAAATTTACAACCAAAGGAAAATGATAAAAGGAAGAGCCACCTCGACATAAGAAAAAAGAATGATAGATTTATAAAAGTACAAAAATAGCATATTCTAAATCTTCAAAGAAAAGGGTATCAAGCAAGCAATGCATATTGAAGATCATTATAGACTTTTATATGGCTTGAATATCTACCTTTTATCTGGATGAGAGATGTAGGTCACCTTTTCTATATAAAGAAGAGACATATATAGCATATCTAACAAGCAAGAATTATGCTCTAGCAGTAAAACCATGAATACCATACAAGAATGGTGAACAACTGAGCAAGCAACACATGCTTACCTGCAGCTGCAGCAGCTCGAGGCCATATTGTTTGTTGAACATCGGATGTATCGATTGTCTCACCCCACATGCAAACTTCTCCTCCAAGTACAAGCTTTTGTTCGGAAGCTTTATCTATGCCTTCTAGTGGCTCAGCAATATGTCTGATAAACCTGGATAAGTTTTCAGAGTTTTGTTTTGATAGTTGTTTTTCATAGAACAGAAACTGTGTTAAAAGTGGAAGTTGTGAGGACCTAGATGGCCACAACATCGGGCAAGTGTTCCTATGAGTAAGTAGATGGACTATGTGTCCTGTGTGTCACGTGTTAAAGTCCCAGTTGGCACATTTGAGTACGTGTCTTGTGTGTCACGAGTTAAAGTCCCAGTTGGCACATTTGAATTCGTGTCCTCTGTTAAGAATGAATGGGCTTGATACCTATGTAAGAATAGTCGTGAGCTTTGAGCCTCGATAAAGAAAGAATAAACGAAAAAGAAAAGTAACAAGAATAAATATCAAAATTTGATGGTGAAAGTTTGAAATGTCATTTTTTTATAAATTTCGATGACTGCCGGGTATGAATCCCATTGTTTAGAATATTTTGATTATTTTGAGAATTTTATATGTTGTTCTTTGTGTGTCGCGCATGCAGCTATCGTGATAAAACTCATATGTCGGCATCTCACCCTTGCCTTATATATGTTTGTGGTTTTGTTGTTGTACCTCGGTACACGAGTACAGATGATGCATAGGAGTTCCCGGTTTCACTTGCAGATACTTGTCCTGATATTTGAAGAGGACGTTGATAGTAGGAATGACCACGGGGGTATTCCTAGTAAAATATGGTTAGGACGACCAGCTTAGGACTATTCTAGTTATATTTTTTTGAGGTAGTGGTTTTCCCTATAGCCTGTATACTTTGGCTACTGAGGGCCTTCCTTTTGAGTTGGTGTTTCAAACTTAAACGTTTAGTATGATTATAATGGTCCTGGTGGAATTTCATATTCTGAAGCATGTATGAATATTTTGTATTAAGTAACAAGAAGAAAAAAAATTTATACCCTTTTTCTGATGCTTAGAAAGTTATATTAATTATTTTCCAAAAGCAACCAGCCTAATTTTTATTTTAAGTTCTGTAACGAGTTAACCATATAGCGCCAAGAGGGTGTTACATGATGCATGTCTGTGTGCTATTATTGGTCATATGCTATGCACCCTTTTCCATATATAATGGTAGTTAGTTTCTTATCTCCCTTTTTCTTTCTGTATATATATATATATATATATATATATATATATATATATATATATATATATATATATGTGTGTGTGTGTGTGTGTATTTCCTACCGTATCGCAAGATTCAGTCATCCACGATGCCACACCTAGACCACCCATGGATGACCAGCCCGGTAGGGATCCCGCTCGTGGGACCCTTGAGTTCGAGTTCTTGGACGATAATGGGTACCTTGTGGACCCAGTTACCCGTTTTTGTAGTATACACGGGTCCAGTTTCTGTGAACGCCTGGATGGGAGACGTGCCTCATTTTGGATTTGTCGGGACCTTCCGTCTCGGTCAATCCTTTCCGTTTCCCATTGGCTTTCCAGCACCCGTGCCACCGATGCCGCCTTTGCTGACGATGCCACCGATGTACCCTTGGGCAGCACCACAGGGCTCGGACCAGGTTGTTCCTGACATAGGCCTAGCTCCAGCTCCAGAGATACAACAAAACTCTTTACTTCATAGTGCTCTTTACCGATGACGATTCCAGTATCGTCCTCGAGGGAGTACTTCTAGCAGTAGCAAAGGAGCTGCTTCAGGACCTTCCCGACCACATCAGAGACACCGAGGAGCCTGGAGAGAGAGTCATGATAGTTCTAACCGTCCACACTATGATTGTCCAGAGCGTGCTCTATATGTACATAGGTGGTGTGTATGTGAGCCCATTTTTTATGTATTTTGAGAGGGGTTGGGGTATGGAGTGTTGGAAAGGTTATCTTCCTTTGATCTTCTGTGTATTATTCTTTTTATGTCGATATGTATCTATATGTATGGGGCCCTACTGATGAGGTATCCTCTACAGTTTGACAGCACAAATGTTTGGATGATGTATGATATATATATATATATATGTGTGTGTGTGTGTGTGTGTGTGTGTGTGTGTGTGTGTGTGTGTGTGTGTGTGTGTGTGTGTGTGTGTGTGTGTGTGCGTGTGTGTGCGTGTGTGTGTGTGTGTGTTATAATATTTAAATATTTCTGTTCTTAATATTTTAGTTATTGTATATTCGTTGGTTTTGGTATATACGCTTAACGCTAATATCACGATTAAGTTTTAGTTAATTAGGTTCGCTTTAATAGGACATCGGGGTTGTCTCATTTGGTGGTATCAGAGCAGTTTGATTCCGATCAGACTGTGGCAATTTTTGGTTGAATCAACATCGGAGAACAACTATGCGTAGAAGTTGGGTAGTGAATCCGGACGCGATAATTAACATTTGTATGGCATATAGTATTTATATATCAGTTTTATGTGTTATTATATGTCATATAAGTGTGAGCTGATGATTTCTTTTACAGGATCATGGCTCGAGTTAGAGATAAAGGATGATGGGGACGAGGTGGCGGTAGAACCACAAAGAGAGTTGCGGAGATGGCAACGGAGAGGCTTCTCATATCAAAGGAGGAGCAAGTGGTGGAGGAGAGTCATCTGAGACCCTCCAGACCATCAGAGATCTTGCTACAGTCATGTTACAGTAGATGGAGCAGAATGCTCAGATGCTGCAGATGACCAGAGAGCAGCAGGAGCAGCAAAATCAGAGGAGAGCTACAGAGGCTGAGGATGCAGGGATGGCTACCTTCCTGAATGGGAAGCCACCACAGTTTCTAGGAGACTATGATCTAGAGAGGGCAGAGTGGTGGATACAAGAGTTGGAGAAGATATTTGATACCATGAGATGCAGAGAGGATAGGAAGGTGACTTATGCAGCATTCATGTTAACAGGTGGTGCAGAGGCATGGTGGAGAGGTAAGAGGAGATTACTGGAGGCAGAGGACAGACTTATCAGCTGGCATTTATTCCGAGAGTGCTTTTTTGATAAGTATTTCCCGCAGTTGGCTCAGCGCGAGAAGAAGAGATAGTTTGTGAGTCTTCGGTAGGGTAATATGTATGTTGGTGATTATGCAGCACGATTTAAGGCTCTGATTCAGTTCTCGGAGTTCTATTAGAGATTTCCAGATGAGGATTGGCAGTGTCGACGGTTTGAGGAGGGACTGCGGCACGAGTAACAGAGAGCTATAGTGCCGCTCGATATTCAGAGCTTCCTAGAGTTGGTTAAGAGATGCGGTGCCAAAGAGGGCATAGACCAGAGAGGCAGGCTGCTGAGTAGAGGCAGCAAAGGAGTATGGGCCCTATCATATCAGGATTTCAAAGGAGATGAGGCAATGGTTCCCAGTGGAGGCGGGGACGATATACCAGACCCATGTAGACTATTCAGACATCTACATCAGTACCAAATTCTCCAGCACCAGTTGGTGGAGGAGGCCAGTCGTAGAGAGGCCCAGTTTGTTTCAGATGCGTGGGACTGCACTATCTCAAAGATTGCAGGGAGAGATCTGGTTGTTTCTATTGTGGTAAACCAGGTCATTTTGCACTTGATTGCAGATAGTGGGCTATGCAGCAGCCAGTAGCTGCTGGTAGAGGAGCCAGTGCTTACAGAGGTGGAGCTGGGAGAGGAGTCCCAGCAGCAGGACAGCAGATGGCCAGACCTCAGGCCACTGGGAGAGTGTTTACCGTGAGGGGAGTTGAATCCTCTCAATCTGCAGATCTTGTCCAAGGTATGTATTTGATATCTGGTAGTCTCTCGTCAGTGTTGTTTGACTCAGATGCTACACATTCATTTATTTCGCATGAGTGTGTAGATCATTTATAGTTTCCCATTTCTCAGTTACCTTATACCCTTACCGTATCCACCCCGACCAGTGAATCCTTGACGACTATGTCCGTTTGTATACAGTGTCCTATAGTTGTCGAGAATAGGACATTCCTTGTGGACCTTGTCTGTTTGCCTATGTAGCAAATAACGTTATTCTTGGCATGGATTGGCTGTCGACTAACCATGTAGTGTTGAATTGTTCCAGAAAGACATTATCATTTCTTGAGCCTTCTAGCATAGTATCTACCAATGAAGGAGCATCTATGAGGAATGATTATTCTCAGCTGAATGTGATGCTTTTCTCCATGGAAGCTAAGGAGACTCCGAGTACAGATTCTATGTCTGTCGTGAGAGAGTTTCCTGAGGTTTTCCCTCCCGATGTTCCGGGTTTGCCACCAGACAGGGAAGTGGAGTTCACTATAGATCTCATATCGAGGACAGGACCTATCTCGATAGCACCTTATCGGATGTCACCCGTTGAGTTAGTGAATTGAAGAAGCAACTGGATGATATGTTGAAGAAAAAGTTTATTAAACTAAGTGTTTCATCGTGGCGATCACCAGTGTTGTTTTTGAAGAAGAATGATGGATGTGCTAGGTTGTGCACGTAGTACAGGCAGTTGAATAAGGTAACGATCAAGAACAAGTATCTGTTACCTAGGATAGATGATTTGATGGATCAATTGAAGGGAGCTTCAGTGATTTCGAAGATTGATTTGAGGTCGGGATACCATCAAATTAGAGTGGAGAAGGAGGATATACCTAAGACGGCTTTCAGAACGAGGTACAAACACTATGAGTATTTAGTTATGCCTTTCGGTGTAACTAATGCTCCCACAGTGCTTGATGCATTTGATAATTTTAGTTTGCTTAAAACCTTTTGAAGACGAAGCAACCAGCAATTTTGTACCTAAGATTAAAACAACAAAAACAAATGACATACCGGCATTTCTTAATGAAGTAGGGTCTACAAGTATGTCCTTGAGCTCCTTGTTCAGTCATTTCAAGGTCATTAGATCCAGATTTTTCATTGTTACACAATTTCACCACTATTTTATGTAACTAAACTGAAGTAGTACCTCAAATATGAGTACATAAATTATAAAAATAAATTTAGTTAGCATATACAATATTGTATTTGACGAGCGGTAGGAGGTTACGGCCACTTCCCGATATTACCACAGCTTGCATCTGACCACTCACCCAAGCTCCCGCGAGGGATGGAGAGCGGGATCTGCAATGATGTTGTCGACTCTGGAATTAGGATAAGTAAAATCTTTATCTGACTCATCGAAAGGATTTGGTGGCACTAAAGCTAGAGGAAGACGAAGAGGCAGAGCGCTAGAATATTTCCAGTGGCATGGAGCATGAGCATCATCTCTTTGCCCACCATGCCCTGGTTGATTAGAAAAATTAAGGAGGATTATTAATCCCTAAGTTTTCGAGGCTAAACAAAAAAATGGTATGGATAAGGAAATTTTAAGAAATCGAAGCCATATAGGATGAAGCATTTACTAAGGGAATAAAAACCAAACATTGTTATCTTAATTTTTCAGAAATTGGGTCAGAGATAGAGCCAGAGAATTGAGTAAGGGAAACAGGGTTTGAATCTCATCTTTGGGGATTGAAGAAGGATGATGAGAAAGATGGAGGAATCAAAACCAATGGAGAGAAAGATGAGAATTTTTTTTTTTTTGAATTGATAGAGGGGAAGGGGGCGAAGAAGAAAGGGAATTTGGAATTGGAACTTATAAATGGAAATGGGAAAATTGAGATAGGTTATCGAAGTTAAAGTAGGGAAATGGTAAGAGAGACGGCTTATACTTTAGGAGGGCGAGTAGTAGTATTTATATTCAGTGGGAGAGACTTTTACTCTTTGTTTTGTTTGATGGAAAGAAGAGGGAAAGAAAAATGGAGGAGAGAAAGAGGGGGAAAGTATTTTTTTTCCCTTGTTTGGAATGGAGAGAAAGTTGAGTGAAAGAAAAACAAAACAGTGGGACTCGCATCTATTTTGTGGGCTGTATGGTAACCAGTAACATGTGTATTTTCCTTCTCCTTGTTTGGTAGAATTAAACGGATAGTAGGTGTATATTAAATTATCCAGATTTAAATTTAAATGTAATTAAATGATAACAAATCTCATATATTTATAAAGTATTTATGAATATAAGTATGTATAGGAAGATTGTCATATGTTAGGATTTCCTTGCTATTTATTTCACTATGAATAAAAGGAATTAATAATGATGTGCATTTTACTTCTTCTTATTTGAAAAAATCAAATGGATGGTAGGTGTATATTGTAACACCCTGCTTTTACGGGTTTTACCGTTTTGTTGTTTTTGCTATTTTTACTATTTTTCAATTATCGGTAGAATTTTAATTGTTCGTAATTTTTATATTAGATCTAGAAAATGATTTTTAATAAAATAAAATCATAGCTATACTCTACCTTATGGTAGAAGCTTGTGGTAAAATTTTGGGTTTAAAATTCAGACAAAACCCGGTCTGCGTTTTCACTAACAGTAAGATTTTATTGGTCAGAAAACTTAATTTTGATCCGTGAACGAAACCGTTTAGGTTTATATTTTATTTCCAACCATAGTGGTTATTTTGAAAATTTTCAAAATAAATAGGTTATTATACGATATTCGGGTAAATACTCGACGATCGGGGATCGACGGAATTGAGAACGGAGGTGCAGAGACAAAACCCGACCCCGGACTGATAGAAACAATGACTCATTTGTGATGACTCAAGGGGGTCAGTCATAGGGGTTAGTCACCATGCATTAAATGCATGTAATGATGACTTAAGTGTGAAATATCTAAAATACCCTTAAGCTTGCATTGTAATTTCAAGTGTGCCATGACATCATTTTACCCATTTAACCCTTGGAAACCCACGATCATAACCCATTAAGAAGGCCATCTTCACTTCATTGCCTCCATTTTGGCTTATGTTCTTACACTTTAACACAAACTCCAAAAGTTCCTTACACTTGATTTACAAAGGAAGTATAAGTTGTTGTTGGTTTCTTCAAATTCCAAAGGTAGATCCTTGTGATTCATGATCATATCTTCCTTTCCTTTCACAACTTTTCTTCAAATCTCAAGTTTTTACAAATTTCAAATTCTTAGATCTAGAACTTCAAAAATCTCTAGAAAATCATAGAAAAATCCATTTAATGTGATTCCAATTTCTATGATCTTCATATGACTTCTATTTTCATTATCCAAAAGCTTGAAAATTTTGGAGATTTCGAGCTATTTTTTTTAGAGTTGGTCGAACCTTGCTCAAAATGGGTTTGGTAGTTTTTCTTCATTTTTAACTTGTTGTTTTGTTGATGATTCATGGCTAGGTTTGGTGTTTCAAACCTTGAGTTCTAGGTGAACATCATCCTCTTGTTTCAAGTGATCAACAAAGGTATGGGGGAGATTACAATCATCCTACCTTAGGGTAGACATGTTGATGGTTTACTTAGTGTTATTTAGTGTAAATGGTCTTATAAATTATAAGAATATAATTTGTGTAATTTATTGATTTATATGTGTGTGATCCTCTTGGAGGGATTGATTGATATTTGTGTTTGTGGGAGAATTACTATTGATGTTGAATATGAGTATATGATGCATAACTACATGAGAAAATTATATAAATCACTTGTTTAGGCCATTCGGCCTTGGCTGTTTAAAAGGGTTCCATGATTTGTTAAATTATTTGAATAATTTTTGTGAGAAGTAAATGAATATATAATAATATAGAAATTGGTTTGGATTGATTTGGATGTGTATATTGAAAGTTATGGATTTATGAGTCCTTTGGGACTAAATTGCAATTTCTGAGAATTTCAGTGGCTGCACTGAAATTCGTGTTCTTGGATGTTAATATTGTAGTCCTTGATGAGACAAAACCATACAAATTGGTTTGGTGTTAATTGGATTAATACATAAACAGTTATAAGCTTTTTGGTGAAACAGGACCTTTCTGCAATTATTGAAAAATAGTTGGGGCAGAAAAGTGATTTCTGGAAAATTTGAGGGAAACTGAAAAATATTTCTAAAGAAGTTGGTTTGGTGTGATTTGGAGTTATCAATAAAAAGTTATACAGTTTTAAGTGAAAAGAGACTATTTTTTAATTAATGAAAGTTTAGGGACTAAAATGAAATTTTCGAAAATAAATATAATTGGACAGTTAGAAACTGTTTTTCATACGTATAAAACTGTTCTAAAACTCTAAAATGAGTTTTGGATGATTAGAGTATAAAATCGTTGAAAAAGGATTTACGCGATTTATAAAATTAACGACGTTCGGTCAAATTCTTAGGAATTTCGTATAAGTGATGTAAAATCAATGTTTCAACATTTTCATATGAGTATTATAACCTAGGAGAATAATACATTTGAAGTGAAGAACCATATCTTCAAAAGTAGGACCTTTTAAGCCTAAATTCAGTAAAAAGTGACGAAACCGTTGTTTAACGTTTTAAGGATTTTTGAGGAAATGTTTTGGAGAAATTTATACCTAAGTATCTTTGAGGGAAATTATTCTTGAAAATGGATTTGATTTTATATAAAGGTTTTGGTTTTAAGCCAAAAGGATTTTTGTCTTCAAAGACGAGATTTACTGTAAAATGTAAAAACCTAAGTCAAGAACGACTTAGTGAAAATAAGAACGTAATAATTTATGACGTGGGGTAGAACGTGACCTTATGTCATAAAGTATGGATAATTCATTATCCATATTACATAAAATTTAATGGACTCGGAATGATTTGTTTTATCGAAAGCCAAAGAAAAAGGCTCAACTAGAAAAGTACAGAGGAATAAATAACTGGACCTATGTTCCAATATCATAATGTGCTAGGATTTGTAAACAAATATATTAAGAAAACTTTGCACAAAGATGAAAGGTTACTTGAGAACTTTAGCCTGATGATTAAGTACCGGTGATTCGGACTTAAGGACATCTAGCATCTGTAACAGTTCGTTGAAGAATTCAGAAGTAATCACGATGTCATCCGATGGATGGACGAGAAGAACGCATTTCCGGCAAAGTTTACCTAAACACATAGTGAAACTATGTTCTATAAGGTCATTGTGCCTAGGAGATTGAGCTAACACTTTAATGCGGGTGCGAATTTCGTAGTGATGATCTATTGATGCTTGGGGGTGTCGGGGTATGAAATACTCATACAGACCCAGTTGGTTGCTCTTCTGTGGCATGGTGATCTTGCAATACACAGACATACTCTACTAGACACTATGTATTTTCTGGTAGTGTAGGATGTTCCCAGAAAAGCCAATGTGCACGTTGATGACTCTGGACGCATTCTATTTCCCAAGGCTGGCATAGTCCGGAACAATCCTCCGAACCACTCTCTCCGACTGTTTGTTAAAACCATGGTATTGGGGATCAGAGGTCATTCCTCGAGTCTTAGATGTCTCTTATCTAGGAAACGCGGTGCCTTGTGATTATGTTGTTATGAAACATTATTATTTCTGTTGTGATGGATGATATAACTGTTTATTGATATTTGTACGTACCTGTGTGTCGTACCACTGCATGTCTGTGTTGTATAATATTGATGCATAAGTTGATGTTATATGTTAAAGAGTATGTATGGTATTATTTGTGAAAGAGAAAAGAAAAAAAAATAAACCCGTATTTTTGGCAAAATAATTATTTTCCGTTTTACCTGGTCTTATAAAAATAGAAATGTCACAGACAATGTAGCGCCCGAGAAGGGTGTTACAAATATAATAGGAGCTAGATTTAGATTTAAATGATAAAAATATCATAGATATATATAAAGTATTTATGAATATAAGTAAGTATAGGTAAAATTATTATTTCACTAAGGATTTTCTTGCTATTTATTTAAATGTAAGTAAATGATAAAATCTCATAGATATAAAGTATTTATGAATATAAGTTTGTATAGGTAAGATTATTATTTGTATAATGATTTTCTTGCTAATAATTTCACAATGAAAAAAGGAACTAATAATAATATATGTAATTTTTTTTGGGTAAAATGCTATAATATGTATTTTACTTCTGCTTATTTGGTAAAATTAAACAGATGGTAGATGTATATAATATGATTTAAATGTAATTAAATGATAAATTTATCGTAGATATAAAGTATTTATGAATATTAGTATTTACTGGTAACATTATTATTTGTGTAGTTATTTTCTTGATATTAATTTAACTTTGAAAAAAAAAATTGAACTAGTAATGATGATGATTGTTTTGCAATAAAAAATAAAAAACTTAGGAGTTTTTATTGATGGGTATGGATGAGTTTAGTTTTGTTCAAATCCGACACAATATTTTGACAAGTTCGTTTCACTAGACCCGAACCCGACCTTCTTGTAACCCAATAATTTCAATATGATATACTAACATAATGTATAAATTTGAACATTATATATAGCTAAATCATTAGATTAAAGAAGTAGGTGTAACACCCCGATTTTTCTGTTTCTTAATGATCTGTGCTTATGTATGTGTAGGTGTAATTATTAATTTAATTTAGAGAAAATTATTTTGATAAATAAAAATTTATTCTTATTATTATTTTAGAAAACTGTAGTTAAATTTCCGGTTGAAATTTCAGACGTAAACGGTCTATGTTTTCGCTGTCAGCAAAACTTTACTAATACATAAAACGAATTTCGACACGAAAAAATAAAATTTTGATTTCCTAAAATATTTACAACAATTCCCATGATTTAAAAAAAATTATTTATAAATATTACAAAAATTAATTTTTCGAGTGAATTTCCGTTTAGAAAGTACGATCGGTTTTCACCGTCGGGTAATTAATGGAACCGGAACGAAACAAATTTTGTCCAAATTTCATTGGTGGAGATTTTGAAATAACTTGATGTGAAAAACCCCTTGAAAGATTTGATGTGAATAGTATTTCCATTTATTACATTTCATCATTTTATCCATATATACAAGTAATGCATTATTTTAATGGCAAATTCAAGTTTTAAATAATATAAAAAAAATTGATAGTGTTTGCATTAATTTCAATCCGTCATAACCTTACACATATAACTATAACATTTATATTACAAGTAACCTTATTTTATTTAAAAACTAGTTTTTGTTTTAACAAAAATTTGAAAAAAAATCCCATTCTCTCCACAACATGGCAGCAGCGTCCTTCCCCCATAATTCCTCTATAAATACCCTCCTCAACATCCTACTTCACTTTTGCTATTTCTCTCAAAGTTCACTCACTCACTTACTATTCTATTCACTTAATCACTTCAAATTTTTCTCCATTATCACACTTAGAAGATTTCAAGTCCTCTTCATCTTCAACCTCTCAACATCATAAGGGTATACTCCTTCTCCTCTACTCTTCATTTCTTCAACAGAAATCTATTTTTACTTGCGTGCATGTTATTTAAATGATGTTGCATGTTGTAGATTTAGTTAAAATTTCAAGAAAAACCTTTAGAAAAATCTTTGAGCATGAAACTAATTTTAATGGACTCATACTCTCCTCTACTATCACTTTATGTAATTGCATGTAACCAAAAAGATTTTTCAAGGCACAATATTAGGGTGGCCGAAACCCTAGTAGAGGAAAGACTATGATTTTGTCAAGAATTTTCACATGCATGTCTCAAAATCCTTGATGCATGTATTTCTAAGTTCATGAGTAAAAATCAAAAATGAGTTTTCTTTCCCATTTTCACACCCATGGCCGAAACTCTAAGCCGTGAGAGTTGATGAGCCTAGTTTCAATTTTTGCTTACTTTGATGATCATTTTAATTACATGCATGAGAGGAATAGAATGATTCTTATGATTTTCGTTATATTGTATGTTTTCATGTATGATTTTGAGGGTGTAGGACCCTTGCATGTTGGTTTTATGGCTTGTGAACGATGTTAGAGTAAAGATAATAACTTGATGTGGATAAACTTGTGTAGAATTTGATTATGGCAGCATGATATATTTTTATTCGTAAGCCCATAAGTTTTTATAAAGAATATATTTCTGGGAAATAAATACACAGTTGGAAAGAAGACTTCCGGGGCTTTAATTTGATATATAATATACAGATATTTGGATAAGTTTTTCTGGGTTAAAACACCTCTCAAAGTAGAATCAAATTGATCATTGGGAAAATAAGAACATAGTTGGTGGCATGATGATTTTAAATATGATTTTGAAAGTTAAAAACTTTTATAAAATTTTTTGGGTTATTACTAAAGTATAACTAAAGTTTTTAGAATTTTTACATATGTATATAGAGAGAAATAATTTCATAAAGTTACAAGTTGGTAAAATTAGATTTCTGGAAAAAATCCTGTGCAAACAGAGGCAGTGTTTGATTTTTAATAAATTAATGCCTTTGAATTTTTACATGGGACAAGCTGCACTGTATTGATGTGTGAGTTGGGTACCTTCCATTAAAATTTCAAAAACTTTAAAGGTCTTTTGAGTGGTCATTCACATTTTAAAATCACTGCTGTTCTGAAAATGTTTTTATAAAAGAGTTCATCATAATTTTTGAATGAGAAATATGATTTTGAAAATAATATCTTTTAACATGATCAACTAAATATTTTGGTATAAAATGGACTATAAACAAATGTTAATGTAAAGATATAAAAATATGGGATTAAATTATATATATATATATATATATATATATTTATTTAAAAATAAGTCTTGCACAAAATACAATCCAAGAATTTGTAAAAGATTGGACATCTCTAACATCATTTTTCTAGTCATGGCCAAAACCTATACTTAGGAAGATAAGACGACTTTGTTGATTTAACTTAAGTCGTTCGCTTAATTCATAGACTAGCGGCACGCGGTGGGCAAAAGGAAGTTCGCTCTGGGCAACGCGGAAACAAAGACTTTGTCTATCCGTCGAATTAGGTAAGGGGAGAAAGCCTGAGGGATAATTATGTTATGGTGACTATATGCCTTATATGTTTATTTTGATGTGTTTGATTGATGTTATTATTGTTGTGACTGTTTTGGTTGGATTTTGTGTTCATGATATATTGATGGTTTATGAAAATATGCATGTTGCTTATATGTGTTGAAGTTAAAAACTTTTATAAAATTTTCTGGGTTATTACTAAAGTATAACTAAAGTTTTATTGAAGTTTTATAATTTTTACATATGTATAAAAAGAGAAATAATTTCATAAAGTTACAAGTTGGTAAAATTAGATTTCTGGAAAAATCCTGTACAAACAGAGGAAGTGTTTGATTTTTAATAAATTAATGTCTTTGAATTTTTACATGGGACCAACTGCACTGTATTTATGTATGAATTGGGTACCTTCCATTAAAATTTCAAAAACTTTAAAGGTCTTTTGAGTGGTCGTTCACATTTTAAAACCACTACTGTTCTGAAAATGCTTTTACAAAAGAGTTCATCATAATTTTTGAATGAGAAATATGATTTTGAAAATAATATCTTTTAACATGATCAAGTAAATATTTTGGTATAAAATGGACTATAAACAAGTGTTAATGTAAATATATAAAAATATGGGATTAAATTATATATATATATATATATTTATATATTTAAAAGTAAGTCTTGAACAAAATACAACCAAGAATTTGTAAAAGATTGGACATCTCTAACATCATTTTTCTAGCCATGGCCAAAACCTATACTTAGGAAGATAAGACGACTTTGTTGATTTAACTTAAGTCGTTCGCTTAATTCATAGACTAGCGGCATGCGATGGGCAAAAGGAAGTTCGCTCTGAGCAACGCGGAAACAAAGACTTTGTCTATCCGTCGAATTAGGTAAGGGGAGAAAGCCTGATGGGTAATTATGTTATGGTGACTACATGCCTTATATGTTTATTTTGATGTGTTTGATTGATGTTATTATTGTTGTGACTGATTTGGTTGGATTTTGTGTTCATGATATATTGATGGTTTATGAAAATATGCATGTTGCTTATATGTGTTGAAGTTGTTGTATTTATGTTGATGATTTATGAAAATGTACATGTTACTTATATATGTTGAAGTTATTGTATATGTGTTGAAGTTGTTGCATGGAAGCCTAACCATTGGTTAGCGCTCAAATAATGAAGATAAAAGCTTTAAGAAAACATTTACAAAGAAAATCACAAGTAAGGATTTCCTTTAACAAGGTTTTGACAAAAAGGGCAAATTAACTAATTTCAATGTTTAATGAAAGTTTTAGAAAATAAAAACAATTTTTATTAAGGAAATTCAATTGAAAATTTAGATGCTTTTACACTAAGAAAAATCAAACTTTGAAAAACCATGAAGAAAAACAAATTTATTCTGATTTTTTGAAAAGATTTCTTTGCTTGCATCCATGGCTGCGAAGCCTTCAACAATTTGTCCTTGGGGCTTCCTAGCCTCTCCTTCACCTTTTCCTTCTCGCCATGCTGCTCCTAACCATCGCATATCCTTTGCTGAAGCCTTGAGCAACTCTCTTGATGTTTCTCTCTCTCAACTTCCAAAACCTTGCAAGATAGGTGATGCCGTGTCCATCAAGATATTGGAGGAAGAGTATCACAAAGGCATTAATGCCTGCAAACTGAACCTTCATGGCCGCTTGCTCCTATCTAAAGGAGATAAACCCATGAAATATAATGACTTGCGCGACAAGTTAACATCTCTTTGGGGACCGATAGGCCAATGGCATCTGACTTCCCTTGGTAAAAGGTATTTTGAATTTGGTTTCTCAACACAAGAAGATCTTAGGAGTGTTTGGTCTGTAGGCGCATGGAATCTCAAGCCTGGGTTGCTTAGGTTATCTCAATGGACGGCTGATTTCAACCCAAAGAACCAAAAGCATACACACTCTCAATGTTGGATAAGGCTGCATGATTTGCCCCTAGAGTATTGGAGACCAAGAATTCTATTTGAAATAGCTTCTGGAATTGGAACTCCTATCTCCATCGATGAAATGACTCGCAGGATGATGTATGGCCATTATGCTAGAATCTTGGTAGATCTTGATCTTTCCTCGAGCCTCCCCACTGAGATAATGGTAGAAAGGGACGGTTTCTCTTTCTATGTGACAGTGGAATATGAGAAAATCCCTAATTTTTGTGATTTCTGTCAAACCATTGGCCACTATGTTGAAAACTGCACCAAGAAGGCTGCCCAGGCCTACAAGATTCAATCTGCCCCGAAAAAAGGTAATCCTTCTATGGTCCAATGTTATGTTCCAAAGAAGGCTGTCAATGTTAATGCTGCTGTTAATAAATCCATTCCTGACATAGACTCTAGCCGTCCCGTTCATGAAATGGACAATGGCATTAGGGATAATGCTGTTAATGTTGAACTCGACATGGTTAATGGTGTTTCTGACAAGAATGGATTTAATACTGATCCTAGTCAGAATGAGGACCAACTGAGGATTGTGTCACCTATTACTGCTCCTGTTGACGTTATGCTCAATGAGGTTGTAGAGACTGAGGAGGTGCTTGAGACAAATAATAGCAGGGGGATTTCCTGCCTAATGACGTTCCTTATGTGGTGGAATTTATCTCAGACTCTCCCATGCAGAGTGGAATGCAGAATACGATTGTTGACAAAATTAATGACCTTAATAGCAAAGGTCAGAACATCTTGAATGTTAGATAAGGATCTGTTGATGTTGATGAAATGCCTGATTCTGCAGCCAAGAATGGATCAGGGAAGCCTCAAAGTCCCATGGCTAATTCTGAACCTATTTTGTTCACCCAATTTTACACTTCTGCTAAAGAAGCCAAGTCTGCTCCTGATATTTTATGTGGTGGGATCTCAGCCCTTAATAGGAGCAAACCGGTTTTATTTGCTGATGAGTCCTCATCTGTTGTTGATGCTAGATTTCACTTTGAAATCCCTGCAAGTCCAGACTCTGCAAGTCCACTTCGAAATCCCAAATGGCCCTGAATGTTGATGGCAGTCCGAATACTGAGTATACAGCAGTTTTATCGAAATCCAAGAAGAAAAAACTGAGGTAAAAACTAAGACAGCAAAAGAGGCAGCCCATTATAGTGGATGGTTATAACACCCGACAAAAGGGTGCTCTCTCTAAAGGTGCTTAATGAAGCTCTTGTTTTGGAATGTTAGAGGCCTAGCCAATGAAAACTCTAGGCTGTTTCTGTAACACCCTGTATTTCACTGTTTTAAATAACAATAATACATATATTTATGTTTATAAATTTATTAGAGTTTTAGAAAATTATTTTAAATAAACGGAGTTTACCACTCAATCCTACTTGAGTGTAGGAAGCTACGATTAAAATTTAGGTTGGAAAGTCAGGCGAAACCCGGCCCGCGAATTCCATTGACAGTATAATAATAATTCTCAAAAGACCTAATTTTAATTAATGAACGAAAGACTTAGGATTTTTATTTTAATTCCTACAATTCTGCAATTTTAGAATTATTTCAGAAAAAAATAAAATAATTTACGTTTTGCGGACGAATTACGTAATCGGGTAAGCAGCAGAGTGGATTTCGGAGTTTCCAAGAGCCGATAAAGAGTTTATCTTAGGATTTTGAGATGATTCATGGGAATGAATCATATTTTTAAGTCTAGAAGGTTCTACAGGGTTTAAGTGACAATTTATGAATTTATGCTTAAGTCCCTGAACTTTCTGTTAATTACACTTTGGTCCCTAAGTTAGTTTCTAAGTTTTTTTCAAGTGAATTGGGCCAGAATCCTTGCTCCCAACTTCTTATTGGACCGTGGCTATGAAGCCCGAATTTCTTGTCCATGGATTAATTCCATGAAGCCCATTTGAGACCATATAAGTTCCTATGTCATATTTATGCCTTAAGCTTTTGGTGGGCCCCACAAGAATGAATCCAAGCCCAATTTTATTAGGCCCATGCGCAAGCCCATGAGGGAGTAGAGGCTGCCCTCAATTTTTGGATGAGCCAAGATTGTTCTAGAATGCTCTACATTTTTCTACAATATTCTACTACATTCTACTATCTTCTTCAATGTTCTATATTCTTCTTGGTTCTTCTCAAAATATCTTATGAAGAAAAATCAGCCAAAATAAGTCAAGATAAGACCACATTTAATGTGGCACATGGTCATCATTACAATTTATTGGCAATTTGCAAAATAGTCCTTATACTTTTGGAATCTTTGCAAAATGGTCCCTAGGAATTATTTGCACTTTAATCCTTTGAAAAATCACCTCCTTTCTCCTAAATCCTTCAAAGTGGCGCAGCCACATGCCTATAAATACTTCCCTCACATTTCATTTAGTTCCTATTGCCTTTTGTTCTAAAAACCCTAAAGTTCATAAGTCTTTTAGTGTCAAATTTGTGAAGCAAGTTCTTGGATTTCCTTTGTCTTTGATCTTCAAGAGGTAAATCCTAATCTTCTTCCTTAATCATGTCTATGTTCTTCAATAAGTTTCTTTATTTAAAGTTTATATCATGATTGTTCATCACTTTTAAGTTTCTAAACTTAGAACTTTGAAAATCCATAATAAATTCTAGAAAAATCTCATGATGATGAAACCACTTTCTATATTCTTGATATCATGCAGATTATCTAAATCTAAGAGCATGATGTAATCAAAAATTTCCTTCCTAAAAACCTAGCTTTGGCCGAATCTTGGTATAGAAGAGTTAGAAAGTTTTGAGTTTCAAATTTAGTTGTTTAGTCACTAATCCATGATTTAGGTTGATCAAGGATCATTAATCCATGACTTAATCATGATTAGAAATTTTAGTTATTCAAAAACCCTAGAGGCCGTGACTATGTATTAGGGTTTAGAATGTTTTAATTTCTTGATTTGTAATTATTTGATTGCTATGGCTGAAGGTTAAGTGAGTACGACGTTTAAGCGATATCCGAACTTCCGAGGAAAATCAGTAATTCACAAGGAAGTCTCCGAAAGGTAAGAGGGGAATACCTGAGGGATTTATTCGATGGCTATATGCTATCCTGTGTTGGTTTGTAATTATTTGTCTGTTAGTTTTATTTAAGTTGTTTAAGTTATGATATCTGTATCTGTGTGGTTTTAATTGCGCTTGATTGTTTATCTGCAATTATACTATGCTACTGTGATGCATGATCTGCCTGGGTAAATATATTATGCCATTGTGATATTATTGTTGGTTGATGTGTGAGAAGCCTGACAGTGGTCAGTGTACAATTAAATTAATGAGATAAAAGCTTTAAGAAGCTTCGTAAATTATATTCAATGTTTTAACGATAAAATATTGATATATAATATTAATGGAAATTTTTAATATGGAAAAATAAGGAATTTTGGAAAATATTATTATTTTAATAATTTATTATTGTAAGAGCGTATTATGAGTCACAATGAGCGCGAAACCGTGAAAATATTTTTGCACTGCTAATTTTTACGTAAGAAAATCCGGAATATTACAAAATATTATTTTATGAAATTAATTGGTGAAAATAAGTTAATAAGGATTTTAGAAAATTGATTAAGTGGAAAAAGGCTAATTTTGGCTTAAAAAGCCTTAAAAATAATATTTGACGGCAAGTTGGAAAAGTGTAGACGGCAAGTGTTTTGATACGGCAGTGCATATTTTGAAGAAGATTAAACCTCAAGTGACTCATGTGACACCCTAACTCGGGTCATCACGTTGCTACCCGTTTGCGTAAATAAAACTTAATTTGCTGGTTACTTTCAGAAAATAATGTTTTCTCAACGTTCATCTTTTCAAAATATGGTGATAATTTTTTTTCCTTTTAATCCTCAAGACAACAACAACGAAATCAAACCACACTTAAATACACATTGTATATAAGTTATACAACTATACTGCCTCATATGTTTTCACACCTAGTTCCTTACCAGTTTAATTTATTCTTAAAACATAACACAATAGGACCTAAGCCGGTCGTAACTAACTGACACTACCACCCATAGAAGCAGCAACAACATGTCCCGAACTAAACAGCCTCCTTCTTCTTGTAGAGGTCATACCCCTTGTGCGACTCTGATATGTTTGTAAGGGTGAGACGCCAATATATGGATTTAACACGATAACTAAATGCTCGCACAAAAGAAGACACATACACATATACATAAACATCTCAATTATAGCGTACAGTTTATCAGTGGGTTTCACACCCCAAACATCAACATTGGAAAACTATGCATGAACACTTCTATACATCATCTAAACATTCACACCTAATCTAATGAGATATCTCCAACATTGTGATGAGTTGATCAGACTCGATAATTACAGGCCCACAGCCACAGACACGCAGTCACAGACACGCAGTCAAAATACAGGCCCACAGCCACAAACACGCAGTTAGAATACAGGCCTGACCCACGAGACACGCTGATCAAAGACACGCGGTCGAACACAGGCCCTGACCAGCGACACGCGATCCACAGACACGCAATCGAGAACACGAGCACGTCCCGCCAAATGCATGGAAAAACACTCTGTTCTTGATACTTTTCTTTGTGCTCAATCTTTCTTTGCCGAAGCTCAAAATGGCTTACGACTCACACAGTTTTAACCATCTTTAAAACTTTCATTAAAACAAAGGACCTCACAGTCCGAGTGCTCAATCACGAAACCTCTCGACCTTGCAATCAGCCTTAGGTTCGGGGTAGTAGAAAACATCTTCAATGTTTCAATACGGTATACATCACGTATACGGTACAGGACCTCAAAGTCCAAAGGACCTCATGTCCATAACAACACAGAACCTTAGTACCCCGACGTCTCGGTTACTAAGTTCCACACCACTTTTAACACTGTTGAATTAACTTTTGATTTTCAGAAATTCTTTTCCAAATTGGAAATTCATTGATAAAATCCTTAAATAATAAAACTTAGTTTCCACAAAGGTGAGTCACTCGAGGTTTTAACTTTCTTAAAATATGTACTGTCGTTTCAAAACACTTGCCTTCTACACTTTTCCAAATATGTCATCAATTATCACTTTTAAAGCTTTTTAAGTCAAAACTTGGCTTTTTCCACTTAAACAATTTTCTAAAATCATCATTAACTTCTTTTCAACAATTAATTTCATAAAATAACTTTGTATAATATTGCAAACTTTCTTACATAAAGATTAGCAGTACAGAAACACTTTCACGGTTTCGCTCTCATTGTGACTCATAAATTACTTTTACACTAATAAATCATCAAAAATAATAATATTTCTCAAAACTCATTATTTTTCCAAAATAATATGTTCCCCCACTATTATATTCCAACATTTCCCATAAAACATTGAATATAATTTACACAGCTTATTAAAGCTTTTATCTGATTAATCGGTTGTGCACTGACCACTTTCAGGCTTCTCAAACAACACTCACAAACAACATTCAACAACGATTATCAAAATTATATCACCAGGCAGATCATGCATCATAGCAATATAATATCCAACTACAGATAACCAAATAATTTAAAAACAGATCAATCACCAATACACAGATAAACAACACAACATAAACCACATAAACAGATAACCACAACCACATAAATTATACAGACTACACTACAAGCAAATTGTTATTGAGGAAAATCCCTCAGGCAAGCTCCCCTTACCTCTTGGAGACTTGAACTAACGGTTTCAAATAATCTCCTGATTTGATCCGGCTTCCTCCGTCGGCTTTAGGTCAAACCAACCCGATCGATTCCTTCATAACGAATTGCAACCAAAATAAATCAAATCAAACAAAAACGTACTTGACTCATGGAGGTTAAGGTTCGGCCTCAACAACTTTTCTAGGTTAGGAAAGTTAAAATTTTGTTAACTTATGGATTTATGATCCATAAGTAACTTAAACATGATTAAGCACTTAAACCAATATTATGAACCAAGAACATGAAATAAAACTCATCTAGTTCCAAGAACTAGGGTTTCGGCCAAGGTCTGAGTTTGGGGTTAGAAATCTCTAAAATTTCTAAACTCTTGGATTTAATCAACATACAAAACCTAGAGTTGGATTAAAGTGTTACTAGACAACATTTGAATCAAAAATCCATCAAATATTCATATCTAGGGTTTCGGACTTAATGAAACAAATAGGTTATGGTTTGATTGTTGATCTTATATATACTTGAATACAAGAACTATCAAGATATAATCATGAATCAAGACATGAAAATGAAACAAAACCTAAGAACACAAATTTGACCTAGGTTCGGCCATGACCAGAAATCAAGGAAAGAAATTTCTCCTGATCATATGCTTGTAGATGATGAAAATAGAGATGATTATAAGATCATAGCAATTGGTTTCATGTCAAAAGGATTTTTCTAGAATTAGTTATGAATTTTTGAATCTAGCTCCACAACTTTGAGTAAAATAAAGAACATGTTGATCAAAGGCATAAACTCAAGAATCTTGTGAAGAGAGAAGCTTAGAATAGCAAGATTAAGAGAGACTAACTCTTTATGATCAAATAAAATGATGATTTGGATGATGTTCTTCACAAATTTCTCATGGTGTTCTTGAGAAACTTAGAGAGAAAGATGAACAAGATGAGGGTTTAGAACAGTTTTAGTAATTTGGGCATATCTCTCAACATACTTGCCCGTTTTTGATGATCTTTATGTCGTTGGAAATAAGAGAGAAATATGAACAACTTTCATTTTGAAATTTTTTCGAGATTCAGAATAGAAAATGGTCAGAATTGCTAGGCAAAATCTGACGAATTATGAACACTTTGGAGTTCTTATGGCAAAGCTTAGGTTTTCAAGAAGAAAAACATGGAAATGGAAGATGAAGAGATACTTAGTGAAGAAGGCAATATACTTAATGAAGAAGGCAAGAGTGAGCCGTGGGTTTTGGATAGGTTTGGTCAAATTTTCCAATGGCATTTGCTTGTAATTGTCATAAAAAGACAAGGGCAAAATGGTCATTTCATAGCAAAAATTCACTTTGTCATAAATGCGCCATTATGGCCATTATGACACGGATAAGCTCGTCATAAATGCTCGTCAAGTCGGTCAAATCCATCATCTCAGCTACGTTGCCGGCTCATTGGTTCATCTGGCGCAAGCTTTTCCTAGAGAATCTCGACGTATACGCCCGCAACAAATATAATATTTTAATTTTTTTACCAAAATTTTCAAAACTTCTAGTATCGTAGTAAATACGATAAAAACATTTTTCATCTCGTTCACGACTCAAAATTAGGTCTTCTGAGCAGTAAAATTTTACTGTCAGTGAAAACGCAGACCGGGTTCCGTCTGAATTTTCAACCAAAAACTTCCCCGTAACCTTATGATAACAAGTATAACAAGGAAATGACCTTGGTTTATCCAAAATCATTTTCTAAGCCCTGGATAAAAATATATGTGTTTATATATTCATTACCGATATTAGGAAGCAGCGAAAATCGGGGTGTTACATTACTACCCCACTTAAAAAAAATTTGTCCTCGAAATTGCGTGACTCAAACTAAACAGAATTATGTAATCTCCTCTTAACCTTAAGATTTTACATTGCCCTCCACATCACTTCTTTCCTTTTATTCTATATTGCATAACACAACTCATTCTTATGTCATTTCTACATATCCATACTATCCTCAAAATTTCATCAGAGTCTATCAAACTTGAAAAACAAAATCAAAACTTAATCACTTCTCTTATCAACATGGTTCCACCAGAAACATTATTCAAATCATCTAACTCTGAATATTATCATTAATACCAACAATGTCTTCACGGCACCACGCATCAATTCCCTACTCAAAATATTTAATCATAGTATTAGTTCCTCTTGATTATAATTCACCACTCCAATTTGATATCACCTCACACATCTCATCCTCAAAATAACTTCATTGCATATCTTAATGCAATTAAACCAAAAGGGATTATAGAATAGAATTATCTAATCCTTAACTTTTGAACTTTCCTATCAACTCAATTTTACTCAAGAACTTCTCTTTTCCGTTCACATTCAACTTAGGTAAAACCATCATAGACACCTTTCTGTAATTCCTTCCAATCATACGATTAAATCTTAACGATGATCATTTTATCATTATCCTGGTTCCTTTAGCAAACTCTACCTCGATCATAACAAAATCTGCCAAAATCATCTTATTTACTGATGTTAATTCTAGAAATTCTCAGCTTACTAGTCACATCTACACCTCCATAAAAATCCACTCACCTCTTGTCGTGCTTAGATATTACACTTACTCTCAACTAACCTTCTAAGGATCAATTCCTTATCACGTTGGATCAGTCCTCTGATACATACCTCTGTTAGTTTTTCCACTACACAGTGAACCTAAGCAGTAAAAATATGTCGACTTCGTCAATCTACTCACAATAATTTGAAAGGAGGTTTTCAAGACAATAAATTTCTTGATTTCGCTTTCACAAGAAAGCACAAAGAATAATTTGACCAATCTGAAAGATACAAGTGTCCAATATATAAAAAGATTCTTCAATAGGTTCGTGAGTGTAAAAATGCATAGCTAATACAAGTTTACAAACATGACTCTAATAAAGTTTCTTCCTTCACAAGAACTTTACTACACAATGATTTAAAAGAACATCAGTCCGACAAAATTTAGACTGGATCACTTCCATCAAAAGTAAAAGTGAATCGACTAAGTCTCATCAAGAAACTTCTATCATCAAGAATTCATATATGTCACATAACTCAAGAAATACTCATAATACATTCCCAAAGAAGTATGAAAATATCCAGACCGTCAAAACCAAAGTTAGGATAGATTTTAAATCAAGGTCAGAAAAATGAATTTGGCATGTACAAAATGTACCCCTATGATTGTCTAATACAACCATAGGAATTTGAAAAGCAATTTGTCCATAAGGAACAATTTTTCTGAATCCTGAGACCCTCACCTAAGGTTGAAGATTTAAATCTATTCGCCCTGGTTTCTCACAAGCACAATGGTCTTTTATGACGCACTTAGTATGGTCACCCTGAATCAGCACGATTCCTGATGACTTGGTCAATCACTCAGACACACGAACAGATGCTCTTTCCTCATAAGCTGAATTTAAAGTACAAAATCTTTAATAAGTCCTAACTCCAATCTGGTGGTAACTTGTTCTCAAGTCGATCCTTGAATATATAACAACTCCTTGCGAGGGATCTGTAACACTTGGTATAGAAGTCTCTCATACTCCTCGTGACTCTTAGAATAAACGTGAACATCATCGATGAAGATGATGACTAACTTATCGAGAAATGGACCAAAATTCCATTTCTTGAAGTCTAACCCAAGTAACTTCGTTGGCGATATGCTACACAAAGCGGTTGAGATCTGGCTAAATCTAGAAACTAGATCAATCAGAAACTCAACATCCGTTCGTCCGTACAAACTTGGAACATTCTCGGAAAATTTTCCCCAAAAATTTTCAATGACAGGTACCTTATTCAAATGTCTGATACCGTCCTAAGGGATAAACGAATGTATCAACATGAACATAAGTACCCTTTACTAAACATGAGTTCTCACAAGGTCTCAACCCAATCAAAACCCACCAAAACATACTTACTTGTGTGTCAACACACATTGTTTCAACCAAGAAACAATTCAAACAAGTTTCGATCAGAGATCACACAACAAAAACCTAACAGACCTATTCCCCAACATTCCCGAAAGACTCGACCAGCTCTGATACCACTAATGTGACACCCTAACTCGGGTCATCACGTTGCTACCCGTTTGAGGAAATAAAACTTAATTTGCCGGTTACTTTCAGAAAATAATGTTTTCTCAACGTTCATCTTTTCAAAATATGGTGATAAATTTTTTTCCTTTTAATCCTCAAGACAACAACAACGAAATCAAACCACACTTAAATACACATTGTATATAAGTTATACAACTATACTGCCTCATATGTTTTCACACCTAGTTCCTTACCAGTTTAATTTATTCTTAAAACATAATATAACACAATAGGACCTAAGCTGGTCGTAACTAACTGACACTACCACCCATAGAAGCAGCAACAGCATGCCCCGAACTAAACAGCCTCCTTCTTCTTGTAGAGGTCATACCCCTTGTGCGACTCTGATATGTTTATAAGGGTGAGACGCCAATATAAGGATTTAACACGATAACTAAATGCTCGCACAAAAGAAGACACATACACATATACATAAACATCTCAATTATAGCATACAGTTTATCAGTGGGTTTCACACCCCAAACATCAACATTGGAAAACTATGCATGAACACTTCTATACATCATCTAAACATTCACACCTAATCTCATGAGATATCTCCAACATTGTGATGAGTTGATCAGACTCGATAATTACAGGCCCACAGCCACAGACACGCAGTCACAGACACGCAGTCAAAATACAGGCCCCCGACCCACAGACATGCGGTGGAATACAGGCCCCTGAGCCACGAGACACGCGATCACAGAACACACGCAGTCAAAATACAGGCCCACGACCCACGAGACACGCAATGAACACAGGCCCACGACCACGAGACACGCGATCCTGCACACGCTAATGTAACACGAGCACGCCCGCCAAATGCATGGAAAAACACTCTGTTCTTGATACTTTTCTTTGTGCTCAATCTTTCTTTGCCGAAGCTCAAAATGGCTTACGACTCACACAGTTTTTACCATCTTTAAAACTTTCATTAAAACACAGGACCTCACAGTCCGACTGCTCAATCACGACACCTCTCGACCTTGCAATCAGTCTTAGGTTCGTGGTAGTAGAAAACATCTTCAATGTTTCAATATGGTATATATCACGTATACGGTACAGGACCTCAAAGTCCAAAGGACCTCATGTCCATAACAACACAGAACCTTAGTACCCCGACGTCTCGGTTACTAAGTTCCACACCACTTTTAACACTGTTGAATTGACTTTTGATTTTCAGAAATTCTTTTCCAAATTGGAAACTCATTAATAAAATCCTTAAATAATAAAACTTAGTTTTCACAAAGGTGAGTCACTTGAGGTTTTAACTTTCTTAAAATATGTACTGCCGTTTCAAAACACTTGCCTTCTACACTTTTCCAAATATGTCATCAATTATCACTTTTAAAGCTTTTTAAGTCAAAACTTAGCTTTTTCCACTTAAACAATTTTCTAAAATCATCATTAACTTCTTTTCAACAATTAATTTCATAAAATAACTTTGTATAATATTGCAAACTTTCTTACATAAAGATTAGCAATACAGAAACACTTTCACGGTTTCGCTCTCATTGTGACTCATAAATTACTTTTACACTAATAAATCATCAAAAATAATAATATTTCTCAAAACTCATTATTTTTCCAAAATAATATGTTCCACCACTATTATATTCCAACATTTCCCATAAAACATTGAATATAATTTACACAGCTTATTAAAGCTTTTATCTGATTAATCGGTTGTGCACTGACCACTGTCAGGCTTCTCAAACAACACTCACAAACAACATTCAACAACAGTTATCAAAATTATATCACCAGGCAGATCATGCATCATAGCAATATAATATCCAACTACAGATAACCAAATAATTTAAAAACAGATCAATCACCAATACACAGATAAACAACACAACATAAACCACATAAACAGATAACCACAACCACATAAATTATACAGACTACACTACAAGCAAATGGTTATTGAGGAAAATCCTTCAGGCAAGCTCCCCTTACCTCTTGGAGACTTGAACTAACGGTTTCAAATAATCTCCCGATTTGATCCGGCTTCCTCCGTCGGCTTTAGGTCAAACCAACCCGATCGGTTCCTTCATAACGAATTGCAACCAAAATAAATCAAATCAAACAAAAAAATACTTGACTCATGGAGGTTAAGGTTCGGCCTCAACAACTTTTCTAGGTTAGGAAAGTTAAAATTTTGTTAACTTAGGGATTTATGATCCATAAGTAACTTAAACATGATTAAGCACTTAAACCAAGATTATGAACCAAGAACATGAACTGAAACTCATCTAATTCCAAGAACTAGGGTTTCGGCCAAGGGCTGAGTTTGGGGTTAGAAATCTCTAAAATTTCTAAACTCTTGGATTTAATCAACATACAAAACCTAGAGTTGGATTAAAGTGTTACTAGACAACATTTGAATCAAAAATGCATCAAATATTCATAGCTAGGGTTTCGGCCTTAATGAAACAAATAGGTTATGGTTTGATTTTTGATCTTATATATACTTGAATACAAGAACTATCAAGATATAATCATGAATCAAGACATGAAAATGAAACAAAACCTAAGAACACAAATTTGACCTAGGTTCGACCATGACCAGAAATCAAGGAAAGAAATTTCTCCTGGTCATATGCTTCTAGATGATGAAAATAGAGATGATTACAAGATCATAGCAATTGGTTTCATGTCAAAAGGATTTTTCTAGAATTAGTTATGAATTTTTGAATCAAGCTCCACAACTTTGAGTAAAATAAAGAACATGTTGATCAAAGGCATAAACTCAAGAATCTTGTGAAGAGAAAAGCTTAGAATAGCAAGATTAAGAGAGACTACCTCTTGATGATCAAAGAAAATGATGATTTGGATGATGTTCTTCACAAATTTCTCATGGTGTTCTTGAGAAACTTAGAGAGAAAGATGAACAAGATGAGGGTTTAGAACAGATTTAGTAATTTGGGCATATCTCTCAACATACTTGCCCGTTTTTCGAGATTCAGAATATAAAATGGTCAGAATTGCTAGGCAAAATATGACGAATTATGAACACTTTGGAGTTCTTATGGCAAAGCTTAGGTTTTCAAGAAGAAAAACATGGAAATGGAAGATGAAGAGATACTTAGTGAAGAAGGCAATATACTTAATGAAGAAGGCAAGAGTGAGCCGTGGGTTTTTGATAGGTTTGGTCAAATTTTCCAATGGCATTTGCTTGTAATTGTCATAAAAAGACAAGGGCAAAATGGTCATTTCATAGAAAAAATTCACTTTGTCATAAATGCGCCATTATGGCCATTATGACACGGATAAGCTCGTCATAAATGCTCGTCAAGTCGGTCAAATCCATCATCTCAGCTACGTTGCCGACTCCTTGGTTCATCTGGCGCAAGCTTTTCCTAGAGATAATCTCGACGTATACGCCCGCATCAAATATAATATTTTAATTTTTTTACCAAAATTTTCAAAACTTCCAATATCGTAGTAAATACGATAAAAACATTTTTCATCTCGTTCACGACTCAAAATTAGGTCTTCTGAGCAGTAAACTTTTACTATCAGTGAAAACGCAGACCGGGTTCCGTCTGAATTTTCAACCAAAAACTTCCCCGTAACCTTATGATAACAAGGAAATGACCTTGGTTTATCCAAAATCATTTTCTAAGCCCTGGATAAAAATATATGTGTTTATATATTTATTACCGATATTAGGAAGCAGTGAAAATCGGGGTGTTACAACTCATTGGTTTGTGAAAAACTAAGTTTTATTATTTAAAGATTTTATTGATAAATTTCCAAACTTAAAAGATTTTCTGAAAACAAAAATTAATTCAACCGTGTTGAAAGTGTTGTTGAACTTAGTAACCGAGACGTCGGGGTACTAAGGTTCTGTGTTGTTATGGACTTGGGGTCCTTTGGACTTTGAGGTCCTGTACCGTATACGTGGTGTATACCGTATCGAAATATTTAAGATGTTTTCTATTACCACGAACCTATGACTGGTGCATCGGTCGAGAGGTGTCGTGATTGAGCACTCTGACTGTGAGGTCCTGTGTTGTAATGAAAGTTTTAAAAATTTTTAAAACTATGTGAGTCGTAAGCTATTTTGAGCTTCGGCAAAGAAAGATTGAACACAAAGAAAAAAGTTAACAGCAAAAGTGTTTTGCATGCATTTGGCAGACGTGCCCGCGGTTCGATGTATTAATTACCTGCGGCGTCAGGTAGTTCTTACTGTGTTTTTCTCATGTGCCTAGGGAGGACATGGAGACCCCATCTCGTTGCTACTGGTGCCCTGAGTGTGGAGAGTATACAATTTGTTTTGGCTGTGTGCCTATGGCTTTGTGCCTATTTGGATGGGTGTAGGCTATGTGCCTGTGTGGCTGTGTGCCAGTTAGCCTGTGTGGCAATGGAGCCTGATCAACTCACAATGTGTTGGGATATCTCATGAGATTAGGACGAAATTAGATGATGAATATGAAGTGTCATGCATAATTTTTACACGATGATGTTTGGGGTGTTAAGCCCACTGATATACTAATTGCTAATGAACACTTGTGTTTGGTAAATGCTTATGTGTTTATGTGGTGGCTAGTATGTAGTTATTGAGTAAGATCCATATATTGGTTTCTCACTCTTACATATTCAGATGAACCTGGATATACCGTTGGTACAGTCGAGGGTTCGATCGATCATTTTTGATCGAGCACAGTATGGTGGTGCCTGGGAGATTAACCCTGGGGCACTCAGCGCCACCTATCACGGTCCCAGCAGAGAGGTTATCGGTACAATAGATGAAGGACCACAACAGCGGGTACATGTTGTAGAGACTGTCGAGGTATCTCTACCTCCAGTGTGGCTATACCTGCAGTACCTGGATGAGCACGGGTTGATGGATCCGCCACCTCAGCCAAATCCTCTTCAGATAGTAGGACCTGAGGAACCTCCTGTCGAGGTGGAGCTAGATGAGGTTGAGGAAGACCCAGAGGAATACATTGAGGGAGATCTTGAGTTTCACCCTCCTGCGGTTGATGATGAGGAGTCTTCCGACGACGTAGCGGAAGCGGATGCATCTTCGTCAGATACTTCTGTTGTAGGTGGGGTTGATCATCAGGATCTCCCCAATGGGTTTCACTAGCATGACCAACTATAGGTGTAGATTTGGGGTAGCGAGTGTTGTCAGTTTTTGGATCTGGATGCTGAGAACCATGAGTTTTTGGTATGGTTCTAGACTACTCGTTGCTTATGTGTATATGTCTTTATTTTCTTTGCTTAGTTGATGGAGAATAGCCTATACTTATGAGGGCTCTTTTGTTATCTCCTATTAGGTATATGTTGTATTTAAAAGGTGATGTGTGTGTGTGTGTGTGTGTGTGTGTGTCTATATATATATATATATATATATATATATATATATATATATATATATATATATATATATATATATATATATATATATATATTTGTTTATGCTTACAATGGTTCGATGTTGGGAAAAAAAATTCAGCACTATTTTCGTAAAGAAACAGTTACTCAAAAATATATTTTCCGAAAGTAACCAGCAAATAAATATTTAATTTTACGCTTTTGGGTATTAATGTGATGACCCTAGAAGGGGTGTCGCAGTTTCTGAAGAAGCTTTGGAATTCTAACAAGGCTGACTTCATTTTCTTAGCCGAGCCTTGGATTCCAATTGACCAGTTCCCAAACTCCTTTTGGAATCAAACGGGTCTGTAACCTTTTATGGTTAATTCAAGAAGTCCTCTACTTCCAAATTTATGGTGTGCTTGTGATAGGTCCTTTTCCCCTTCCGTTATTACATCATCTTCTCATTTTTGTGCTTTTTCGAATCTGGTTGAGAATGAGCCTGTTTTTATTACTGCAATCTATGCTTCCACATCATATATTCACAGAAAGCAGCTTTGGTCTGATCTAACAGATTTGCAAAGACAAAATCCCAGTCCTTGGTTGTTCATTGGTGACTTCAACGCTACTTTAGGAGCTCATGAGCAAAAGGGGGGTGCTAGCCCATCTAGAATCTCCTGTGATGATTTTAGGCATTGGTCCAACAGCAATAACTTGCTGCATCTCCAAACTAAAGGTGCTGAAATGACTTGGACTAACAATAGAATTGGTAAACAACACTCAGAAAAAAAGACTTGACAGGTCCTTATGCAATGACTCTTGGATAAATTTTTGGGACAACTCCTTATATGGCACTTTGACTAGGATGTTCTCTGATCACTTCACCCTGCTTATGATCCTTGACAAAGGTATAAGAAAGTCCCCTGCTCCTTTCCGATTCCAACAAATGTGGATTGATCACCCGGGCTGTCTGAATCTTGTGAAAGAAGTTTGGTCTAAACAGGCTACTGGTTGTCCTATGTATGTCCTTTTTCAGAAATTAAAAGCTCTAAAGGTAGCTTTTAAGGAGTGGAATAGGTCTATTTTTGGGAATGTTCATGAAAATGTTAACAATGCTCTTGCTGTGGTGGATCAAATTCAGCAAGAAATTGATACAGCAGGCTACTCGGATGAACTTCATGAAGCCGAAGTCAAAGCTCAATTAGATCTTCAACAAGCCCTTTCTTATGAGGAAGCCTTCTAGAAACAAAAAGTTAAAGTTGATTGGTTTATCCATGGGGATAGAAACACAACTTTCTTCCATAAGATTGCCAAAATCAGAAGTGCTTCAAAGCAAATGGCTATGCTGAAGCAGGGTGATCGGGTTCTGGTTGATAGACAGCAAATTGAAGATCATGTTCTAGACTTATATACTTCATTGTATGCCTCTGAAAATTGCTGCACCGCAAATGATTGGATCTCTAAAGTCATTCCTTCGATAGTCTCTCCGGATGATAATAATATGCTCACTGCTCTGCCCTCAATGGAGGAAGTGAAGTCTGCCATTTTTTCAATGAATGCTTCAGGTGCTCCTGGTCCCGATGGTTTTGGTGGAATTTTCTACAAGCCTTTTTGGGGTGTAATCGCGGAAGATGTGTACACATTTGTGTTGCAATTCTTTAAGCAGAGTTGGATTTTGCCAGGAATGAACTCTAACATTGTTTCTCTTATTCCTAAATTTCCTGGTGCCGATAGGATTGAAAACTATAGGCCAATTGCTTTGGCTAATTTTCAGTTTAAGATAATTACAAAGGTCTTGGCTAATAGACTATCTCACATTGCCCCAAAGGTCATATCAGATCAGCAAAGAGGTTTTATAAAAGGTAGGTACATCTTTGAATGCATATGCATTGCATCAGAAGCTTCTAATATGCTGGATTCTAGAACTTTTGGAGGGAATTTAGCCATGAAGTTTGATATTAAAAAGGCATTTGACACCTTAGATTGGGGCTTTTTGCTAAATGTTCTTGCTGCCTTTGGTTTTGAGAGAAAGTTCTACGATTGGGTAAAGGTTATATTGGAATCTGCTAAGCTGTCTTTTGTTGTGAATGGTAAGCCTGTGGGTTACTTATCTTGTAAAAGAGGGGTGAGGCAAGGTGACCCTCTCTCTCCCCTCTTATTCTGTCTTGCTGAAGATGTTTTGAGTAGAGGCCTATCCTATCTTGTCAATCACAATTTATTAACTCCTATGTCTGGCCCTAGAGGTTTCCAAACTCCAAGCCATTTACTGTATGCAGATGACATTCTTGTCTTCTGTAAGGGTACCAAAAGGAATCTTAAAACTCTCATGGACTTCTTCAAGGAGTATGGGGACATATCTGGTCAACTGCTTAGGTTAAAAAATGTAAATTTTACAATAGTGCATTGACCCCTAGTAGATCAGTTGCAATTTCTGAAATTCTTGGTTTTTGCCCTGGTACTTTTCCTTTCACCTATCTTGGAATCCCGATCTTTAAGGGAAAGCCAAGAGTGGTGCACCTGAAACCGATTGCAGACAGAATAAGAGCAAGTTATCATCTTGGAAGGGTTCTCTCCTCTCTATTATGGGCAGGGTCCAACTAGTCAACTCAGTCATCACAGGTATGTCATCCTATAGCTTCCATATCTATCAATGGCCTGCAGCTTTGTTAAAAACAGTGGATGGTTGGATTAGAAACTTTGTGTGGTCGGGTGATGTTGATACGAGGAAAATTGTTACTGTGGCTTGGAAAACTGTTTGTTCTCCTACTTGTGATGGGGGTCTTGGCCTTAAATCAGTTGCATCTATTAACAAGGCTGCTGTTTTGAAACTTAGTTGGGAGATTTTGTACTTGGACAGTTAGTGGTCATCCTTTTTAAGGTCCAGATTTATTAGGAACAATGTCCCTGTTACCTATCATATCAGATCTTCCATTATCCCTGTTGTAAAGTACCACGTATCTGCTATTAAGGATAATACAACTTGGATTTTGGGAGATGGGAGAAGTATAAATTTCTGGAATGATAAGTGGCTGGACAAAACCTTGGCTGAAATTCTTCAAATTCCTGATTCAGTTGCAAAATCCCTCCAGGCTACTATCAGTGAATTCATCATCAATAATCGCTGGAGCTTCTCTCAAGCTCCATTTGATAATGTCCCTAACCTGCTCCACATAATCAAAAACACTCAGTTACCACTTTTTGTGGACTGTGATCAGCCTGTGGTAATGATTCTGGTTTGATGTCTATCAAGGAGGCTTATGCCTTTCACCATCCTCTTGGTCAATGCAAGCATTGGGGCAAATTGATTTGGTCATGATTAGTTCCTCCTTCTAGGTCTTTCCTGATGTGGAGGTTGATCCATGGCAAGCTTCCTACTGATGATAACTTGCGAGTTAGAGGTTGTGTGTCTGTTTCTATGTGTTGTCTTTGTGGTAATCACGATGAATCCTCTCAGCATCTATTCTTTGAATGCCAATTTGCTATCCAAACATGGTTGTGGCTGCAAAGTAAGTTAAATTGCTCAATTAACTACAACTCGGCCTTGGATGTTCTGAAAATTTGTCATGCTAAGTGCAGCCCGCAATTGAAGGATGTTTACCTTGCAGCAATTCTTAACACAATATGGACCATCTGGTTTTGCAGGAACCAAAGGAGATTCAGTAATGTCAATATTAGTTGGAGATCAGCCTGCACTATAATCTTGGCTCAAACCTCTTTAGCTGGTTCCTTATCAAAAGGCCATATGTACAATTCAATTGAGGAGTTTCAGGTGCTAAAAGGCTTAGCCATAGCAACTCATGCTCCAAAAGCTCCTTCTATTAAACAAGTAGATTGGTTTCCTCCCTCTTTTGGTTGGTTGAAGTGCAACACTGATGGGGCTGCTAAAGGATATCCAGGCCATGCGGGTGCTGGTGGCATTTTCAGAAACTCCCTAGGGGATTCCTTTGGTTGTTTCTCCTCCTATGTTGGTATTACAACTGCTTTCCATGCTGAGCTTAGTGCTGTCATGCTTGCCATAGAGTTGGCCTCCAAGAGAGGTTGGAAAAACATTTGGTTTGAGTGCGACTCTACTTCGGTCATTGCTTCCACTAAATCTCACTCTTTAGTCCCTTGGAAAATCAGAGGCAGATGGAGAAATTGCATGAAGATTTGTGATCAGTTGAATTTAATCTTTACTCCTATTTTCAGAGAGGGAAACCATTGTGCCGATAAGTTAGCTTCCTTTGGTGCTACTGGTTCTAGTTACACTTGGTGGGATACATTTCCAGATTTTGTTAAGTATGATTTCTATCATGATAAACTGGGGTTACCACAGTTTAGGTTCAGATAGTTCTCCATGGGTCTTGGCCTAGTCCCCCATGCTTTCTCCTTGTATCTCTATTTTATATTAATAATATCTTTTAGGTGTCTTTGAGATGATTGGTAGGGTCTGGGGTGCCAACCTAGTTGGCATGCCTTTCTCTATTGTGATGCCTTTGCATGCCTAGCCTTTTATTAAAAAAAGAAAGAGAAAATTTTTAGATTCAAAACAATTTTATAAAGGGAAATTATTTAAGCTGAAAGATCTTATTTTGAAGAAAAACATTATTTTGAGAACACTTGTACCATAGAAAACGGGATAATAGCTTCCAATATTCTTAGAAAGAGTTTTCCTTTAAAAAAAAGGTTTACTATATTTTTGAAAGGAAATAGACTTTTCCAAAACAAAGGAGATTTTTTTGAAAAAGAAATGGAGTTCCTAAAGTTTAAAGTTTTAAAAATGAATTTCAAAAGAAAATGTGGTTGAAAAGAATTTATTCAAGTAAAAATATCCGGTAACTTGGATAAGTTACGGAAGTTTTGATTTTGTATTTGTTTTCACTAAACGAAAAATAACGTTGAAAAGTGAACCTAGTAACCGAGACGTCGGGATACTAGAGTTAAAGCACGTGGATCCATGATCCGTATCACAACGTTGTGGATTGTGTGTCCTATATACGTTGTTCTGGACTGTGTGTCCTATACACGTTGTTGTGGATTGTGTGTCCTAGACACGTTGTTGTGGACTGTGTGTGCTGTTTTCGTTGTTGTGGACTGTGTGTCCTACATACGTTGTGATAAAACGTGGTGAAAGTAGTAAAAAGGTGAAAGTTGTTTTCTACGACCACAAAGTCTAAGACTAGTGCACAGGTCTAGGACTGTTGTGATTGGACACTCGAACTTAAATGTTCTATGTTGATAATGAAAGTTTTAAAACGTTGAAAATTTATGGATGGTCGCGAGCCTTGAGCTTCGACGAAGGAAAGAATGAAGCACAAAGAAAAGCTGTGAAAATAAAATGATTTTTTTTCATGCATTTGGCAGACGTGCCCAAAAGTTTTGTGTGAATGCCTTGAAGGGAAAGGTATCTCATGCGATGGTGTATCATTGGTGCCTTGATGGACCATGATTTCCATGAGCCTTGTTCACTGTGCCTTGTGTAGGACGGTGTGCTCTGGAACCCACGTGCGTTGATTACTGTGCCTTGAGTTGGACAGTTGCTGTGGGAATTAAGTTGAGCCATGTACATGTGTTGGCTATTTGTGCCTGAGTGGCAATTGAGCCTGATCAGCTCACTATTTTTCAAAAACTGCATGGAGTTGGGGTCTCCGGAGACTAGGACAAAATGTTGGAATATAGAAGTGTCATGTTTTCAAAAACGACGATGATTGTTGATTTATATGATTATTTGTGAGCATTTATATGTTTATTATGAATATTTATCTATATTTGTTACTTTGTGTTTGGACATGTAGTCGTCATAATTCATCCATATATTGGTATCTCACCCTTACAATATATTAGGTTTTTCCCTGGTCTTTTGCTGCAATATGAGGGCAAGTGGTGCCGAGAAGTTCCTATACTCACTTAAGGATATTACTCCCGATCCTTGAAGAGGTTGGTGAAAATTCTATGGTGAGAACTATGGAATTCTTCCTAGTAGTTGTCTTTTAGTACGACCAGCTTAGGATGTTTCCTTTCGGACGGATGATTTAAAGAAGTTATTATAGGTGGTCTTGAAAAGCCGTGTAATGATTTTATAAATTTTAGTACGAAAGATTTTTCCATGAAAGTTCATATGTTGAAGTGTTTTGGATTTATAAATAAATCTAGTTGTTGTGAATTATTAAACTTGGTATGATTATACTGTTTGTGTTGTGTGCGCTATTTTAAGTACTCCGCAAAACTTTTACCCTCATATTTTCAAACTTATGAAAATTATAGAAGTTTTTCCGAAAGCAACCAGTAAGCCTTCTTTTTAATTTATTTCCGCATGTGATTAGGACGTAATGGCCAAGGGGGTGTTACAGTAGGAAACTAAAATTAAGTCATATTTTACAATATGTTTACAAAACAAATAGTTTCAACATAAAGATATATTGATTAAGTCAAGAAGTTTTATAACTTGTGTTTAATTGTAAAACACAAAAAGAGTATTTTTTTTTAATAAAAAAAGGGCGAAACATCAGGGCTAGTTGGGATTACCTGAAGTATAACCTGAACATGACCCTAAAACACATCAAGTCTATTTTTTAAAAAACCCGAAGCTCACATAATTATTAGTTTTGGACTAGGTCATATTAATGAATTGTTTAATTGTATAAAAAAAGAGTATAACTTTTAAAAAAATGTGAAACTTCGGGGCGAGTTTGGGTTACCTGAAGTTTAAACTAAACCCGACCCTCAAACACATCAGGTCTAATTTTTTTCAAAACTCAAACCTGACATAATTATTAGTTACAGACTAGGACATATAAATGGAATGGGACGGGTATTTAATACCTCTAGCAAAACTTAAAAAAATCTATACATGTAATAAAACAATTATAAGTCCACGGGAGACTTTTACTTTAATCTAAAAGATTATGTAACACCGTGGTTTCAATATAAATTGTCTTGATAGGATATGACATCACTTTAGCGTTTGTGAAACATTGAAGACAAAATCTAAGCAAATATCACTCTAGAGGTTGGGATTGCCGGTGAACCCAACAAAAGAACCAGGAAATAGGCTGGAGGTAAGTATAGATGCTTATGTTTTGGACTTAGGAGGTATGTGATAGACCTATAACAGTCAAGAATAAGTAAAGACAAATTGAGAAGTTTATTAATATTAAAAAAAAACCACCAGAAAGTGGATATTAATGTGGAGATAGGTGTGGAAGAAGAGATGTCATGGGGTATTTAGTATGTTAAGGGGCTGCAGCAATTATGTGGCAATTAGTGGAGAGAGTAAATAGGGAAGTGGATGGGGCAAGGAACATGCAAAAGTAGGGGAACTATGGATTGCACAAGTTCCCTGCAATGGTGAAAAATAAGAAGGAAACCTCATGGAACAGCAGCTGCAGTTTCATCTACAACAAGGCCTGGGAATGTGAAGCAATTAGTTGATAAAAGGAATAATGATGTCAGTTTTCAGGAAATGGATTGGAAGTGTTTAAGGTGGGGTGCACAATCACCATATTAACTGCCCCACCATCTCTTTCCTAAACTTCTCATCCCATCTCACCCCCCAAATGGAGGGGTTGGGGTTGGATAACTCAAGTGGTTTGAGCTAAAGGTAAGAGGAGTAGGAGGTCTAAGATTCAAACATTGACAAATGAAAAAAATTAACATAACTAATTACTAACATTTACCTATAAAAAAAAAACAAGTTACATTACATTATAATAATTATTTATTAATATTAAAAATATATTATTAACTCTCTCTCTTTCCTCCATCTCTGAACTCTGAAGCCTCCAACCATCATCTTTCCATCACTCCTTTCAATCAAAAATTTATTTCATCATCATCTTCTTCAAATGAATCAGAACTCTACAACAATCCTCTCCAACGACTCCAATAAATTTCTTTTTCTAGGACTAAAATACTCTATGATTGTGTCTTCATGATCATCACTCATCACCATCAGTGGCCTCTGGTGTTCCTGTGGAAAAAATCATTGGATCGGAGCAAGGAGGTGAAGCCCGTAATAGTGCTTAAGTCGATGGCGAAGGATGTAGATGATGATGTTGACCTTAGATCCGTTAAGACTAAGGTTAATGCATTTTCTTTGATACTCAAACTGGTACCATCAAGGGAACGGGAGGTAGATAGTCAGAGTATGATGAAGAAGATGATGATCGAAGGGTTTAGGTAGGAGGATAGAGAAAATGAGGAGTTAATAATAATTTTTTAATATTTATAAATAATAATTATAGTATAAAATAGTTATTAGCTACATATAAGTGTATGATAACATTATTATTAAAAACAAGATCATGAATGGTCCATATTGTTTTTTTTTTTTAAGGTGCATGGGTGCACCACATTTTAACAAGGTGCGGCATAAAATGTAATTCACAAGAATGCTCTGACATACAATTACCACAGCTGCCAAGGAGTTGAGCATCAAATATAATTCTAGCTCTTCAGACATAGTAACATCAGTTGCTTTCATAATAGTCTAGATGTGATAGATGAAGTAAGATAAGCATTATTGATCATAGCATGAGTTTGGACCAACAGCCCTTCTAGCATAATAATTTGTCACATAAGCAGCTTTGAACCCTTTGTTTATTCACCAGACATCTGAAGTGTTGCAACTGGGTAATGCTGTTGAAGTAATATTTTGTGTAGAAGTAGAATCTCCCCGACTCCATAAGCATTCCGTGGGAGACAAGGAGTAATTAATTTTGTATAACCATATTCAGTAGCCTGCATTTTCCAATCTCAAACCCCTTCTCCCATCTTTCAATAACAAATTTACAACCAAAAGGAAAACGATAAATGGAAGAGCCCTGCCATATAAGAAAAAGAATGATAGATTTAGAACGTACACAAATATCATATTCTATATCTTGAAAGAAAAAAAAGATCATTATCAAGCAAGCAATGCAAATTAAAGATCATTATAGACTTCTCAATGGTAAACTAAGTCACTCTTAAAGAAAGTACAATTAAGTTTAGAACTAAAGGAAATTCCCTGCATCTCAATATGTCACAATAATAAAGCCAATTATTATCATGCTATCAGGCAAACTATAAGGGGGAAAACATGATCAGCGCAGTGCTATATACTTGATAGCCACAAGAATAACCTCATGAAAATTACATGCTTCCGATTCACTTTTATAAACATATTGCATGAAACTAAGAAGGTGGAAGAGACAAAAGGAAAAGTAAAACTAAAAATATCAAACCATAATCGATTGCAAAATACAGATGATACTAAGAACAAGAAAATTCAAAAGGAATTTGAAGATCCCTCACCTCACATTTTGGCAAAGCTTTACATCAATACAGGGTGACACATGAAGAAAGCATAATAATCCTCAATGCTAGTTTACGAGAGCCAAAAAAAATTATGTCGATATTTATTGTGGATGCTTACTAAATTTATTTTACAATCTATATACTCAGTAATTGAGTTACTACTTCAGTTCAAGTATATAAAATAATAGTGAAGTTTTGCAACAACAAACAGTTTGGATCTAATGGCCTTAAACAGTTGAATAAGGAGCTTAAGGACATATTGGCAGACCAGACTTCATCATGCAATGTCGGTATATGATTTTCTTTTGTTGTTTTAAACGTAGATACAAAATTCCATTGCTTGATGCATTTGATAAATTTAGTTTGCTTAAAACCTTTTAAAGACGAAGCACAAGCAGTTTTGTATCTAAGATTAAAACAACAAAAACAAATGACATACCGACATTGCTTGATGAAGTAGGGTCTGCCAGTATGTCCTTAACTCCTTGTTCAGCCGTTTCAAGGCAATTAGATCCAGAATTTTCATTGTTGCACAATTTCACCACTATTTTATGTAACTGAACTAAAGTAGTACCTCGAATACTTAATGAGTACATAAATTATAAAAATAAATTTAGTTAGCATATACAATATTGTGCTTGACGGGCGGTAGGAGGTTATGGCCACTCGCCGAGATCACCACAGCTCGCATTTGACCACTCATCCAAGCTCCCGTGAGGGATGGAGAAAGGGATCTGCAACGATGTTGTCGACTCCGGAATTGGGATAGGCAAAATCTTTCTCTGACTCATCGAAAGGATTTGGTGGCGCTAAAGCGGGAGGAAGACGAAGAGGCAAAGCGCTAGGATATTTTTCAGTGGCATGGAGCACGAGCATCATCTCTTTGCCCACCATGCCCTAGTTGATCAGAAAAATTAAGGAGAATTATTAATCCCTAGGTTTTCGGGGCTATACAAAAAACTGGTAGGGATAAGCAAATTTTGAGAAATCGAATCCATATAGGATGAAGCATTTGCTAAGGGAATAGAAAGCAAACATTTTTATCTTAATTTTTCAGAAATTGGGTGGAGATAGAGACAGAGAATTGAGTAAGGGAAACTGGGTTTGAATCTCGTAATTGGGGATTGAAGAGGGATGATGAGAAAGATGGAGGAATCAAAACCAATGAAGAGAACGATGAGAATTTTTTTGTTTTTGAGTTGATAGAGGGGAAGGGGATGAAGAAGAAAGGGGATTTGGAATTGGAACTGGAAAATGGAAATGGGAAAATTGAGATACGTTATCAAGTTACACTATGTTTGGTTGGAGGGGAATGGAGGGGAGGGGAGGGAATATTTTAAATTTTATATGTTTGGTTCAAATTTTGAGAGGGGAGGGGAGGGGAGGGGAGCAAAATCCCTCCTGGATCCATTTTAACTCCCCTCCAATATTGGGGGGATTTGGAGGGGAGGGGAGGTAACTTTAAAATATTTTAACTGATATGACGAAATTAACCTTAATAAAATTTAAAAATCCAAAAGGATATAAAATTAAAAAGGGTATAAAAGTAAATTAGTTTAAAAATGCCTCCCCTCCCCTTGTGAACCAAACAAGAAAAGAGTTATTTCCCCTCCCTCCCCTCCCCTCCCCTCCCCTCCTCCCAACCAAACATAATATCTAATTAAAACCCCTCCCCTCCCCTCCCCTCCCTTCCCCTCCCCTCCCTTAAAATCCCTCCTCCCTCCCTCCCCTCCCCTCCCCTCCCCTCCGTTGAACCAAACACACCCTTAAAGTAGGGAAAAGGTAAGAGAGAGGCTTATACTTTAGGAGGGCGACTAGTAGTAGTATTTATATTCAGTGGGAGAGACTTTTACTCTTTGTTTTGTTTGATGGAAAGAAGAGGGAAAGAAAAAGGGAGGAGAGAAAGAGGGGGGAAAGTATTTTTTTTTTCCCCCATTTGGAATGGAGATAAAGTTGAGGTGAGAAAAACAAAACAGTAGGATCCACGTCTATTTTGTGGGGTGCATGGTAACCGATAACATGTGTATTTTCCTTCTCCTTGTTTGGTAGAATTAAACGGATAGTAGGTGTATATTAAATTAGTCAGATTTAGATTTAAATGTAATTAAATGATAATAAATCTCATATATTTATAAAGTATTTATGAATATAAGTATGTATAGGAAAATTGTTATACGTAAGGATTTCCTTGCTATTTATTTCACTATGAATAAAAGGAATTAATAATGATGTGTATTTTACTTCTGCTTATTTGGAAAAATCAAATGGATGGTAGGTGTATATAATAGGAGCTAGATTTAGATTTAAATGATAAAAATATCATAGATATAAAGTATTTATGAATATAAGTATGTATAGGTAAAATTATTATATCTCTAAGGATTTTCTTGATATTTATTTAAATGTAAATAAATTATAAAATCTCATAGATATAAAGTATTTATGAATATAAGTTTGTGTAGGTAAGATTATATTTATCTATGGATTTTCTTGCTAATAATTTCACAGTGAAAAAAGGAACTAAAAATTTTATTTTATTTTTTTGGGTAAAATGCTATAATATGTATTTTACTTCTGCTTATTTGGAAAAATTAAATAGATGGTAGATGTATATAATATGATTTAAATCTAATTGAATGATAAATTTATCATAGATATAAGTATTATGAATATAAGTATTTACTGGTAACATTATTATTTGTGTAATTATTTTCTTGCTATTAATTTTACTTTGAAAAAAAAATAGAACTAGTAATGATCATGATTGTTTAGCAATAAAAAATGCAAAACTTAGGAGTGTCAATGATAGATATGGACCAGTTTAGTTTTGTTCAAATCTGACACGATATTTTAATAAGTTCATTTCACTAGACATGAACCCGACCTTATTGTAACCCAATAATATCAACTTGATATACTGACATATTGTATAAATTTGAACAGTATATATAGCTAAATCATTAGATTAAAGAAGTAGGAAACTAAAATTAAGTCATATTTTACAATATGTTTACAAAACAAATAGTTTCAACATAAAGATATATTGATTAAGTCAAGAAGTTTTATGACTTGTGTTTAATTGTAAAAAAAAGAGTATCGCTTTTTTTAAAAAAAAGGTGAAACATCACGGCGAGTTAACCTGAACTTGACCTTAAAACACATCAGGTCTAATTTTTTTCAAAACCCAAACCTGACATGATTACAAGTTTCGGACTAGGTCATATTAATGGAATTGTTTAATTGTATAAAAAAAATAAAAAGAGAGTATAACTTTTAAAAAAGCGCGAAACATTGGGCCGTGTTGGGATTACCTGAAGTATAACCGAAACCCATCCCTAAAATACATCAGGTCTAATTTTTTCAAAACTCGAACCTGACATAATTATTCGTTTCGGACGGGTATTTAATACCTCGAGTAAAACTTAACAAAATCAATACATGTAATTATACAATTATAAATCTACATGAGACTTTTACTTTAATCTAAAAGATTATGTAACACCTTAGTTTCATAGGATATGACTTTACTTTAGAGTTTGTGAAACATTGAAGATAAAGTCTATGCAAATATCACTCTAGAGGTTGGGATTGCTGGTGAACCCAACCAAAGAACCAGGAAATAGGCTGGAGGTAATTATAGATGCTTATGTTTTGGACATAGGAGGTATGTGATAGACCTATATCAGTCAAGAATAAGTAAAGACAAATTGAGTTTATTAATATTAAAAATAAAAAATAAATCACCAGAAAGTGGATATTAATGTGGAGCTGAGTGTGGAAGAAGAGATGTCATGGGGTATTTAGTATGTTAATGGGCTGCAACAATTTTGTGGCAATTAGTGGAGAAAGTAAATAGGGAAGTGGATGGGGAAAGGAACATGCAAAAGTAGGGGAACCGTTATGGATTGCACAAGTGCACTGTAATTGTGAAAAATAAGAAGGAAACCTCGGTGGACAGCAGCTACAGTTTCATCTACAACAAGGCCAGGGACATGTGAAGAAATTAGTTGATAAAAGGAAGAATGATCTGAGTTTTGAGGAAATGAATTGGAAGTGTTTAAGGTGGGGTGTGCACAGCCACCATATTAACTGCCCCACCATCCCTTTCCTAAACTTCTCATCCCATCTCTTTCCCGAATTTGCTTTGAGACACATCAAGAAAACAAGTAAACTGGATATGATTTATTCAACTCAGCAACAAGTTACATTACAATACGAACGTTGACAGTTCACAATAGTGCTCCAACATACAATTACCACAACTGCCAAGGAGTTGAGCATCAAATAATAATTCTAGCTCATCAGCCAGGCATAGTAGCTAAACATCAGTAACCTTCACAACAGTGTAGATATGACATATGAAGTAAGATAAGCATTATTGCTCATAGCATGAGCCTGGACCAACAGGAGCACTTCTAGCATAAGAATTTGTCACAGGAGCAGCTGGAACTCCTCGATTATTCAACAGACATCTAAAGTGTTGCAATCGGGGCAATGCAGTTGAAGTAATATTTTGTGTAGAAGTAGAATCTCTCTGACTCCATAAGCGTTCTATAGGAAACAAGGAGTCATTAATTTTGCATAACAATATCCAGTAGCCTGCATTTCCCTATCCCACCCCCTGCTCCTATCTTCCAATAACAAATTTACAACCAAAGGAAAATGATAAAAGGAAGAGCCACCTCGACATAAGAAAAAAGAATGATAGATTTATAAAAGTACAAAAATAGCATATTCTAAATCTTCAAAGAAAAGGGTATCAAGCAAGCAATGCATATTGAAGATCATTATAGACTTTTATATGGCTTGAATATCTACCTTTTATCTAGATGAGAGATGTAGGTCACCTTTTCTATATAAAGAAGAGACATATATAGCATATCTAACAAGCAAGAATTATGCTCTAGCAGTAAAACCATGAATACCATACAAGAATGGTGAACAACTGAGCAAGCAACACATGCTTACCTGCAGCTGCAGCAGCTCGAGGCCATATTGTTTGTTGAACATCGGATGTATCAACTGTCTCACCCCACATGCAAACTTCTCCTCCAAGTACAAGCTTTTGTTCGGAAGCTTTATCTATGCCTTCTAGTGGCTCAGCAATATAGACCACATTCCAAGGCACGTCAAGATGGTCAAGATACCAGGCGCGCTGGTTACTGAAAATGCACCTGAAACCTTTTGCAACAGCCTTTGGACAAACTCCAGGGCCCAACCTACAATATTTATTTGAAATACTTTATTCCGAAACTCGGACATTTGAGTTTCATACCACAATAAAACTACTTAACCATATGGAAACTCACCAGTTATGCACTACAGTTTGCGGATGGAGCTTTGTTGGAAATGCATTGAAGGTTTCTTCCCTGAGAGGTATAAAAAAAAAGTCACAAAAAATGTCACTACGTTTTAAGAACATGATGTAGTAAATAGAAGCATTGCTTATTGATATTCTCAGAAGATAACATAGGTATTATACTGTTTGATGCATATGCAAACTATCAGTGGCAGTTGAAATACTCATTATGTATTAATCTTTTCAACAAGAAGAAAGCGAAAGAGGATATCCAGGTGAAATAGCCACCAAGGACAAATCAAGGATATAAATCAGTTTCTTATGTTATAATGCCATATATATACAGATCATACCAGTTCACAGGAGTCCGATTATTCGAAAGGGCTATGTCTTGGGCCTTCAGTACAAAATATTCATAGGCATCTTTAGCAGTCATGTTGTGATTCTGAAGCCTGCATTTGGGTTATGGTCAAAATACAGAACAAATGTCACATCTAACATTGTGCCTGTACATTGACAATCAATCGGATTCATGATGGTTAAGTTTTCTGGAAATTGATCACCATCTCAATGCTTAGTAAATTTTGAGGAGCTAATGTCCTACGGATGCTTCAAAGCAAATAATCCAAAATTTTCAGTTGATTGCAAAAGATGACAACTCAAGTCACTCAAATACAGCAACACAATCCCTCCACAATTAGTTTTTTTCACCTTCACATGCTCGTAAGCCAGTCGAGAATGAAAACAAAACCAGAGCCAGTAATTCATTCTAGATTAATATTGCTATTGTTACAAGCTTTGCATGGTAATGATATATTTTCTGCAAGGCACACCTTTTGCCAAGATATTCACACATGAGAAGTGTTACTTGAGTTTTCAAGAACTGATGTACTTAAATGGCTTTAGGAAACAAAAAGATATCACAAAATGTGATGAATGAGAAGTACCATTCCTTTACATGAGAAGTACTGGTCCAGCAACCTGTCAAAGTAAAACTAATTTCTCATCAATTAGCATTGATACGTAGCGCCAAAATTACCATAATCAACTAAAGATTACTTTCTACTATAATTGTTATATTATAAATGTTATGAAGTCACAAACATGATCACTGTTATGAAATCACTACTGAAGAGACAAAACACATGTGCTTAAGGAACCTGCAGAGCGTTCAAAGTTTAATAATGAATAAGCTAACAGAAAATAAGTGATCTGCATAAGCCCCCTCTCAATTTGAGTCCCAATGCCCTTGAAGGCTTCTAAAGAAAGAAGTAATTGAAAATTAAACAATCCTGCGGACACTTCTATTCCACAGATTTTTAAGATAAAACACTATCCAAGTAATCCATTAAATGAATAATATCTGCTCTTGTACCCACGTGATATCTAAACTTAGATAACTTTATTCAAACGATAACTATAGCGGAGTAAAGATCAACTCAGGATAATCACAAGATTCCACAGAAGCATCAACCTACAGTATCAGTTGTTATTGAGTAAGGTAAGAGAGCAGAACCATTAGCATTCATATTTCAAACAGGGAGAAGCTTCGTGGTAAGTAGAATTATCCAACAGCACTGAAGATTTACAAATTGCTGTCATATTGCACTTATCACTATAGGGATCAACTTTAAGATGTGCTAAAGATAAAAAACCATTTTTAGGTCCTAACTTAACACCTTAAGCTTTTACGTCAAGACGTTCTTTGGAAAAATGCAAGGAAACAACTCATTCTTTGAAAAGTAGCAAGAACAAAATAACTCATACTGACTTGTATGAACTTCATCACCACCCAAGTGAAATAGCTCAAATGGGAAAATCTTTCTCATATCTGCAAAATTTAGAAAAAGAAAAAAGAAAGGTAGTTAAGTTATGAGAGAGAGAGAGAGACAGAGACGAGCACATGTTACACGAACATTGATCACAGTTGATCAAATTGAGATGGTAGATGAATTAAACACATTTCAGCAGACATTCCCAAGGGAAGATAGGGGAAGACATTGGGATGGGCTGATTTTAATACTCCCCATAATAATGATGTCGTTGTTATATTGGGAATATTAGAAAAACTACCAAGTTTATGGCTTGGGAACTTATCAAAAGTAGGGTATTTATTACTATTTAGTAGCTTTTCTAATAAATTAAGATTACTTGGCTATCAATATCAAATTGGATCAAGACTAGCTGGGGGCTTGGCTATTTAAGAACTGCTATAAACATTATACTTTCAGTCTACTTTTGGAATTCATGTTATTGTTCTGTAGTTTCTGGTCTTCCTCTCTTCCCTTCTCCCCTCCCCACTCTCCACATTCCCCCTATGTCCCTCTCTTCTCCGGTTCTCTTCTTTTTCCCACCTTTACTCTATTCTGCATTACCAATTGTAGCACCCCATAGCTAATAGTATATACACTACACAGTTTATTTTTCTTTTGTTCGGATCAAGAATACGTTACACAGTTATTAAAACTCAATCAAGAACTATCTTGTAAGCTATTCACTCCACCGTCACACTTTCTGTAAAAGACAAAACCAAAGAATATTACTAAATATAAATGACTAATATTGTATTCAGAAAATATTCTAAATATATGCAAATATTTTTTTATTGTTATTGTATTGTCATATATCATAAAGCCAGTTAAATCAATTTTCAGTCGTGACTGGTACCACAAAAATTATCAATTCAAGAAATAACAATTTTAATGCTTTGCTTCAGTCTCAAATTAAATAATGATATCTGGACATTCTTTTAAATGATGTATCTATGTATGCGCATATTCAAGTAACAAACAAGGTATTATCACCACCACCAAGTTAAAATAGAAAAGAAGTATTCTTCAGACTGTCAAGCTAATATTAAGTGGTGTCTATAGCATGTTGCGAAATTGACAATATTCAATTTTTTTTCCATAGAATCTCCCCAAAATATTTACCATGAAGTCATCAATGATATTCACTAGAAGAGAAATTTGTTAAATGTAGTGCACCAATCAGGAACAACTATGGGACCAAAAGTCTTATAGGAACTTAACCTGCAAGAATACCAGAAATGACATCAAAAGTAAACGTCTTTGAAACATCTAGTGGCTCCCTACAGGAAGGTGATGGCCAAAGATCAGGATATCCAGCACCCCTACACAGAAATCAAAAACCACCTTAAAATATTTCTTATGAATGCTTTTTTTTATGATACTTCTGATGAATGCTAGGTGTTAGTAGAATCATTAAAATGCCAGGGCAAGCAATTAAAGTCCACATTAATTAAACTAGTGGACTAATACTTGGAAAAAAATGAAGTGTAGTGCTTGACATCAAGGTAATAATCAGACCAAGCAAACACAGAAGAGAAAAATAATCAACTCCCTACTATAATAAACAAAATTGTGAATTCAATGTCAATCCATAGCAATCATTGGAGTGATAAGTTGACATAAACCTACCTGCAACATCTAATTTGCTTCGATGAAGAACTTAATTACAGATTTCAAGCTAGAAAGCATCAACTTTTCTATCGTAAACTAAGTCTTTCTTAAAGAAAATAATAAACTGTAAAAGTAAGAGAAATTCCCTGCATCTCATTATGTCATAATAATAAAGCCAATTATTATCATATTGTCAGGCTATACTTGGGAATAAAAACATGACCATCGCATGTGCTTTACCATGATTCTGCATGACCAGGGACATCCACTTCAGCCATCACGTTTATGCCTGTGATAGATCAAACAAATACTCATCAAATAGACTATCATTGATACTTGATAGCCACAACACAAGAATAACATCATGAAAACATGCTGATTCACTTCTATAAACCTATTTTGCATGAAACTAGGAAGGTGGAAGAGACATAGGAAAAGGAAAAGGAAAAGCAAAACTAAAAATCTGAAACCATAATGAATTGCAAATTGCTGAGGATATTATGTACCAGAAAATTCAATAGGAATTTGAAGAAGCCTCACCTCTCATTTTGGCAAAGCTTTACATCAACACAGGGTGGAACATGAAAAGAAAGCGCAATATTCGTCAATTATAGATTAAGAGAGCCAACTCATAAGATAGTAATTAGATAGTAACAATCTAATAAAAGGAATATAATATTATTTTGGGATAATAATAACATATTTCCCATTGATAGCCCTTTTCCCCCTCTATTCAGTTTCTAATACAATTGTACCGTTATCAATTTCCCGTTCAAACTTGCTTGTAGTTGAAAAAATTAGTGACATATTTATTATAGAATAGTTGCAGTAGTAGCATTATTTACAACTGGACAGTTTGAAGCAAAGATGATTTTATAAAAGACTTGACAGAATGACAGGTAATTATTTCCACTTGTTGTTCCCATTGGACATTGGTAAATTCCCTTTCCCAAGGAAAATTATGAAAACGAAAACTAATTTGGATACGGTAAGTCTTACTTGACAATTTCATATGCGTCCTCTACTGTGTAACGTTCCCACTTTGTGTATGAACCTTTCCACAAATTTGGATATGTAGGTACCTCAAGAGGAAATGACTCCTCATCTATGATGTGCCAATGGAGAACATTCTACGGAGTTTAAGTTTTTTATATTCAGCATTACATGAAGAAAAAAAAACAGTATGATATGTAGTTAGGTGATGCTTATTTGGTCTCTAATTGTCCCAAACAGCATGGAGGGGAAAACAATAGAAAACTCATAACATTTATCTTACAAGTTTAGCATAGGACATCGATTCAATAATCTGCTTAATTACATTAATTGGTAAATAGTGCCTTGATGAATCTGCAAAAACAGATAAAAAATTATACATATCAATATCCTCTGCTCATAGTATAAAATATAAATCACTCGCAGAATATACACTTTTCTCGTTAGAAACAGTGTGCCTCACCCAGCATAAGCCCACGGTATGCAAATCTAGGTTTGTCTAGGATAGACCAAGGTGCCTTGTATATTTGTACTGTTTTAGTTGTATAATCAAAAGAACACAACTGGCTGAATGTCTGGTGCATCAAGCAAAGACAACAATAGTTCAGTTTTCACTTCCCAAGGTAAAAAATATAGATAACTATGACTTTGAGAAACTTACTTAAGTTACTATATGCCAATACATACACATGTTAGGATTGTTACTTCCACAATATCAATGATCAAGATCAACAAAGAAAAGGTATTAAAAGGAAATATATTCTAGCAAACTGCTGAAATCTTAGCCCATATACAAGAACAGAGGACATCATGGATTTGCCAATACAATGGAGAAAATACAAACCTAACATATGAAAAATGGAGAATGCAGATGCATGTTAGAAGTTATCTTAAAGAGCATATGTTACAATATATCTAGAGATATCTGGTATCTGCAACTCTTGTAATCAGATATGAAATAATGCCATCAAGCACCACAAGTTTAAGCTTTAAACAAGAACTAACTACTCCCTATTCATTGATCTTTATGTCCCACCATCTCTGCCCACCACCACCCCTCCATTTCAATTCACCAAATAAAGTAAAAAGAAAAAGAATATTGCATTGTAAATTCTATACATACCTCTAATCCTCGCAGTGCACCATAAACAGTATTTGCCTACAATAAACAAAATCACAAAATAAGATGACTAACAACCATCTCGAATGACTATATCACAATACATGATATTTTTGGATAGAAACAAAAGGACGTAAATAATAGATCACATATTTTACTTCATTCACTTTATTTCATTGAGTCCAAAAGTAATAAGTCAAGCACACTTCTCATTCTTTACTAAAAGCACTTCGATCAGTAAATGCTTGAGTAAATTACTACTCTTTCTCTTAGAAAGAGATAAAGAAATTGCTTGACTAAATTGTTCCTGGTATAGGAAAGTAGTGATATTTCAACAAAAAGAAAAATAGAAATGGAAATTACCTTCAATTCAACTTTTTGCACTTAGACTCTTTTCAATGAAAGGGAGAGTTATTCAACTTTTTTCATACAAAATATAAATTAAAGCATAAGAAACAGTAACTTCAAAACATCATGGAATATCCGAATCCAAAACACCACTAAAAAAATGAAATCCACAAATTGTAATCAGGAAGGCACCTCAATTATGGCTTCTCCAACAATGTACTGCTCCTTGGCTTTTGAAACCTGCAAAGCATAGCTTTCATCCACTCCAAGTTGAAGCTGCAAAATAAAAGGTCCCCATTTTCAAAACTAAAATCAACCTTCAAAACCCAGAAAGAAAATATGAAAAAGTAACAAAATTTATAAACTTGAAGTTACCTCCTCATTATCTGAATGGACAGTAATGTTCAATCTGTGAATATCATAGGAAGACACTAATCTTTCCCTTAACTTTCTGATAAATCCAAACCCCACACTACCACTTCTACTACTATGCTTAAATATGATCCCTTTGTATCTATCAAATGCATCACTGAGAATGGCAGAGCCACCACCAGTGCCAGCAACAGAAAGGGTGAGTGAAGGGTTAACAGAAAGGGTTTCATCCCCTGAAGTGAATTCTGAAGGGAGTGGCCAAAGGTATGTGAGGGATCCAGTGGTTTGAAGGGTTGATTCTTTGAGGATAAAACCAAGTGATTGAGAAAGAAATAGAGCATGAGAAATGAGGAAGAACCATCTGGGTATGCACAGAAAGAACATGGTGGTAGTGTGTGAGTGAGTGAGTGAAGAAGAAGAAGAAGAGATAGGGTGGTTTTGTTTGAAGCGTTGAATTTTGAGTTAAGAAAAGAAGAAGGTGATGATTGATATTGTAGTTTGAGGATGAGTTAAGGTTGGTGAATTTGGAGGAATCAAGTGAATCATGAATTCATGATGCCACTAGTCAACAACGTTGTAAGTTACCTGAATGGAATATGTGACATTTTTTAGTTTTTCACCGAATAATTGCTGTTTTTGGGTACGCAAAGTTTTTCGGGATAGAAAAACTTTTTTTTTTTGTTGGAGAGATATTTACTAGATAAAAATTATGGAGAGATGTTTACTCGATGGCCTCAAATACGAGGGAGGAACTAAATCCCTTATTAGTGAGGTAGCAATAAGAGTTATTAGATATATTAATTATTTAAATGGATGGATGAAATCAATTTATAAAGACTGGATCAACCAGTTTTCTCAATATTTATTAAATTGATCCAATAATGCTGAAAATTTTAATGGATCTTAATTGAATGAATGATTAAAAAAATGGATCTTTTAGTGAAACTTGGTGGAGAACTATAACAGATTTGAAAAATTTATAAATTTGATAGTTGTTGCCACCGTGTAGTGGCACGGATGTAGTTGCTTTGTTGGTTTGAAATTTATTATTGAATAATGTCGGATTTCACATATACACAACTTGCTTTCACGTTCAAATCACAACTCAACCCTTCATTGAAGAACATACCATGATGAAGTGTTAGAAAGAAAAAGAGAAGAAAGGAAGGGATAGAGAGAAAGAGAGGGGAGGGATGTAACACCCCATTGGTATTACATGGCTAACTCATTGCGGAAATGTAAACTAAAATAAAAGAAGTTACTTTCGGAAAATAAAATTTTCTAATCACTTAGCTTTACTCGAAAATGGTTATGTAATTTTTTCTTTCTCGATATAGACAACCATTACTCTCTCACACACACACACATATATATATGCCTCATCATAACTTTATACATCAAGACCTTTATAAATCCCGGTCATTTACCAGAGTAATAACATAAATATAAAAACATAACTATAATGTAGTGGTAAGTCTGGAACCATGACTCAAAAAGAATGACTCTCAGTAGCCAAATATACAGACTGATAAAAATACCACTACCTCAAAAAAAGAAACTAAAAAGTCATACTGCTGGTTGGAAACCATTGGGAAGACCACCATGGTCCTCTCCAACTACAGGGGTATCCTGTGGGGTACCTCTACTCCCGCTTCAGCAACAGGGTCCACACCATCACCCATAGGATGATACTCAGGAACCTCCTCATCCTCCTACGGGTCCTCCTCAATCTCATCATCTATCTCTAGTACCAGAATCAGAGGGGCTGGAGGTGAAAGTGGTGTTGCATCCTGAAACTGCTGAATGGGTGGAGCTGATGTACTAAATCTCCCTGCTCCACTAGGGCTCCCAACAACAACCACATCGGTGGTAGTGGGACTTCCACAGTCTGGGTAGTGTGGGTACGTCGCTATGGTCCTGTTGAAAGTGTGCCCTTAGTAACACACACCGGGCCACTATATGTGACGCTGCGGGCTCTCGGATTTATCACCCACGCACCTCCATCATCCGCATCATCAAACATCAGGGATAAAATCCGCGAATATGATAGGTTCCCCATGTGGTTAATCTGTACTCGAATATATATTATACCATAGTAGAAACCCAATAAGAATAATACAAGGGTCAGATACCGACAATTGAGTTTTATCATGATAACCACATGTGCGACACACAGATAACAACATACATACATATATATATATATATATATATATATATATATATATATACATATATATATATACAACACATCAAAATAATCATAATACTTTAATGGGATTCTTACCTGATAGTCATCACAATTTGGTAAAATGCATGACACTTCAACATCCACATCTAATTTTGGTATTTATTCTCCGGAGATCCTAACTTCCCTTCGTCGAGAAGAATAAGCCTTAATAATCCCCATATCACAATTGTTTCGCGTTGGGTCAACATCTCAATCAATTCAAATCCCCAATTGTTCTGGGGTATTACGTCTCACCTAAAATAATATTGAATAGTTCCTTATTGAGTACATCCGGGTAGGGTAATCGAATTTCCACAACTCGAGGTTGCAAAGTCCTAGCCGTATGTGGGTTTCTCGAACAGGATGTCCCTAAAGACCCAAAGACATCTCTTTGCTCCGTAACTATCCAATTTGTCAATCCGCCCTTTGTAGATTGTGGCTCGATAACACATGGCACATTGGCCAACAATGGCATGTCTTCCAAACTATGCATGTAAAACATTTATTCTCGTTACTTTTCTTTTTCGTTCATTCTTTCTTTGTCGAGGCTTAAAGCTCACAACTATTATTACTTAGGCATCAAGCTCATTCATTCTTAACACAGAACACACAGTCCAGGTGCTCAATCACGAAACCCTAGACCGATGCACTCGTCCTAGGTTCGCAGACATGGGACACGAAGTCCACCACATCACATCAAAATACATAAGTCCCCCATGGACAACACGGATCAACGATCTACGTGTTTTCTCATAGAACATTGGAATCCTGACGTCTCGGCCACTAGGTTCACTTTTCTATTTCAACATCGTTTTCGTTATTGTGAAACAACAAATACCAAAACAAAACTCCAAAACCTATCCAAGTTTATTGGTAATATTTTTCGCAGATTTACAACCCTTTTGCAGAAAAATCTTTTCCGCTGAAATTCGTTTATAAAACGTTAAATCACAATGAAATTCATTTTTCTCATATTTCTTTTATTTTGAAATTTCTTTTCCGAAAAACATATCAAATCCTTGAAAATCAATTTTAATACGTTTTTGTCAAAAGAATAAAACTATTTCTAATAGTTTTTCTATAAATCACTTTTCTAAATTATATTTCGTTTAGGATAAAATCATTTATGAACCGAATGGCTTTTTCTTTTCCAAAATTTTTTTCATCATCAATATTAACATATTTTTGAAACTTAATTTATTTTAACTACTATTTATTTTATTTTATTTTGGAAAAATTAACGTAAATGAAATTTTTTCACGGTTTCGTCCTCACTAACACTCATTGATTTACTCTTTCACCGATTTTCAACATTTTCTTCCACTTCCATAAATCAAAACACTTAAGTTTCTCCTCAAACTTTTTAAAAAATTTATCCTTAATTATAATTAAGCACTGACCACTGTTAGTCTTTCAGTCAATCAATCAACAACAGTTAAATCCATACATACAGATATCCATACATCACAGTTACACAGTTATAACATGCTTTCACACACACACACACACACACACAGATATATATATAAAATCATATAACAATTAAATTTAGCACCACAAAATTACTACAAATAATTTACACACGACAGACAAATAGCACATATCTATCAAAATCCCTCAGGTAAACCCCCCATACCTTAGAAATTTCGAATTTCCTTCCTGAAGTAGCCTCTTTTTTGTTTCCTTCTCACAACTCAACACGCCAAACTATCAACTAATCATTGACAACAAATTAGAAAACAAGTTAAAAATGAAACAAAACTCATCTAACCTATATGGTTAGGGTTCAGCCAACTTGGAAAAATATGGCTAGAGATCTCTAAATTTTTTCAAGCTCTTGGATCTATGATCCTATAGTATTAGAGAGATAATAAAAATTGTCATACTTCAAAATTGTCATCCTAGGCATGAATGAATGGAATTAATGGCTTGAAAGAGTATTCATACTCATAGACAATAAGAGTTTACCTCTTGATGATGAAATGAATGAAGAAAATTGATCCAAATTCAAGTATGTTCAACAATTGTGTTTTAGGGTTTTCTTGGAGAGAAAATAGAATTGATGAGATGAAAATGAAAATGACCAAGTGTTTGTAGGGGGAGGGCCATGTAATGGAGGGCAAAATGGTCCACAAATTTGTGGGACAGAGTTGCAATTTCAATGAAAGTTCAAGGGCAAATTAGTCATTTCTCAAAGTGTCATCATGACATGGTGAGTCATAACCATGACTCACCATGGTGACTCACCTCACTTGAGTCATCCATGACTCACTGATCCAATCTCTTAGCGGGTCTATGCAGTTCCGTATCCGGCTCCGTCGTTCACCCGATTTAAAATTTTCTCGCTTGTTTTCTTTGAAAATTCGCCCGAATAAAATGTAACATTTTATTTTTGAGCAAAAATTTCAAAATAATCTATATCGTTGAAAAAGTGATAAAAATCTAAACCATTTCGTCGTCGTGTCAAAATTAAATTTTCTGATCAATAAAATCTTATTGTCAGTGAAAAGAAGTGACAGAGTTAAAGTCTGAATTTTCAACCCAAATTTTAACTGTAACCTTCTACTATAAAGTAGAGTCTAAATATGATTTTGTTTTATCCAAAATCACTTTCTAGGTCTTGGATAAAAAAAAATAAACACGTATAATTCTACAGATATTGAAAAATAGTAAAAACGGGGTGTTACAAGGGACGAGAGAGAGGCAGAGACTGGAATAATAGTCGCGCTGGCAGCGAGACAAGGAAGAAGAACCAGAGCAAGGCGATGGATGGCAGATATGCGACGTGCAGGGAGAGAGGAGCACAGGTGGTTGATGGTGGTGGAGGAACGCCCGCCATGCGGTGCAGGGAGGAAATGGGTCGCGTTTCGCGGCGGACGGTGGCGAGAAAGCCGTGCGGGTACGATGGAGAGGGATGCGACGCGACGGTGGGGCGACGACGGCACGACGGAGATGTGGGATGGAGCCTAAAAGCCTGAAGACAGGGATGAACAAAGACTCCCTTCCATCTTTTCTTCTCTCTGCCTTACATATTTATCAGCTTGAAGACTGGTAGTGGTTTTAACTTAACTGGACAGCAATGATAAATAAATAAAATTAACTATACCAGGTACTATGTTACAAAAAAACACATGAGTTGTGTTATTCTAACAACTCATATGAGACAACTCTAGGGACAACTCCACTATGCAGCGATATTTTCGTAATTTTTACCTTTTTTTTAAGCATACCTTTTTTTAAAAAGAAGAAGAAAAAAAACATACATTTTTTTTTAAAAAAAATTGCTATTTTGAGTACTAACATTTTTTGTTAATTACTTGCAAATATTTGGTTAATACGGTTCATTATATGGTTAATTGGTTGTCCTGAAGTTTACAATCATTTTTCCCAACCATATAAATATTTGGTTAATCACGTACAAATATTTGGTTAACTCAGTTCATTATATGGTTAATGGGTCATCCTGAAGCTTGCCATCATTTTTTACAAACATGTAAATATTTGGTTAATAAAGTACAAATATTTGGTTAATGTAGTTCAATATATGGTTAATCACGTACAAATATTTTCACCTTACATGGTTGTGGAAAACTATTATAAGCTTTAAGGTAACCCATAAACTATTTAATGAATTGAATTAACCAAATATTTGTACGTGATTAACCAAATATTTGCAAGTAATTAACCAAAAATATTAGTACTAAAAAAGCTAAAAAAAATTTAAAAAAGGTGAATCACTATTCATACATACGGTTGTCATCGTATAATTGTCCAAATGGGTGTAAGAATAACATTTCTAAAAACATATTTACAAAAGACTAGACCTTAAAATTATATATAGACCCTGTTTATATTAGAAGCCGTCAAAATGTCCCAAAAAAATAATCTTAAAAAGGAGTAAGAGTGTGTTAGAGTATAGAGCTTATTTAAGCGCTTGTACATTAAGCTCTTATATATTAAGCTCTTTTTTAAACAAGATAAAAATAGCTTATTAACTTGTTTTCATAAGCTTCTCTGGGAAGCTTATGGAAATAAACTAAAGGTTTAACTATTGAGTTAGTCCCTGAATTATTTGAGAATTTTTAATTAGGTCCCTGAACTTAAAAAAATTAATTAGGTCCCTGAACTTATATAAAAATTTCAATTGGGTCCCTGAACTAAAAAGTTCCTAATTAAATCCATGAACTAAAAAGTTCCTAATTAAATCCCCGAACTTATATAAAATTTTCAATTAATTGGGTCATTAAAGTAAAAAGGTAACTATGTAAAATAAAAATAATAAATAATAAAATAAATTAAGTAATTCAAAATATAAAATAAATAATATGTGATATAAGTTAAAATATATATATATATATATAAAAGGACACGTTCCATATGAAAAGTATATACCAATTAAACTTAAAATTAAATGAATAACTATTAAATCTCAAATAAGTAATACTACATGCCTAAAAAACAAAAAAGTAATACTACATGGATGATATTTTTTTCCATTGGGTGCTACTTTTACAAGCTACGTCATACAAGCTTTACTCAGTACTCGCGCATGTTTCGATCCAAACCAAGAACACTACCACGTGTTTTAAAAAAATAAAAATAAAATAGAAACACGAGAAAAGCAACATGATGCGTAGAAATTCAGTTAGAGATGCGTCTAAGCAAAGCAAAATTATGAAATTTAAATACTTAATTATAATTTAAAAAATAATAATAATAATTTAGTTTACCAAATTATCTATATTTTGAGCAGGGAAAGATGTCTCAAATTGTCTTTTATATATATATATATATATATATATATATATATATATATATATATATATGGACATATCAAGTGAGAGGATCTTATTTATATCAGAGTGAAAGAAGCAAATCATAGTAATTAGATCCAATTATGAATGACCAAAAAAATCATGTGACTTTTTAATCTTTTAACTAACTTTTAATCTTGATCATTCATGATGAGATCTAATTGTTAGAAATTTTTGGGTCACACTTGTAATGTTTAAATGTGTTGGGGCCATTATTTTTAATTAGTCAAATTAAAGTGATCTAATTCAAGTAAGGTTTATGGCTAAGGACATAATTGTTATGAAAATTATTGTGTAGATACCATAAGGTCTTATTTCTATTTTTATGATGGGCAAAATTAGAGATAAGAAATGTGTGGATAGTCATGACTCTTCATGAAAGAGTTTGAATTCGAAAGGACATCACTCTTCATAAAAAGGCATGGACTCATTATAAAAGGTTATGGTCCCCAAGTCAAATACAACCAATTTTCTTTTCTAACACCCATCGTTAGAAAGGAGAGGCTCTTTATGGTTTAAGAAGAATTGTGCATGCTTGACTTGGAAGACCAAGAACCAGAAGTTTCTCCATCATATTTTCCATGAATTCGGGTACGCTTCCGCTATTGTCTTTCATTCTATATTCTTGATGATTGAACATGACTTGTCTTGATTTGATGATGGTTTTCATCATTAAGTATATCTCCCATAAAGTTTTTTCCAACAAGTGGTATCAGAGCCCACAAGTTTATGTTGAATCATTAAGAAAATTTTGTTTTATGAATGATTGAGTGTTCTTAATTTGATTATTTAAATTGTGAAAATGTCAAATTTAAGAACAAATATGGACACAATTGTATTAAAGGTGGATATTATTAAAAATTGAATTTATGTCTTATCCATAATAATTTTTTATGAATTCACGGATTCTTTTTTATTTATGATATCAAATCATAAATGTTGGTTTAAGGTATCATGTTATTGTCACAGATTTGGTTCTGTGAGTTTTAGTTTCAATTGGTATTTTAAATGATTATGAAATTCGGTGTTAATTTTCTTCATGAGAACATTGATCATCACATCATGAACTTTTGGTTTTGCATTCAAATAATTGAGTTATTGTCTATGGACTGGTAAATTCGGTGGGGGTAATGACTGCTTGCCTATTCTTGGATACCATTTGGCATCGGTTCGATTCCCATGTTGGGATTTGAATTAATTATGAAACGATTTGTTTAAATTTTAAATATTAACTTTCGCAAATCACGAACACTATTGGGTCTGTGGCTCGGTGGCGTCCCTTCAAGAGGGTAACAAAAGCAGGGCTCCGGTGGGATTCGAACCTGAAACTGTGCGGTGAGAAGGAAGCAGCCTTACCACCAGACTACCACAAGAGTTGTGTTTGTTCTCCAAAAGGTTTTATTAAAATTATAATCAGGGGAGAACAATTTTTGTCTGCATCACAGTGATGCGTAGAGTTACAAACACAGTCTTAGCAAAAATAGATGAAATTAAATTTTGGATTAAGTTTTCAACCAAAATTCAAATAATTGGTTATATTTTGGATTATGAAATTGTTTGACATTTTAAGTGAATCAATTGAAGCAAGAAGTCACCAAAGTGACCTCTCTTGTGTAGATTGCTCATGAGAAATGTTGAATGTGTATGTGTATCCATGCGAGTATTAATCGGCCCAAAGGAAGGTTAATATTTGGCCGGATTACATGCACACCTGTGATGGTAAACATGTGATGATTATAAGGTTGTAGATGTGAATGATAAATCAGTCCAAAGAAGGGTTTATTATTTGACATACATTATTGTCAATGTTTGATCATTACAACAAGAGTACCACTAGCAGTTAATATTACTGTCCAAAGACTTGATATTAATGTTGCACTAGGTATCTTGAGATGGGGTATGCCATTATTTGAATTTATTAATGATTGAATTTTGGTTATGATGTGAGTATATTTATGTTATTTATTTGTTCTCTCTTCAGCTACTATTGCTACTATATCTGCTAACCTAAATTCGGTTCCTGATCTTAATGGTACAAACTTTAAAGATTGGAAAGAGAACATTTTGATTGTTCTTGGATGCATGAATCTTGACCTTGCACTAAAGATGCAGCAACTCCCTTCTCCTATAGACTTCGGTACCTCTGAAAAGAGGAAAATTTATGAGAAGTGGGACCGCTCCAATCGCATGAGTCTAATGATCATTAAGCGCGGTATTCCAGAGGCATTTAGGGGTGTTATATCCAATGGGATAACAAGTGCCAAAGAATTCCTTACTGAAATTGAGAAATGCTTTACCAAAAGCAATAAGGCAGAAACAAGCACACTCCTTCAAAGCTTGATTTCTATAAAGTATAACGGCAAAGGAAACATAAGAGAGTACATTATGGAAATGTTTAATATTGCTTCCAAGCTTAAGGAGCTAAAGCTCGAGTTATCTGAGGATTTACTCGTGCATTTGGTTTTGTTTTCTCTTCCTGCACAATTCGGTCAATTTAAGGTCAGTTACAACTGTCAGAGGGAGAAATTGTCTCTTAACGAGCTCATTTCATATTGTGTGCAAGAGGAAGAGAGGATGAAGCAAGAAAGAATAGAAAGTACTCACTTGGTAAGTACCTCTAATGACAAGTTCAAAAATAAAGCTGCTGATATTGAAGTTGCTAAGGTTCCAACACAAAAGAAGCAAAATGAAAGTGAAGAAAGTTGCTTCTTATGTGGCATGAGTGGACATGACAAGAAGGGGTGTACCACGTATCACGCATGGCGTGCAAAGAAAGGTATATTCCTTACTTTGGTCTATTATAAGGTAAATTTAGCTTCAGTACCTAGAAACACTTGATGGTTAGATTTTGGTTCTACTACTAACATCAGTGTTTCATTACAGAGTTGCCCAAGTTATCGAGGGCCAAATGATGTTAAAAGATGCATTTATGAATGAGATGGCATGTCAGTAGAGGCAAATATGACATTTTAGGTTGTTTTTAAGTACTGGTTATTATTTGGATTTAATGGATATTTTTTATGTACCGTCGTTTAGACGAAATTTGGTTTTTGTTTCTTGGATTGGACAAATTTGGTTATCATTGTTCGTCTGGAAACAATCACTTCAGTTTATCTATTAATTCAAATGTTTTTTGGAACTAGTACTATTACAGTGCATGACAATCTATATTTGCATGATATTATAAGAACCGTTGAATGTGGAATCACATGGTACTAAGCGTAAAGTTAATAGTGCAAATTCAAGAACATCAAGTGCCTTGGTTACATCTCTAGAAATAGAGTGGAGTAGCATGTGTCAGATGGAATCCTAGATTCCACTAACTTTAAAGACTTTGATGTCTCTGTTGAATGCCTTAAGGACAGACAGACCAAACAAAGAAATTAGGTTCCTAGTCTAACTCATGTATGGGATTTCCAGCTGAGGCATGGCCTTATAGGCCAAATGAAAGGTAATCGGAATTCCGAACAGGGAGCAACTACTTTGTTGGCTATTCTGAATGATCCAGGGGCTATAAGTTTTACGATCCCAAATTAAAGACAATTTTTGAGACAGAAATTGTCACGTTCTTTGAGGATATTGAGTTTGGGGGGGAGAAATAAGGTTAGAGACTTTGTCTTGGAGGAAGAATTGGTTTCAATTCCATAATAGATTTATAAAGTTGCTTTTGATGAAGCAAGTCCGGAACCTCAAAATGACATTGTTGTTCAAACTCCCATTCAAGATGAGTTAGTTGTTCCAGAAGAGCAAATTCAAGATCCTCAAGAACTAGTGCTTCAAGAGTAAGTGTCTTTGCAACGATCCACTAGAGAAAGAAGAAATGCTATTCTAGTTTACTACATAGTATTTCTTCAGGAACATGAGGAAAATGATGGTATGATGGAAAATGATCCAATCAATTTTCGTCAAGTCATGCAAGATTCCAACTTAGAAAAGTGGATTGAAGCAATAAATGAGGAGTATGAGTTCATACAAGACAATAAGGTTTGGGAACTTCTCCTATTACCAAAAGGTGTGAAACTCATTGGTTGCAAATGTATATTTAAGACCAAAGGGATTACAAAGGTAATGTGGAGAGGTATAAGGCTCGTCTTGTAGCCAAGGACCATACTCAAAATAAAGGGATTGACTATAAAGAGACTTTCTCTCCGGTTTCATTGAAGGACACTTTTAGGACAATCGGGACCCTTGTTGCACTTTAGGATTTGGAGCTTCATCAAATGGATGTCAAGATGATGTTTCTCAATGACAACATTGACGAAACAATATATATGGTGCAGCCGTAAAACTTTGTGTTGGGAGACACAAAGAACACGGTTTGAAAATTGACATAATCCATCTGTGGGCTAAAATAACCGTCTCGTTAGTGATGCCACAAGTTCTATCAGGTAATTCTCTCATTCAGTTTTGAGATGAATGTTGTTAGTATTTGTGTGCAACACAAATTCAGTGGGAGTAAGAATATTTTCCTGTTATTGTATGTTGATGACATACTACTTGGGACTAATGATATAGGCATGTTGCACGAAACCAATAGATTTCTATTGATAATTTCGAGATGAAATATGGTGACGTCTCCTTTGTATTAGGGATCCAGATACACTGAGCCCAATCTTGGAGTACTCTAGGATTGTCACAAAAGAGCTATATCAATAAATTGCTCAAATGGTTTGGCATGCAAGACTGTCAATCAAGTGATGCCTCGATCGCTAAGGGAGACAAATTTAGTCTCAATCAGTGCCCAAAATAAATCTTAAGATTCGGGAGATGCAGGAGATTCCTATGCATCAGTTGTAGGAAGCATAATGTATGCCCAAGTCCGTATTCATTCGGACATAGCGTACATTGTTAAGTGTTAGGCAGATACTTAAGCAATCTAGGAATAAATTGTTAGAAAGCAGCCAAACAGGTTATAATTTATTCAATAGAGAACAAAGAACTAATTGCTCACATGAGGAAAATCAGATCAGTTAGAGATCATTGAGTATTCTGATTCTGATTTTGTTGGATGCCAATACAGTTGGAAATCTACATCAGGTTATGTTTATCTATGGTTATAAGGCATTCAAATTATGTGATAAGGTTGCGGAATTTTGTCACTGGGTTATGGATTTTAGATTTATTGAAAGACCGCTACAGTTATTTTGTGACCATAAGTTAGCAGTGACATTAAGTTCCTTATTGATGTGGAAAGAGTTCAGAGGGACAGATGTCTATAAAGCATGTTAGGACAAACTCCATAGTTGTGGATCCACTTACTAAGGTTTACCACCCAAGGTCTTTCACGAGCATATTGCTTGAATGGGTGTTGTATCACTAGACGATACATTTGTTCAGTGGGAGTTTGTATTTGGATGCTTTTCTAAGGAAGATATACTTTATGATTATTTTCTACAGAATACAGTTTTTTGGTTTGGTTTTCACTCTTAGTATTGATCTCATTAAAGAGTAAAGTAGGACCAGTTGAAAATCGACATGTACAGATCACCTTCATGTGATTTTCATGCTGCACATTTCATGATTAATCTATGTCATTTGGTTGTGTTAATATTAGTGATCATTGATGGATTTAGTTATGATTGATATAACGAAAGCCCCTTTGGTTCTATATATTGATATAACTAATGGACGGGATAGGGATATGTCCAAGGTTTATAATGGCAAATTTGGAGCTCATAAAGTATAACACATTTATAAGCATGCATATGTGACCAGTGGGAGATTGTTAGAAATTTTTGGGTCACACTTGTAATGTTTAAATGTGTTAGGGCCATTATTTTTAATTAGTCAAATTAAAGTGATCTAATTCAAGTAAGGTTTATGGCTAAGGACATAATTGTTATGAAAATTATTGTGTAGATATCATAAGGTCTTATTTCTATTTTTATGATGGGCAAAATTAGAGATAAGAAATGTGTGGATAGTCATGACTCTTCATGAAAGAGTTTGAATTCGAAAGGACATCACTCTTCATGAAAGGGCATGGACTCATTATAAAAGGTTATGGTCCCCAAGTCAAATGCAACCAATTTTCTTTTCTAACACCCATCGTTAGAAAGGAGAGGCTCTTTATGGTTTAAGAAGAATTGTGCATGCTTGACTTGGAAGACCAAGAACCAGAAGTTTCTCCATCATATTTTCCATGAATTCGGGTACGCTTCCGCTATTGTCTTTCATTCTATATTCTTGATGATTGAACATGACTTGTCTTGATTTGATGATGGTTTTCATCATTAAGTATATCTCCCATAAAGTTTTTTCCAACACTAATGGCTATGATTTACTCCTCTCATTCTCATATAAATAAGACCCTCTCACTAGATATGTCCCCTATATATATAAGTGAGAGGATATATTCTATATAAGAATGAGATGATTATATCATAGGATAACTTAGATGAGAGCTATCTTAGTATGAGAGATGAGAGGGTTAAATGATAGCCGTTAGATTAAATAAAAGATTCAGATTGTAACATAAAATTAAAATACTAACGTGACCTTCCCATCCTCTCTCCTTCCCCCAATTCCCTGCTTAGTATCATCACTCCCTCGCATCTCTGCATCTATCCAGCATGACTATGAGGTGCAAATCCCATTCCATTTATTGAATATTCTAAGGTGGTGTTTGGAATCTGAAATATTTTATTCATAGATATATTTTTGGAATCACATTCCTACAAATATTTCTTTCATATCTTTATACATGAGAATATAGTTTTCCCAAGTTTCTAACTATCGTTCACTAATTTTATTGAATATTCTAAGATGTTGTTTGATATCTGGAATATTTTATTTTCAGGTAAACTATATTCTTTGGAATCATGTTCCCAGAAATTTTTGTTTCCCGCAATACATGAGAATAGTGTTTTCCCAAGTTTTAACTATCATTGCCTAATTTTATTCTGGGGAATCTTTTATACCTGAGAATAACTTTTTAAAACTTATACCAAACATGAGAAATTTTTTTTCCCGTCCCAACATTCACCGGAATATTTTTACAAAACTTATATCAAACGCTACTAAGAGCACAAGAACGCAAATCCCTGTGCAAATCCAAGTGGAATCTATAATAGTAGTTTTATTTTTATGTTAAAATAACAATGGAAATTGAAGCTCTGCAGTATATATATTTATACATACATACCAGAATGCCACTGTGGATCATTTCACAAAAAGATGTTAGAGAAAATAGAGTAAATAGGTGAAGAAACAAAAATATCAGAGTATCAAAATAATATTGAATATCAAAGTACTTATAAGCTTGAACATTACAAGCTTAAATATTACAAGATTTTGAATATTTTGAAGAACTTACAAACACCTGAAGCTCTTAAGAAACTTGTACAACTTCAGAAAAACTACAAGATTACAAAAGAGAGAGATTAGTAAGTTCATAGTAAAATGCGAGATGCTTCCAACTGAGTCTTGAGGCTGCTTATATAGAAGGGAGAAGCCTTCAGCTGAGAGACGGATTTGAAATTTTTGAAATCCGAAAAGCAGGTACTATTTTCTTTTTGACTTTAGGTACCTACTTTCACTGTTGATCTTTTGATTTTGTCGGCCATGAAGATTCATCGGTACTTCACGACAAACAACTTGTCGTTATTAAAGTAGCACAGCACATGGACGGCTGCATTTGTGTCCAAAGGATGCTACTGCTGCTTTTCTGAGTGGGTAATTTTGAGGGGGGTCCTTGTCCGCCACCTACTTATCCCGAAGGAGATGCGACAAAACCCAATTTTGAATTTTAATCAAAGAATCTGCGGTATTTGTCGCAAGACGCGCATACAAAGAACTAGCGGTTTAAAAGCGTAGTTTAGGGCGACAACTCGGATGTTGTCTCACAAGGACTCTTGAAGTGTTATTTGTCACAAAAATCAGTTTTGGGGGGGGGGGGGGGGGTTGGATTGGACTGAAAATAAGAAACAAAGCAAAACAAAACAATGAAAACAGAGCAGTTGAAAAGATTATCAAATAGCTAAAGACGATTAATCTATTGTTCTCGATTTCCCAACTATCATCAGTTCATGCAATTTCCAAGCCCTAAGCAGATTCTAATCCCCTCCCGGTTGTAGCAACAATTTACAAGCGAAACCACTACTACAGATACATGTCCCTATTCCCGAATTAAGCAAACGGGGTTAAGCCCTTCATGAACTAAGCGAACACGAAATGTACACACGCGAATTAAGCAAACGCGATTAATTATAGGAACATAATATCACCGAAAATAAATCAATACAACACAATATACTCCTGAATTAAGCAAACAGAAATATATAGCATGGCATTGAAAAGGGAAAAGCATACAAAACAGGAAATACAAGAACCTCAAGTGTAGTGGAAATCGATTAAAATAGATTAATCCTAGAAAATTAGTTCTCCGTGGAAAAACGAAAACACACAGAAAAATGTAAAAACTATGGAGAAGCAAAAAAAAAATTCTTCCAATCTGTCCAGAACAACCATTTATACTATTCAGAATTTTAGCCCACTCGCGAGGCGAACCCTCATTCGCGAGGCGAATATCATGAAGAGTCAGCAACGTTTGGTCTTCTCGCGGGGCGAAGTATTGCTTGCGTGGCGATGAATGGAACAGTCATGGCTTCTGGCCTTCAGTTTCGCGAGGCGAGACATGCATCCGCGAGGCAACACAGAACAGGTTGCATTTCTATGGAACAGTCAGCCTTCAGGGTCGTGAGGCGAGGTGCTGTTCGCGGGGCAAACCAGAGAGGATGACATTTTTACTGTTCTGCTGGCTTTCAGGTTCGCGAGGCGAGGAAACTCTCGCGAGGCGAATCCCCTGTTTCTTTATTCCCTCAACTTCTACTTAACCTGAAAACAACAAAATAGCCATAAGTGCTTTATTTGCTTCAAAACTGGCTAAATTAACCTAAAACTACTTTAGAGACTCAAAACCTTGCTTGAGAACAATCTAATCTAATTTGGGTGAAAATAGGATATAATTAGCACAAAACCCTGGTCATACTAGCCATAAAACTAGATGAGCCAGAGGCTTATCAAAATACCCCAAACTTAAACTTTACTTGTCCCCAAGCAAACTAAAACTCAAAAACCAAAAAGACTCAAGACATGGCAAGCTTAAAAGATTCAATCAACCTTGCACAAACTTCAAGCAATCCATCAAAACAATTTTTCTTTCAATGTTCCCCCCTTTCAAACAAAGCAATCCCCACAGTCATTTATTCTAAACAATTGAGAATTTCATCATTCAAACAATCATTAATCTAAGCAGGGGATCCAAGTTACACATAAAAGGGAGATCACCAAATTCAAACAACTGCCTTCCTCACAAGGGAGTTTAGTGTTCACTCAATCGCTCAGTTTGTGTCTAGGTTATCAACAATTCACTCAATTTCACTTTTAAAAGCACTTCCCATAAATTTGATTTTCATCTCCAAATGATTCCCACAGAAAACATGCATGCAACATCAAAAGGTCTTTTATGGTTGTAATGGGGCCTGGCTAAGGGTAGGATATACAAAGGAACTAGGCTTAAGACCCTAGGAACTAAGAGAGCATGAAACACTTCAAAACATTGAAATTCCACTCAAGTTCCTTTTTCATTTTTCTTTATGCTTTGGGTGACTACAGCCTTTTTCTTCTAATACTTTTATTTTTAATATTTTTTTACACTTTCCTTTTTTTTTCTTTTCTTTTTTTCTTTTTGGCCCTTTTGCTCCAACCTTTTCATTGTATTTTTTTTCTTTTTCTCAATCCTAAAATGACATGTCACATCCTTCTAGCCACCCCAAACTTAGTTTCTTGCAAACCAATCTCTTACTAAAATTCCATGCTCTCCTAATCCTAAGATCGGGTTAACATGGTTTTTCAGATTTTAGGATTGTAACATAAGGTTATCAAGAATTAACAGGCTAATTAGGCTCAAAGGGGCTAACTAAGGAACATGCATTAGGGATGGTTATTTTAGGCTAAGTAGTTATTTACAAAGAAAATGCCTAAATCATTTGAAGCAAACACGTAAACATGCAAACCAAGTAGAGATTCAAGCAAATTCGGGAAAGTGCAACTTAAAAATGATTCTCACAATCAAAACCATGTTGGATGCTCAAAACCTCACCTGGACATTCATGCAATTTGTTTGACCGAGATTCTATCCCTAGTGTGTGCTTCCTATCACCCCAAACTTATCATAAATCATGCCATCATAACAAAATATCTCAAAGTTCAGTTTTCAATCACATGGGGATCACTTTTCAAAAACAAAAATTTTTTCAACTAGGGGGAATCATCACATCAATCATGCAATCAATCTGTGCAAAATCATCAAAATCAAACAAACTTGCCAACATAAGACTTAACACAATTTATTCAAAAGCTAAAAGAAAAAACAAGACAAAACAAAACTACAACTAGTTCCCTCCCCCACACTTAAAACATGCATTGTCCCCAATGAAACAACATGACTATAAAATCAGAGTGAGGGAAAGGAAAGGGTACTCCCTGATCAGGTGGCAGTGTAGGTGCTTCCGCCTGGATCCCATTGCTTGTAGCATAAGGCCAAAGAGATAGAGTTCATTCCATGGTCCCATAACTTGCAACCTTGATATATGAGTGAGCACTTGACAATGATGGTGACCTTGCCCAATGCGGCGGACTTATCAATTCCTCTTGGGTCAAAGACGATCGCTTCCTCCACAAAGTCCTCCCAATAAAATTGGGGTTCAACCCCTTGAACTGGCCATGGTGCAAAATCCAGTCCCTCTGGTGGTTCCGCAGGGGGAGGTGGCAGATAGGTAGGGAGGGTATCCGGCGTTGCTTCATCTTCTGTATGTTCCTCATTCACTGCACTGACAAATCCATCACCTGCTAAACATGCATCAATCTCAGCACACACCACACAATGGTTAGTGTTAGTACAATCAGGACATGAAGAAATATTATCATAGCCAGAAACAAATAGAAAATCTGAAAACAAGTCCTCATGGGTGCCCTCAATAGTCTCAGAAAGCAGCTCTATGTGGAAAACGGAGTGCTCTTCCAATGGTTGTTTCACAGCATCAAAGATGTTAAACTTTGCCACAATATCACCAAACTCCATAGACATGGTCCCATCATCAACATCAATCTTAGTCTTAGTTGTCTTCATGAGCGGTCCCGCCGGGATGATTGGTGATTTCATGGAATTTGTCTCTCCCGCCATGTCCAAGTATGTAGAAGTCAGCCGGGGAAGATCAACTCATCAACTTGTACCAAGACATCTTCTACCATTCCCATGGGACGGAACCTTGGTCCTGTTGGCCAACCTGGATGGTGAGACCTGTATACTGCAAGGGCCCAAGATCAAGGTTATTGAAAATAGAAATGGGCATGACATTTATGGAGGCTCCCAAATCCAGCATGCAATTTTCAAATCTTCTATCCCCAATAGTGCATGGAATAGTAAATGTGCCCAGATCCTTGCACTTTTGTGGTAGTGCCTGAGTAGGGGCTAAAACAGCAACTCTTTCTGGTGCAGGCTTAGACTGGATAAGAGCTGAAACATTTCTTCCCAAATCAACTCTCTCATTATTCTTCAACTTCCTCTTGTTGGTGCATAGATCCTTGTAAATTTTGCATACTTGGGCACCTGCTTGATCACATCTAGAAGGGGAATATTCACAGCTACCTTTCTGAACACATCTAAAATCCCCCTTTCCTTGTCTTCACCACCAATCTTCTTATTTTTCTAAACTCTGTGTGGGAAGGGGATTGGTGGTATGTATACCTTCTCAGCTTCAACATCAACGGTAGGCTCAGGAGTTACCTCAACAGTTTCTTCATCTTTTCCAGAGGTGGCCTCAACAACTTTTCCAGATCTCAGAGAAATGGCACTCACATTAGGATTGGAGACATTGGGATTTATCACTGTTTGTGCAGGAAGTTGACTTGTTCTTTGAGCTTGTTGTATGTTATTTATGGAGGTGGCCAGTTGTCCAACCTGTGTCTCTAAATTTTGAATGCTGGCATCTGTTCGCTGCTGATACTGTGTCTGTGAGGCCTGGAGCTGTCCAATTTGTGCAGTTATTTGTGAAGTCATTTGTTTGAACAGGTCCTCTAGTGAAGGTCCATAAGGTGCAGAAGTGGTCACTTGAGGAGGATTCTGAGGTGCTGCCATCGGTTGTTGTTGGGATGAGTTCCCATACCGAAGGTTAGGATGATTCCTTCAATTGGGATGGTACCTATTTGTGGAGAGGTCTGGAGTGCTGTACCGGTCCTGACTGTTGCCTTGATTGTAAGGATGGAGTGCATAAGCCTGAGACAGATCAGTGACGAACGCTTCCTTCGGAATGGGGCATGCATCATACGGGTGCTCAGGAGAGTTGCACATGCTACACAACCTTGCAGGATGAACCCTATCTATTGCCAATTGCCTTACAAAAGAAGTGAGCTCATCCATTCGATTCTCAAGGGCCTGGTAAGAAGAAGAACTATGGACCTCATTTACACCTCTTGTCTCAACAAAATTTCTCCTGGTAGTAAACTGCTGGAAATTCAGTGACATATTCTCAATGAGTTGCTTGGCAGCAGTCGGGGTTTTATCAACAAGTGCTCCCCCACTAGCAGCATCCAAAATATTCCTATCCATCGGCAGTAACCCTTCATAAAAATACTGGATAAGAAGCTGTTCAGAAATCTGATGCTGGGGGCAACTGGATACCAAATGCTTGAATCTCTCCCAATATTCAGCTAACGACTCATTTCCTTGTCTGATGCCAAATATTTCCTTCCTTATTGACGCAGCTCTGGAAGCAGGAAAATATCTCTCTAAGAAAACCCTCTTCAAATCATTCCAGGTGGTAATAGAGTTTGGCTCAAGATATAACAGCCAATCCTTTGCAGCTCCCTGGAGTGAGAACGGAAAAGCTTTCAGCTTGATGCTATCCTCGGTTACTCCCTCTGATCTCGAGGTTGTGGAGCAGACAACCTGGAATTCCTTCAAGTGCTTGTGTGGATCCTCACCTGCAAGACCATTAAACTTTGGCAACAAGTGAATGAAACCAGATTTTAATTCAAAAGGAGTATCGCACCGGGGATATGCAATACACAAGCCATTGTAATTTACATCAGGGGCAGCAAGCTGTCTTAATGTCCTTTGATCACCCATGTTTTCAAAAACAGTTTTAGAATTAGAATGACCACTAGTGCTAGCCCGAATTTCTCTACGGCGTGTGTGCAGTGTTCTTTCAATTTCAGGATCAAAATCACACAATTCAGGGCAATTAGACCTAGTAGCCAGACCAATTCAAAACAAAAACGAAAATAAAAGAAAGAAAAGAAAAATAAAATGTGAAGAATAACAAACAAGAGTCTCCGGCAACGGCGCCAATTTTTGGTCGCGCTGTCGCGCACGCGCCAAAAAGAACGAGCGGTTTAAAAACTGTAGTTTAGGGCGATAACTCGGATGTCGTCTCACAAGGACTCTTGAAGTGTTATTTGTCACAAAAATCAATTTTTTGGGGGGGTTTGGATTGGACTGAAAATAAGAAACAAAGCAAAACAAAACAATGAAAATAGAGCAGTTGAAAAGATTATCAAATAGCTAAAGACGATTAATCTATTGTTCTCGATTTCCCAACTATCATCGGTTCATGCAATTTCCAAGCCCTAAGCAGATTCTAATCCCCTCCCGGTTGTAGCAACAATTTACAAGCGAAACCACTACTACAGATACATGTTCCTATTCCCGAATTAAGCAAACGGGGTTAAGCCCTTCGTGAACTAAGCGAACACGAAACGTACACACGCTAATTAAGCAAACGCGATTAATTATAGGAACACAATATCACCGAAAATAAATCAACACAACACAATATACTCCTGAATTAAGCAAACAGAAATATATAGCATGGCATTGAAAAGGGAAAAGCATACAAAACAGGAAATACAAGAACCTCAAGTGTAGTGGAAATCGATTACAATAGATTAATCCTAGAAAATTAGTTCTCCATGGAAAAACGAAAACACACAGAAAAATGTAGAAACTATGGAGAAGCAAAAAAAAATTTCTTCCAATTTGTCCAGAACAGCCATTTATACTATTCAGAATTTTAGCCCACTCGCGAGGCGAACCCTCATTCGCGAGGCGAATATCATGAAGAGTCAGCAACGTTTGGTCTTCTCGCGGGGCGAAGTACTGCTCGCGTGGCGATGAATGGAACAGTCATGGCTTCTGGCCTTCAGTTTCGCGAGGCGAGACATGCATCCGCGAGGCGACACAGAACAGGTTGCATTTCTCTCGAACAGTCAGCCTTCAGGGTCGCGAGGCGAGATGCTGTTCGCGGGGCGAACCAGAGAGGATGACATTTTTACTGTTCTGCTGGCTTTCAGGTTTGCGAGGTGAGGAAACTCTCGCGAGGCGAATCCCCTGTTTCTTTATTCCCTCAATTTCGACTTAACCTGAAAACAACAAAATAGCCATAAGTGCTTTATTTGCTTCAAAACTGGCTAAATTAACCTAAAACTACTTTAGAGACTCAAAACCTTGCTTGACAACAATCTAATCTAATTTGGGTGAAAATATGATATAATTAGCACAAAACCCTGGTCATATTAGCCATAAAACTAGATGAGCCAGAGGCTTATCAGAATCCTATATCTAGATCATTGTTTTCCAAATATGGATTAAACTCATAATCTTTAGGGACTGGATCTTCAGGTTCTTCATCAGACCCAACTGTGGATATTGCTTCCAACAGCATTTTCTTAAGTTCTGCTGGAGAAGACGCATCAACCTTTATTGAATAAGGATTAATTGGTTGATAGGAATCAATCTACTCCTTTCCTTTTGAAGAAGGAGAATTTGCTGGAGTTGAAAAGATGGACGAGGGAAGTCTCCTCTTTTGAAGTCCATGCTTTTTCCAGGTTTCAAATTTTCCAAGTACAATTTCTTCATTAAATTTTCTCCACCATGAAACTGTGGCGGTGGAACAAATATATTTTGGGAATGGCTCAGGAAGATGCACATGATATTCATAATTGAATTTTAACAACCATGAAATTCCAAATTGTGCACAATAATGTAGCAATTTTGTATGAGCCGGAATTTTGGGGGTTAAGGACTTGTATTCAAGGTATTTTTCGTAAAGGGCATTTGGGAGAATTTCTGCAGATAAACCCACCTCCCAAAACCATTCCATAAACCATGATGGGTAAACGGACTGGTTGCTTACAATAATGAAATACCATGAATGTTTAGGATTGGGAAGACAAAGAAAATAATCCCAAGCCTTTTTATAGTCCAAGTAATTGTATATGGGTGGGTCGAAGACCCTTGAAAATCTTTTGGGCTTTAAAGGGCTTTGACCCCAATCTGTGAGAGTCAAAACCTTCAAAATTTTACATTGGGAATACGCCACTATTCCTGATGCATTTTCATTTTCATTTTGATTTATTTCAACAGACCCGGAATCTATTAGCACATATTGATAAAATAATAAGGGCTTATCTATTCCATGAGCAGGAATCCAGCTAAACCCTTTTGGAAAATATTGAGCTAATAAATCCCAAGGTTCATTTTTTATGGGATCACCCATTTCTGGCTCCAAGAGTATATTTTTAACACAAAATGGTTTTAATTTACTCTGGAGAGGCTCTCTTTCAATTATTTGGGTATTTTGTGGGTTTTTTGGTGGTAGATTTTGGGGTTTACCCAGAGGGGTAAATTTATTGGAAATTTCAATTGGGCTTTTGTATTGGATTGGGTTGGAATGGGTAATTTTGCAATTTGAGTGGCTGAGGGAGCAAATGTATCAAGTGTTAAGGGTTTTGATTTTGAAGTCGAGGAAGGGGATGCCCCACCACGAACTGACCCACCTCGGGCCTTGCTCGCCATTATTGATTTGAAGTCTGCAAAAATTCCCCGGTCGGATAGTCGGGGATATAATTATTTTCACCTTTTAAATATTCAATTTCAAAATCGAGCAACTTAATAAACTTTGCCATATGGCAAAAATATGTTTTGAAACAAGATTTTTAACATCTTTTTCTAAAACATCTTTTGCTGTTTTGCAATCTATACGTAATAAAAATCTTTTGTTAAATAAATCATCTTGGAATTTTGTGATACATAGCACTATAGACAAAATTTCATTTTTAATAGTACTATATTTTTCTTGTGATGAGATCCAAAGACCCGAATGATATCTAATAATTTGTTCTATTTTTGACCCTGGAAGGATCTGTAGCAGGATGCCACCATACCCTTTATCTGATGCATCAGTCAGAACAATAAGACTAGCATCGGGATGAGGAATACCAAGACACGGTAAAGACTTGTCATCCCTTTTAATTTCAGCCACTAGATTGGACAACTCATCAGACCAAGGTTTAGGATTTTTGGTCTTCCTAAGTCTAGAATATAGGGGCTTACATTTTATCCTAATATTAGGGATAAATTCTGACACATAATTTAAACAACCCAAAAATCTTTGTAATTGAGTTTTATCTTTTAGTTCATTTGGAAAATTATCAGCAAAGGCAATGCTTCTGCTGATTGGAGTAATGGTACCTTGAAATATTTCATGGCCCAAAAATCTCATTTTTGTTAAACATAATTTTGTTTTCTTGGCAGACAAAGCCATACCATTTCTTTTAATGGTTTCTTTGAAAATGTTTAAATGTTTGAAATGTTGTTCCAAAGATTTGGAAAATATTAGAATATCATCAATGTAAATGAGAGCAAACTCAGAATGAGGTTTTAAAATTTCATCCATTATATTTTGGAATTCAGAAGGAGCATTTTTCAATCCTAAAGGCATTACATTCCATTCGTAATGGCCCAGAGGAACAGTAAAAGCAGTTTTATATTTATCTTCTTCTTTTAAGACTATTTGATAATAGCCTGATTTTAAGTCAAATTTTGAAAAGATAACTGCATCATGCAGTCTTTTGATAAGATCCTTTTTATTTGGAACAGGGTAGCGAATCCATTGTAAAGCTTTATTTAATGGTTTATAATTTATAACCATTCTTGGTTCGCCACGTTCTATTTCAGAGTTATTATTTACATAGAAGGCAGTGCAACTCCACGGGGATTTGTTTGACCTAATTAATTTTTTATTTAAAAGATCTTGGATATCTTTTTTACAAAATTCTAAAGTCTCACTATTCATTTGAATAGGTCAAGCTTTAGTTGGAATATTCTTTTCATTGAAATCCTTTTCATAGGGTAATGATACCATATGAACTTTTCTATTCCAAAAAGCATTTGGAATAATTGAACAAACTTCATTTTTAAATTCTTTTTGCAAATTAATTATTTTTTCTTTCATAACAGGGTCTTGAAGTTGTTTTTCAATTTTAGCATATGAAATTTCCTTTTGCAAAAAACCAATCTGATTTTGCTTTCCCAGTATTATTGATAAAAAATTTGTTTCTTCAAGATTATCATTTATGTTGTTTAAATCTTTTGATTTAATAGGATTTAAAAATTCAAAAAGTATATCTTGATTATTTCGTGTAGTTATAATTCCTTCATCAGAAACTTTGAAGGGATATAACTGAGTTATAAAAGGAATTCCTAAAATTATTTGTTCAGACATATTTTTAACAAGTAAAAAGGAGGTTTTAAAATAAACTCCATTATTACAAATACTTGCTTCTTCTAATTTATATTTTACTTGCAGCTTTTCATTATTTGCAGTATATAATTTTTGAATTGTTTTCTGATAATATTGAGTAGGAATAAGACCTTCTTGAATGCAATTAAGGTCTCGCTCTGAATCAATTAAAGCAATAAATGGTTGGTGAAAAGAATTGTTAATTTTCAAATTAACTTTCACATGCCATTTTTGCTGCAAAGTTTTAAATCTCAAGAAGAAATTAGCTTCTTCACTAAACCAAGTTTTTTCGTCTTAAAACTTTGTGAAGAGGATGAGGCAGAAATAGTTCCTTTCCCTTTATCGGGGTTTTTTGAAAAATTTTATTCCAAAATTTTATATTTATGTTTTAAATCAGAAATTTCAGATTTTAAACTTTTAATTTCTTTATATAAAAAAGAAAGACTTAAAGGTTCCTGATTAAATGACGATTCTGGAATATTTTGAGGATTTAGAATCTCATTTAAATTGTAACCTTTAAATTCTTTAGTTTCAACTTCTTTTGTTTCTAATTCTTTATATTTTTCAAGCATAACTAATTTAATTTGTGGATCCTCAATTTGACCAACTAAGTCAAGGGGGACTCTTGCTTCTTTAGAGATAACATTAATTGTAAATTTACAATTACAATTATCTCCTAGACAGCCACAGCTTAAACAACCAGCATCAGAATCAGAAGATGTTTCTTGATTCTGGTATATAACATCTGAATCTTCCTCAGAAGCGGATTCAATTGAGGATTCAGATTCATATAATAAAATTTTAGAAAATTGTTCTTTAATTTCTTCATCCATTTTAAGCTCTTTTATTTTTTGTTTAACCCTACAATCTCTTGCCATGTGTCCAACACGGCCACATTTATAACAAGTAATATTCTTTTTAAAATCTTTATTAGAGGGTTTGTTATAAGATTTTCTTTGGGGTTTTCTATAAGGTTTATTTTGTTTTTCAACCGGTGCTTTTTTACTGTATTTCTTATAACTTTTAAATCTTTTAGGAAACTTTTGAGTATTAACTCTTCTTTGTTTAGAAGGAGGAGTTAATTTCTCATAACCAAATTGTTCACAAAAATTTCCTAATTCTTTACTATTTGTTTTACTTTCAAATTTTGCTTGTCTGTGCATTTTAATATCAGTGCAAAATTGTAAACCAGTTTTGTTAATTATTGAAATTATTCTTCCATATGTTAATTCTTCTAATGGAGTGCCTAGGTACTCCAATTTTATTTGAGTCCTAACTTTTGTAGCGAAGTTTTTGGGAAGACCTGATATAAATCTATCTTTCCAATAAGCTTCTCTACAATCAGTTCTTGTATATATTTTTGTCAAAAAATTATCTTTATACCATCGAAATTCTCCAAGAGTTGGACAGTATAAATTATTTAATATCTCAAGAGATCTATCAGCAAAAGTATTTGTATCGCCAATATATATATATATATATATATATATAGAGAGAGAGAGAGAGAGAGAAGTATGTTATTATGAGAGATGAGAAGAGTAAATTTGGAACTTTGTATCATGCATGAATGGTTTGAATGATCAAGATTAGAACATAAAGTCATGTGATTTTTCAAGTGATCACATGACCACCAACTAACTTCTAATCCCGACCATGTATGGTTTAATGACCCAGATTTGTTCCTCTCACTCTCACAATAAAACACTCCTCTCACAATGACTCAAGCGAGAGTGATGTTTTATAGTGAGAGTGAGAGGAGCAACTCAAGTGAGAGGAGTGTCTTATTGTGAGAGTGTGAGGAACAAATCTGGACCACCGTTAAACCATACATGGATGGTTATGATTAGAAATTAGTTGGTGGTCATGTGATCACTTAAGAAAGTCACATGACTTTATGTTCTAATCTTGACCATTCAGACCATTCATGTATGATCCAAAGGTTCATATTTACTCATCTCATCTCTCATAATAACACAATGCTCTCACTTGAGTTGCTCCATATATAGAGAGTTAGGATCAATTGACATCGTGATGTCAAGTTTTAGCTTGACACCAAATTTAAACCGTTGATCTTAATTTAATCTAACGGCTTAAATTTATCATATTTATTGAAGGGAGAGAACAATTAAATGCAACTTTTAAGGGAGAGGAAAATAAGATTTATTTAATGAAAAAGATATTAAGTATCTTGATTATTCATCAAAATTGTAATATTTATTTAATAAATATTTTATATTCTTAATTTTAAATATTTATTATGCTATGTTTTTTATACAATACGCATTTTACCATAAAATTATTTTAATAATATAATATTAAAAAGATAGTTAAATTAATATATATATATATATATAGAAGGTTTATCCAATAAATATTTAATATTTTTAAACTTTCTTATTTCATTTTAGTAAAATATAAGAATTTTATTAATATTTATATATTCAATTCATTAATATGGTTGTTTATTTAATTAGTTTTGTTATCATTTTATCTCTTTATTAACATAAATATATGATAAACAAAGTATTAAATTAATTTTTGCCTTCTAGTAAAAAATCGAAAGGCCGATATTTATTATATATTTCATTAATATCTTTAATTAACAGATAAAAAATTAATTCAATATATATTTCGCATTATAAAATATTTATTTCATTTTTAAAAAAAAATATTTATTCCTAAAAACCTATTAAAAGGATTTTATAAAACTGACTATAGAAAATATAGCAATATAATTTTTTTAAAATTAAAAATATAAATATTTATGAAATAAATATTATAATTTTGATGAATATTAATCAAGATAGTTAGTATCTTTCATTAAATAAATCCTATTTTTTCTTTCCCTATTAAAGTTACTTTAAACAATTATCTCTCTTCAATAAATATAATAAACTTAAGCTGTTAGATTAAATTATGATCAATGGTTAAAATTTGATGTCAAAGTAAAATTTGACACCATAATGTCAATTGATCTTAACTATATATATATATATATATATATATATATATATATATATATATATATATATATATATATTCTCTCTTCTGTGTTATGGATACATTGATAGAAGGAAACACACATATATTTTCGTGTAACTTCATTGATGAAAAGACTAAATCATAAATGAATGCATGAATTGAGATTCCCTGACTTTTGGGTAAGAAAGTTAGGTAACTTTAGTGTATTTTTGCGAATTAAAGGGTGGGAAAGAGAAATAAAAAATAAGATGAGAGAAAATAATTTAAGAGATATATATAAGAAAAAAATCACATGACTTTTTCCTCCTTGAAGGTAGAGGATCTTGATCCTGGATTGCAGTGGGATAGAAGGAATGCAGCCAGAAGAATTCTAGAACGCGGTGCGGGTGTGAATGAATAAAAGAAACCTTTTTATGGTATGAATGAAGGTGATGGCTAGCATGAAGTACCTTGCTAAGTGGCACATGGATGAAGCACAAGTTTAAGCCATTGGATATATTAATAATTAATTCAAATGGTGTTGATTTGTTTGTCCAATAAAAAAAAAAGCAACCAGCAAACTGAGTAAAAGGTGCGCAATGAATTGAATAAAGAGTCTCTGGCTATGAAATATTTAATATTCCAGAAATACCATTTTTCCTTCCTTCCATGGAATTACGAGAGTGAACATCCATTGCACAAAGAAGAGGGATTGTAGAAGGTAGAAGCATGACAGGATTGGAGCAAAGCAAACAAAATGAAAAGGTCTCTACAATTTAGTCTTGAAATGAAATCCCCATTATTTCGTCTGGCTTTTCATCTATAGGGACAGTGACAAAACGTGTTGAGTCCGACAGCCAACCCACTACTTTTTGGCGGGACGGGATAGGGATTTCAACCCACCGTCCTGCCACAACCCGCCTCTACCACAACCCACCATGAAAATGGGGCTGGTTGGCCTGTCGGGTTTTTTTTTTTTTCTTTTTTCAAAATTGTTTTTTTAGTTCTCATTTTTTTAGCCTTTTAAGTTTTAATGTTAGTTATGGTTTTAATAGTCACTACATGAGTACATGGTGATTGTTAGAAAAATGGTGCCATGTATATTTTTATTCATTTAAAAGGTTCAAAATGCTATACTACCATGCATATACTAAAATGTTTATATTTTTATCATGTGAAAGTCTAGTATTGTGCATATAGAGATTTACAACCATGCATATGTTGGATATCTTAGTATTTGCATTCTAGTGTGTATACCTCCTATTCTTTCGTCAAAGTTGATCTTGAAGACAAGATAACTAAGCTAGAGAAATTTCAATAGAAGAAAATGGCTACAGGATCACAACAATTACTAAGTGAGATATAGTAATATCTTATGCATGTGTTAAACAATGGGAAAACAAATACAAAAATTGATTTTTGCTTGGTGCATGCATTAAGATTGTATAATTTAGGTTCTCATAATTAAACAAGTAAGTCTTTGTATTGATAATTTTTCATTAATTTAAA